>CM056949.1:1268734-1690918 GCA_029856935.1 Cyclocarya paliurus | reverse complement strand
AATTTTAGTATTTCTAATTATTTTATTTAGTAGCTAATTTCATTTCAATTTATTATTACTTACCATTATTATTAGTTTGAAATTATTTTTTACTTGATGTATATTTTAATTTATTTTGGGTATATCTCCGGATTGGGCTTTAAATTTTGTAGTGATTTTATGTCCTTGGAATGTCCTATGTGTATGGCTTATTTGGACAAAGTGATAGTCCAGCCCATGTGCGAAATATTGGGTCAGGCATGTGAATTAAGGGCCCAGCTCGTGTGAGTTAAGGGCGCAGCCTGTGTGATAGCCCAACTATGTGTAATATTGGCCCATGGTCTATTAACGAAAATGGTGTGTTTTTAACTAAACCCTACGATTTCATATTCAACCTCTTGCGCCGACACCTCATTGCTGTTCTTCCTCCTTCCCTTCTCCATCAGATTCGCGTTCTTCTTCCACAAGCTGCGCCGCCACTCTCTCGACGGAGCAGTAGTTCAGGACGCCGAAAGCCTCGGTTAAGTGCGCACAGCCCCCGCTTGATGTTCCACTTCCTCACTCGGCGAGCTTCTCTTCTCGCTCTAACCCTAACAGCGACCCTGCATCTATGAATCGATGACCTTGTCAGCAGATTCACGCTCAGCCTCTCTCTAACGCCGTCGACAGCCCTTCTGTTAGGGACCCCGGTCAAGTCCCTAAACACTAAGTCCTCTTCGCAATAGGCTCCTTTGGTTGACCGACTCCAAGTCCTTCACTTGCTTGGTTCACGCTCTACGCTCAGGTTGGCTATGGTGGCACTTTGGGTACGGTGAGGTTAGTGTTTAGGCTAATGGGAAGTGTATGGGAAGTGTGAAAAGTGCTAAGTGTGAGATCACAATGGGGAGTGGTGCACGGCACTAGGGTGAGCTAGGGTTGGCGCCACTTGCATTAGGGTTTAGGGTTTGGATGAGTGATGATGGGCGGCTAGGGTTTGTGTGGTAAGATGAATTAGGGTTTTGGAGATAGGCAAGGGTGATGGGCGGCCAAAGCTTGGTCAAATGGGCAAGTGAGAGTTTTTAGGAAAGTTTCCTAAAAACTTGGGATTTGACTAGGATTAGGTTGTTGGCTGGCCAAGGGGGTTTGAGTGAGTCAACTAGGGTTTCCAATATGGAAACTCTAATATGGAAAGGGGAGTGGGCAGCTAGACTAATTCAAATAAGGCTTGGATAGCCAAAATTTGAATTTGGACTAGTATGGAAAGTAGGGATTTCGGTTATGGAGGGAATGGATGGTAAGAAGGGTATTTTGGGATTTGGTTTATTTATGGAAGGTAGGGCAAACAAGTGGTGGTCAAATTATGCTAGGGTAGAAGGATCAAATGGATGTTGGGAAATACTTGTGGGCCGAAACTCACAAGAACATGGATGAACAATGTATGAACAAGAACATAAACTAACAAGATCAATAAGAATTAAATGGAGAACAAGAGAGTGAAAGGAAAAATACTCATAAGATAGATAGAATGGATCACACTTATTCACGAATTGCAAAGTGTGATCCTCTCCTTAGGGATTCACGAATTGCACCCCAAAGAGCCCAAGTGCTATGCACCGAAGGTGATCTCAAGAACAACTTAGTCCACAAAGGCTATTGTCAAAAGATGTCAAAGCAATGACTAAGGGTCCTATTTATAAGGTTACAACTTGGAAACCCCCAAAAGGTCCCTTTGCAATAAAAGAAATAAAAGGAATAAATAATTAAAATAACATAAATAAGGATAGTGGTATGGACCACATGGCTAAGGTGGTGCATGGGGTCGAATTTGGGCTTGTTCTCATGCTGAAAATACCCTTTTTGAGGGTTGGCTTGACTGTGGCTCGACCTTGGCTCGAGCCAAGGTTCGCTCGACCCTCCGCTCGACTTCGCTCGAGCGAAAACATACAGAGAGATCCGCTCGAACTTCGCTCGACAGTCCGCTCGAGCCATTGTTCGCTCGACCTTCCGCTCGACTCCACTCGAGCGAATTCAACCCGAGAGCTCAGCTCGACACTCGCTCGACACCCCGCTCGAGCGACTTCAACCCGAGAGCTCCGCTCGACACTCGCTCGACACCCCGCTCGAGCGATCTGTGTGTGATTTTATGTGGGAGTCTAATCAGCATGGCCTGCATGCTGGGCGCCCCGTGCGTGTCAAGGCACGAGCCAAGGCATGCATGTGGCCGGACCATGGGCATGCTGGGCGCCCCGTGTGTGACAAGACACGGGCCAAGGCATGCTCGTGGTATGATCAAGGGGCATGTCCCCGACATGGCTCGGACATGTGCGGCAACTTTGGAGGCGACTTTTCGTGGGGGTCTAACACCTTCGCCGTTCACGCTGTTGGGCGGTTATGGTCTCCTCCACTTCCAATTGTTCCCGAGGCTACACAATCTCAAAAAATGGTTTCCCCTCTCTCGGCGATAATCAGTATGTGAACATGTAGATGTTTTTTAATTTCCCAAATTTAACATTTATTCAATAATTACAAAGTTTCAGTTCATTGCCAATTGATTCACTTGATTTAGGGTTTTTACCGAGTTTACAAATTTCAGATTTAAGGTTTTTTAAATATTTCGAAATCTCATTAGGATTTACTTTTTTTTTTTTTTCTCTCCCCATGGAGGATGAACATGTCTATTTCCTCATACAGCTGAAAACAGCCTCATCTCTTTCGGTTTTCTCTTGTTTTGCCTAATTTTGTTTGTTAATTCATATATATATATATATATATATATATATCTCTGTTAGTAGATTTGAAGCTGAGAATTTTTTTTGGGTTGCATAGATATGAAGCAGTGATTCCATTGGTTTGATTTTCTGCTGTGTTTTTGGATTTCCATTTCCTCCTTTTTTTTTACCTCCCCATGGAGGATGAACATATCTAATTTTTCATCCACCTAACAATAGCTTCATCTCGTTCGGGGTTTTTTTTTTTTTTATTAATTTTGTTTGTTAATTCATATATACATATATATATATATATATATATATATATATATATATATATATATATATATATATATATATCTTTGTTTGTAGATTTGAACCTGAGGAATTTGGTTGGGTTGCATGGATGCGAATGAATGATTCCAGTTGTTTTATTTTGTTCCGTGTTTTTGAATGATCACAATATTTTCTTCCCTTGTGTATATTGTGAGGGTCGACACTTGTTTTGCTTTGTTTTTTTTTTTTTTTATAAAGTTCCTGTATCTGTAGTTTTTTTTTCCTCTATTGTGTAATTTTTTATGTTTGGCAGTAAAATAAAACTCGGTATCTAAATTGTATTGAATATTTTTTTGCCTCATTTTCAGCATGCTGACTATTTCTAGATGATACACATGCATCATATCTTACAGACGAAAATAACAAACAAAAACATACCGTCTTGATTTTGAGCTACTGAAATCTGGAACGATGATCACTGAATTTTTTGCAGTCGCCTACACGGGAAAATAACAACAATACTGACATGTATAAGGACAAAAAAAAATTGTTTTCCTAACTTTTTTTTTGTTCTTTTTCCTAGTAGAATATTTTAATTTAAAATTTTTTCCCAAAGAAAAAATACCTGTGAAACTGGAGAGATGAGAGCCAAATTTAGAAACAGATTTGGGATTCTTAACAGAAGAAGATGTGATGGAAGCTGATGAAATGCGAACTGACTGGAGAGCTGATCATAGACAAACTGATGCGATGTAAGCAGTAGAGAAAGAAGCGTCAGAAATAAAATTTAGGAGGGAGCTGCAATCTGCATGTAATTTGACACGTTTACATTAGAATAAATTTTTTTTGCATTAATCCTACCACATGGCAGCTGAATGTTGAAGATGTCATGCACACATATTACAGTGCAAGCGGCAAAAGAACAACAAAAGACAATGTCAGATTTTGTGGAATGGCATCGTGCAGGGGCAAAAAAAAAAGAAGACAGACCTGCCAGTTAAACATCAAATGTATAAAGATAAGGACAAAATGGGGAAAAAAAAACAGAACCAAATCAAACAATAAATATAGAAAATGACAAAATGGCACGAAGGATGCAAATGACAATTAAATATCAAATGAAGGATAAAAATGAAAGAAAAAAAGTGTAAGACACCTGTCTGCTTATTGACGCTTATTATATATAAAGATATATATATAATATATATTTATATATATAAAAACCGACAAAACAATAAAGAAACAACGACGACGACAACAAAACCAACACAGATGACCGGTTGCATCTCACATGCAGTGGTGGACTTTTTCTCTAACTTATGGATCGCATCACATGCTCTGTTCTTTTCTTACCTGGGGCTGGTATTCTCTATCTACCTTACGAATATACAAGTTTACAAATATGAATAACTAGTGGCGGGAATTAGCAATTTTTATGAGAGAGGGTCAACTTATGTATTTGTAAAATAAAAAGGGATTAAAAAATTAAAAATATATAACTATATGTAAAATTATATCTCGATAATTTGTTACATACATGTAGAAATAAAATTTTAAAAACACAGACATTTCTATACATATTTCAAAACAAATTTGGGGGCCATGGCTCTCTCAAGGATCAGCATAGTTTCGCCACTCTGAATAATGCTATTTTTTTAAAACAAGTTATTTTATTCTTAAGACTATCTATATAATTTAAATTTTAAAATTTGATTAATCTATTTTTAAAATTAAATTATATCATGTGTTATTCATTACTACTTGGATTTTTTCTAAACTTAAACTACTAAATTTATAGCAATTTAATAAAAATATTAGATGAATTGACTTGACATGAAAAAAGGGAATGTTTATGAATGTAAATTAAACGGAGACCTGTAGTTTCGGTGTAGTTCCTGTGTGTCAAGATCCGAGAGGAACCTTTGAACAGACTGCACCGGAGACGATGCATTTGAAACGGAGTATGCTACATAAATATGAAGTCTAGCACAGCACAGTGCACACCGCCACACTCAGAAGACCTCTTTCTCTCTCTCTCTCTCTCTCTAGTCTCTACACCACCATACTCAGAAGGTCTCTGCTCAGATATCACAATGAGGTAAGGTTTTTTCATCTGGGCCTCTTGCATTGCTTGAAGAATCTCTCTTTTGCATTCTTCAAGCTCATTTTCTTTCTCTTCTTTCTCTCTTCAACCAATGGTTTAATCTCATTCTCTTTCTCTTCTTGCTCTCTTCGTTAAAGGAACTTTTGTTCGATCCCATCCTGTAAATGTGGCATCCAAAACTTTTATAAATATCTTTGAAAGTTGAGTCTTTTGTAGGTGATGCATCATTATCATTGTGTTCGTTTTTCTCTTTTACAGGGATATCTTTTACAGGGATATGTTGGGTTCTTTGAGCAGCATTCCCCGATTATTTGTTTTGGAAGGTCTCATTGTGGTTCATAAAGCCTTCTCGGTATACCCTTTCTTATCCCGAAATTCAGGGACATTCCAATTCCAAATACATTTAGATTTTGTTTAATCGGAAATCTGAGAAACTCCAACCCAACCTACCAACCTAAAATCTATTTTATTAATTACCCAGTCATACATTCTGATTTCCTCAGCAAATGAGCTTTCTTTGACCTAAAACTCACATAACTTTTGCTCCAATGCTCTTTTTCTCCACTTTCCATTTGGATCTCCGGAAAGTCGTTGGATTTTTTCAACTGTGACTGTTCCTATCCTGTTAGTTTATATTCAAACTTTTACCAAAAAAAAATGTCGGAGACATATCCAAATTCAAATCCAAACAAGCCGTTGATTCAACAGTCAACATATTCGCGAATGCTTCCAGATTTCAAACAATCCGTGAAGCTTAAATATGTGAAACTTGGCTACCACTACCTCATAACCCATGGAATGTACCTGTTTGTATCGCCTCTCGTTGTTGTGCTCGTAGCACAGCTCTCTACATTTTCACTCCAAGGTCTTTATGAGCTTTGGGACCATCTCCGCTACAATCTCATATCCGTCATTCTATGCTCAACTCTCCTCGTCTTCTTATCCACCCTTTATTTCCTCACTCGTCCCCGCCCTGTTTACCTTGTTGATTTCTCATGCTATAAGCCTGAGGATGCCCGGAAATGCACTAGGCAGATATTCATGGATCGGTCCTGTTTGATGAGGACATTCACTGAGGAAAACCTCGAGTTCCAAAGGAAGATTCTTGAGAGGTCGGGTCTTGGGGAGTCGACATATCTCCCTGAAGCGGTTTTGAAGGTTCCTCCTAATCCGTCAATGGCAGAGGCACGGAGAGAAGCTGAGGCGGTGATGTTTGGTGCCCTTGATCAGCTTTTTGAGAAGACATGTCTGAAACCAAAAGATATTGGGATCTTGATTGTGAATTGTAGCTTGTTTAATCCAACTCCATCACTGTCTGCAATGGTTATTAACCATTATAAGCTTCGAGGGAATATTGTTAGTTATAATCTGGGTGGGATGGGTTGTAGTGCTGGTTTGATCTCAATTGATCTTGCTAAAGATCTTCTTCAAGTTCATCCCAATTCATATGCTTTGGTGATTAGCATGGAGAACATCACTCTGAATTGGTATTTCGGGAATGATAGATCCATGCTTGTTTCAAATTGCTTGTTTAGAATGGGAGGAGCTGCAATATTGCTGTCGAACAAGAGGTCTGATAGACTTCGGTCCAAGTATCAATTGGTTCATACGGTTCGAACCCACAAAGGTGCTGATGATAAGTGCTTTTCTTGTGTTACTCAACAAGAGGATCCCACTGGGAAGATTGGAGTTTCTTTATCTAAGGATCTAATGGCAGTTGCTGGGAATGCTTTGAAGACTAACATCACTACGTTGGGCCCTCTTGTGTTGCCAATGTCTGAACAATTACTCTTCTTTGCCACATTGGTTGGGAGAAAACTTTTCAAGATGAAGGTGAAGCCTTATATCCCAGATTTCAAACTGGCTTTTGAGCATTTCTGCATTCATGCTGGTGGAAGAGCAGTGCTGGATGAGTTGGAGAAGAATTTGCAGCTTTCAGATTGGCACATGGAACCTTCAAGGATGACACTTTATCGTTTTGGCAACACCTCCAGCAGCTCTCTTTGGTATGAATTGGCTTATACAGAATCCAAGGGGAGGGTAAAGAGAGGAGACAGAATATGGCAGATTGCATTTGGGTCTGGGTTCAAATGTAACAGTGCAGTTTGGAAGGCTCTACGGAGTGTGAACCCAGTGAAGGAGAAGAACCCATGGATGGAAGAGATCCACCAGTTTCCGGTGAACGTTCCTAAGGTCTCTGCCATTTGATTTCAAGTGCTTGTTTTCCTTTGTGTCAGTATGATGGCAACAGCCCTCTTGCTCGTTGCTCTGTAAAACCTTTTTGTTCTGTTCCACGGGGTTTCTGGGATATGGTGAATTTATGGTGGAAAGATGCTAGGAATGGTGGTGCATTTACCTTTTCTAAGGAGAGGGATATGGTGATTTCTATTTGGTTGGCGTTAACTGGTACTGTTTGGTAGGATATTTAGAAGGTCAGTCTTTTTTTCTTTTCCTTGGCTGAGAATGCCGGTGTCTGATTTGCTGTGATCCCAGATCTGGGTCCATTTCGTTCTAGTCCGAAACTGGGGTTTTGAATTGTGACCGTCTGGCTATTTTATCAGGTAAGTGTTTCGAGATAGAACCAGGCTAGGAGAAGGTTGTTTTCTTCACATTGACTCTGAAAGTCTGATGGCATTAGGATCGATCTTTATTGAATGGAATGTGGCTCAAACTACTCTTCTTCATTTGGATACGTTAAATTGCTGTCATGATCGTTTTCATCAGATAGAACAGCAAGCTTCCATTTACATTCATATTTCGGTCTTACAGCACTGTAATCTTCAACGAGAAAGTAAAAGAGCACGCATATACAAATACATGTCCAGAGAAGCGAATGGATGATCAAGATATAACCTACCTAAAATGCATATATATGTATGTATATATTCAGACTGCATTACTATTACACAACCATGCAAAATGTCCCTCAACCACTACTTCTGAGGCGGATATCCTTTGATTACTGGAGAAGAAACCTCAAGGATTAATAAGATGTCACAAAATGGAAACAGCAATCTCATTCTACCAAAGTTAGTTAACAATATACGAATCCATTATTATTTCAATCCTTGGAGGACTTGTTGATGAGTGATTTGTGAATGTGAGGAATCACGCCACCTCCGGCTATTGTTCCTTTGATGAGTGTATCAAGTTCTTCGTCACCACGAATTGCAAGCTGCAGATGCCTAGGCGTTATGCGCTTAACCTTCAGATCTTTACTTGCATTACCTGCCAGCTCCAAAACTTCAGCAGTCAGATATTCCAAGATAGCAGCAGAGTATACGGCAGCCGTTGCACCAACTCTTCCATGGGCTGTGGCCCTTGTTTTGAGGAGCCGGTGAATTCGACCAACCGGGAACTGCACGGCCAGATGTATAAGGTTGAGTCTATGGTGATTACTAGCACAATGAATATAGATTTCTTCCTCTCTTTTTCCCCTTTTTGGTGATTACAACGGATAAACTTAACAAACTTAATGTAATTAAATAAAAAACCTGTAACACAAAAATCGTCCACTTATTGTGGATAACATCCATCAATTATATGTTTGGTTCAATCAGGAAAGAACCAAACCCTCCAAACACCTAGGGCCATCCAAGAATTGTACATTTCAGACCTTGCAGAACATAAAACTTTACAAAATTTTGTTCTGAAGAATCAGATTTATCTACCCCTCGGCTAGCACATAATCCTGCGGCACCTCCAGATTCTTGTAACGTTTATGTGGCTAGCAATCAACAATATCTAGCCAAGGATGGGGCATGTTCAGCAAATTGGTTTCATATCAATGGCAGGAAGCACAGGGTCCAAACTGCCACTTACATTGATGCCTAGAATCACACAGAATGATGTTTCAAGTGGAAGATAGAGATTAGATTTGAAGCTTTAGACAGAATTAAGTGAGAAGCTAGTCTCTTAGGTAATGAGAGACTTATATTTAGAACAATATGATTACGAAAAATCTAATGGTTATTTCAATTTGCTTTCATATTCTTTCTCCAACAGGTTCTCGGCAGTCACATGAATTGTATTAAAAAAAGAAAAAGAAGAAGAATCTTACAAAACAAGAAGCAACTCTGATCCATAAACCGGAATCCAGATTAAAGCCCATTAATGAACAAGAACGAAAAGAATTAAGAATAAACCACCGAACACTTCAAATATACAGATCATCCGTATTAAGGTAAAAGTCCGATCTTGGGAACTGAAACCCAGAGACCCAAACCCGGAAATGAAAACCCATCAACCAAAAGCCAATAATAAACGAGAAAGAAATAAAATGGCACAAAACGAATTATAATTTAGAGAGAGAGGGGGACCTGAAGACCGGCCCGAGAGGAGCGAGTGGTAGATTTCTTCTTGTCCTTGTTTAGGGCAGGGGTTTTGCCCATTATCAAACCCTTTGCGCCTTTCCCTGACATTTTTTCCGCTCTTCAATTACCAACTGGCGACAGATAGATCGACCTCCTCTGCGTGAAAGATTTCGGAGAAGGAAAAAGAGTACGAAAAGGTTGAAGACTGGAGTTGGAGGTAGATAGCGTTAAAAACAATAAATAATAAATATATATATATATATATTAGAAACGTAGTTTGGGCCTTATTTTAAATGGGCCTACTCGTACCATCTTCAACTATATGTTCATGGGATTGAATATTGCCATGTTGGCCCAAGCCCGTTCATCATTGATGAAACCGAAAAAAAAGGACTACTAACTCTGAAGTCGAAAAAAGCAGGCCGATTAAAGGCCCAACATTTAAACGTTAGGAAGTCCAAAACAGAAAACTTATTTTTGTATTATGATATTTCTTTCCTCGTCCCGTCGGAGAAAGATGCTCTTCGCTCTGCAAAGATTATGCTTTATTTGTCTCCTCTGTAGACTGTAACTCTCGCTCAAATTATTCTGCCATCTAGTTTATTCTCAGCCGTTTACGATCGAGAACATATCCTGTGGATTTTCCTGTGTCGCATCTTTCCATTTTCAAACTTTCTGGACCCTCAAAATCCTGAAAATTTTCACATTGGCACTCTTCATTTTTTTGCGTATACACCTTTTTATACCTTTCTTTCAGTTATATTCCTGCAAGTGAGGTTTCGAATTGCTCTTTTTATTGAAATTGATCGGTTTTGGAGGGTTGGGTCTTTGTTTTCCAAGATGGGTACTGCCTCTGCTGGGTGTCCGTTTGGAATTACTTCTCATTCCTATAAAAAAACTAGCGCTTTGCCTCACAGGATGGACTCTGGAAGCTCTGGTTTCCCTCTTAATTTCCAAGTCTCAAGATTTAATATCTATCCTAGTTCCGGTTCCTCCATTACTTCCAAGGTATGCCGAACTTTCCTCCCACTTCCCTTGTTTATATGCTACAATCCTCTGTTTGGTTGCCGAGATACTTAATAGAAGAAGGAAAACATAACCGTGAGCATCCTATGTCTTTGTTATTCTCTTTTATCGAGGAATGTGGTGGTGGCAGAAGATGCTAAAGGCGCAAGTGTAAACCTGTGAGTGATCTTTCTTGGTGCAGGGAGTTGTCAGTCGATTGGGGTCTTTACCTGATACTGATGATTTCTTTTGGGAGAAAGTCCCAACACCCATACTTGATGTAGTTGAATACCCAATCCACTTGAAGAATTTGTCTCCTAAGGTAGTTTAGAAGCATTCGCACTCTTTTTCCTTTTTTTGAACTTGCAAGCTCACACTTCTATACTCACTCAAGAGTGGTATTTGTAGGAACTGAAACAATTATCAGATGAAATTCGTTTGGAACTATCTTCTATAATGTCAAAAGCGCAAAAATCATTTAAATCCAGTTTGTCGGTGGTGGAGCTGACAGTTGCAATACACCATGTTTTCAATGCACCAGTTGATAAGATACTGTGGGATGACGGGGACCAAGTAAGATCATAATCCATTCCTTTCTTAGAATGGGATTGCTTCGTTGTGTTTTTTTTTTGGGGGGGGGGGGGGGGGGGGGGGGGGTGTTGTTGGGGCGCCCGTGGGAATGGGAGGGGGGTACTGATTATAGCTCATCTATTATATTTATCTCATGGGATATGTTACATAGCAAAATGCTGTGATGAAGGAGAGCAATAGAACTTGTGGGTTTGTACCTTATCATTTATAAATGAAAATCTGGAGTATAGTTATGCCTAGGCATTTTCTTTTGTTGGCAGACATACGTGCACAAGATTCTTACAGGAAGGCGGACCCTCATGCACACAGTGCGAGAAAAGAATGGGCTTTCTGGTTTTACATCTCGATTTGAGAGTGATTACGATCCTTTTGGTGCGGGCCATGGCTGCAACAGCATTTCTGCTGGGCTTGGTAGTATTTACCTTTCATTCATATATATTTTGACTTGTTACTCAACCACTTTAAAATGTTTGTTTTTGTTTTCAGTCTTTGCTTGCTTTCCATACACTCATCTGCACGCATTTATCTAGTAATTATATTTCTTTTTGGATATCTATTTTTATGTTAGTTGGTTAGTTTATCAATGCGACTTTTGAAGGTTTGGCTCCCTTGGCTTTAACTTATTGACACCCAATTGTCTTCACTTCAGGTATGGCGATTGCTAGGGATATTAAAGGGAAACGGGAGCGTATAGTTGCTGTCATCAGCAATGGGACAACCATGGCAGGTCAGGTCTATGAGGCAATGAGTAATGTGGGCTATCTGGACTCAAATATGGTGGTGATTTTAAATGACAGCCGTCACTCTCTACACCTAAAGACTGAAGAGGGCCCCAAGACATCCATTAATGCTCTATCCAGTACTCTAAGTAGGCTCCAGTCAAGTAAATCCTTCCGGAAGTTTAGAGAAGTTGCTAAGGTTTTTCTCTGGTTTTCTTATTAATTGACTAAACCCATGGAGGATGTACTTCAACACTTTTCTAAAGGGGATAGGAAGTTTTTAGACCATTAAATATGCATATTTTATGAAGTTAGAGCAGATTAAGTTCTCACTAAATTTACCACCCAAAAACTGTTTTCTGTAAATTCTGCAGTTGTGATTTCTTCTAGTCACTTAGACGTAGGAGCGAGACAGCTGGTGGTACCCCCTCCCTACCCTCTCTTTCCCCAACAAGAGGGGAATATGAAAAATCATTTTACCGGATTTGATCAGAGGTCTCAAGGCACAATCCCATGAGACTCATTTAACTTAAGCTAACTTACACCTGTTCATGGTACCTTGCTTGGTCTCTAATGTATACCATGGAGCTTTTGGTCTCTCATTATGTGATTGTGCCCTGTGTACTTGGGAAACACCTTTTTTATCATTAATAAACTTTATAAAAATAAATGCGTATAATGGAGCTTTTGATCTTTCAATATTGCATATGCTCCTGGGCCTGGTATCTTTTGCTATTCCAGCCCTTTGGCATAAATTTTTCTCTGGTAGCAGATGTTGGATCTTCAGTTAATAGACTGTTCACGGGCATATAGTACCTTATCGACAAATTACGTATTGTGTCTGTGGTTGGAGTCTAAGGGAACATTGGGAAATTTTTATAAATTCTAGAAAAACTTATGTCAATCTTAGTATGAGGTTAACTTGTTTCTTTTACTTATCAAAAAAAAAAAAAAAATCTTAGTATGAGGGAATAATTTGAGTTGTTGTAAAATTATAAGGGATGCATTTTGAGGCCTTCTAGTTGGATATGCTTAAAGAAAAGTCAACTTTATTGTTTGGCTTTTGGGCACTTGAAATTTCTATTGCAATATTTAGGCAAATTAAAATAGATGGCTTGAGTTGAAATAGTCTATATATGGATCCTATTTACAATAAAACTAACATTTGTTTCTGGTCAGGGTGTTACTAAAAGGATTGGTAGGGGTATGCATGAGTTGGCTGCCAAAGTTGATGAGTATGCACGTGGTATGATCGGTCCACTGGGATCAACTCTTTTTGAAGAGCTTGGGTTGTATTACATAGGCCCCGTTGATGGGCATAATATTGAAGACCTGATTTGTGTTCTGCAAGAAGTAGCATCTCTGGATTCAATGGGTCCTGTGTTGGTTCATGTGATAACAGAGGAAAATCAGGGACCAGAAAATAATCAGAAGACCGAAATTTCAGGCAAGAAACTTGAAGGCGGGTTCAATTATCTCTATTTTCCTCTTTTTTTTTTTTGTTCCACAATCTTTTTGTTTTTGGTTTTCTGCTGTAAGTCATGAGAGTCATGAGTCCTTTGTGGTAAGTAATAGCTGACTTTGGTTTTCTTTTCCTGAGCTTTTTCTCGGCTATGCACAGCAGAGTGTGGCTCTTTATGCTATCGCTTTCTTGGCATGACTGTTTCTTTATGAAATAACTATTTCTTTATATTTATCTTCAGTTAGATTCAACATTTTGATGGTTTTTCCCTTCTCACACTTTGCAGATTTAAGTAATTTTGGTTCATTACCATCTAGGATCCACTCATTGACATACAGTGATTGCTTTGTGGATGCTTTAGTTTTCGAGGCAGAGAAGGATAAAGATATCGTGACAGTTCATGCAGGAATGCAAATTGAACCATCACTTCAATTATTTCAGGAAAAATTTCCTGACAAGTTTTTTGACGTGGGAATTGCTGAGCAACATGCAGTTACATTTTCTGCTGGTTTGGCTTGTGGTGGATTGAAGCCATTTTGCATAATCCCTTCCACCTTTCTGCAAAGAGCTTATGATCAGGTCCTCTCTCTGTCCATCTCTCTCTACAGTTTATCATGTGTTCCACTTGTTTTTCAAAGTACTTCCTCTTGGGAAAAGATTTCACTGAAAATAAATTTTCTTCCTACACTATACCATTTGGGCGTTTGACTTGAATAATGAAATTCTAAGAATTTCCTGAAGCGTTTTTCCTTATTTGCTATTCAGGTGATCCATGATGTAGATCAGCAGAGAATTCCAGTGCGTTTCATCATTACTAGTGCAGGACTTGTAGGGTCTGATGGCCCATTGCAGTGTGGGGCATTCGATATAACATTAATGTCATGCTTACCAAACATGATAGTAATGGCACCATCCGATGAGGATGAGCTTGTCCACATGGTGGCCACAGCAGCCCAAATTAATGATCGACCTATTTGCTTCAGATATCCTAGGGGTGCAATTGTAGGGGTAGACTACTCTATATGCAGTGGAATTCCCATTGAGGTAATCCCTTGGCACCTCAGAGATTTTGCTTATATTTACTTTGAAAACTTCTCAACTATTATTGCTTCGCAAAGGTGCGGGGCTAGGGCTAGTTACTTGTAGTTTCTCAAAAGTTAAAGCTAGTTACACGCTATTATTATTCTTCTTTGTTTTCTTAAGGTGTGAAAATCTCAACTTCTTGATGCCTCGTGTTTGCCCACAATGTCTTCTGAATCAGATTGGAAAAGGGAGAGTTCTTGCTGAGGGTAAAGATGTTGCTTTGCTTGGCTATGGGGCAATGGTTCAGAATTGTCTGAGGGCTCGCTCCCTCCTCTCAAAGCTTGGCCTTGAGGTAACAGTGGCAGATGCAAGGTTCTGTAAGCCCCTAGATATCAAGCTTCTGAGGCATCTGTGTGAAAATCACTCATTTCTGATCACTGTTGAGGAAGGCTCTATTGGGGGATTTGGATCCCATGTTGCACAGTTTCTCACACTTGATGGACAACTTGATGGAAGAATTAAGGTAACAATTTCATTAGACATATAGAAGATAATTAGTTCGTTTTCCTGCTGAGAGAGAGAGAGAAGTTGGGAATTTGGTTGTATCTTGGATTTTGTTTTGATAGATCTAAGATATAGATGGTGGGGTAGAGGGAGGCAGGGGTGGGGGTCATCTCAACAAGCTGGGTGTGAAACCTAGAGGAGGTTTAACAAGAACAGAGTAAAGTACATATGACCTACGTAATTAAATTATAGACTATAAATATAACATTATTTTTTCACCCACAAAAGCATGCATGGAAATTTTATCTTTAGTAACTAAACTAGTTTTTGAATTTTATTTGCAGTTATGCGTTGGCATAAATATTAGAAATTACATGTGAACATTTTTTATGCATGCATTGATTTGTGGGTAGTTACCTTGATGCTTCCTTTTTGTGGTTTTCAATATGCATCTTGAGTTCAATGCAATATAAATATGCCTGATGCAAAGCCAAGAATTTCTTTTTAAATTAGTTATTCCAAGGCCTAATTTGTTTTTGGTGAAATTTTCTGGATCAACTTTTCAAGTGGCGTCCAATTGTTCTACCAGACAACTACATAGAACATGCATCAGCAGATGAACAGCTTGCTCTTGCTGGGTTGACTGGCCATCACATAGCTGCAACAGCATTAAGTTTGCTAGGCCGCAATCGTGAAGCCCTCCTCTTGATGTGCTAGAAAGCTCTACTTTTCTTATCCTTGTTGGAATACTATGATAGATTGAAGAACGGCTAGCAGAAGAAAGGGAAAGATGCTAATTTATTACTATTCAAGCAAGAGAAGAAAGGAAAAGATGTATTGAAGCTCAATACAGCATTGTCTCTACCAAGTTTTAGTTACTGGCTCTAGTAATCTCTGTCTCTCTTTCAAATTCTTTGTATATATCACAGCAAGCATCAAGTAGATGGTAATTGTATAGTACTGATGCCATTACGGAAAAAAACTTGGATGATACTAAGCTACAAGTCGATTCATTCATAAACATGAGACCTCGAAGCTCTCGATCGCTCAATGCAGTCGTTTTAGACAAATTTCTGGGCAAAATCAATTGGAGGGAGTTGGGAGCTTCACGAATAGGCCAGAACAAAACCTTACTGTTTTTTACAAATACAGAACAGACATGTTTGATCCTCCTACACGTGGAATGGAAGAACTTGTTCACGAAAAATGCAAAGGTTGGTGTTGTGGTGTTTGAACACAAACAAACACATGATGTTAAAGGGTAATTATGGCCAACTCGGTGGCGGGTTGTGGTACCAGCAGAAATGGGAAGATGATCTGGGTGAACATGGAGCGGGTCCCATTAACATGAGCTTCTCCTGTCTGCAGGTGCCAATCGTGCGTGGATGCGAATGAGTTAGTTCGAACTTTGGTGTAGATAACAAATTAGTCAGCAGTCAGTCCCAGTTGTCAGAACAAGTAGTCAAAGCTAAACAAGACATTGACTATGGTATAATGCGCTTCGGCGGCTGTCAAGTCCATCTACTCTACCAAAGATACGCGGAAACACACGGTGGTTATAAGGGGTCTCACGTGAGGCAAACAATGAAAGGAAAGACATATTTACGATTTCAGGTAAAAGATGAAGGTGAGGAATGAAACTTGAGGTGGAAGGTAGAAGTTGGAAGTTAAATAAAATATTATTAAAATATTATTTTTTAATATTATTATTATTTTAAAATTTGAAGTTAAATTAATTGTTATATTTTGTGTCATAATTTAAAAAAATTATAATAATTAGATGAGATGAGTTGAGATTAATTCTAAATTCAAATGAAATAATAAATAATATCCATAACTAACGGGAATTTAAACTTAAATACAGCTTATATTTATTTCTTTTTAAATTTTAGAAGATAATTAGATTGACAAGTGCTCAATCTTAAAAAAAATTCATAAAAATAAATTTACGATTTTACATAATACATCATATCTATTTTATAATAAAAATAGATTTATAATTTATCTCACATGAATTTATAAAATTACTTTTTTAATAGTCAAAGCATTTATCTATTATAAATCCTTTGAATAAAACATAATTTAACTATTATTACGAGTTACGAAGGAGGAAGGTGAGGACCCATATAGAACGTGCAATATTTCTAATAATAATTAGATCTAGAAGCGACAATGTCAAAATATAAGCAGAAATTTGCTAAATAAGTAATATTGGCTCGCGACATTCCAGTTGCTGCAAGCAAGGAGACGAACAGGCAAAATACACACTCCCGACAAATTTCCGCGCCGTTGGAGCCATGCATTGCAACAAGACCCCCGCCGACGTGGTGTCCGAATCATATATAGCCACGTTGCAGCACCCACGTCTAGACTCAACCCGACCCCGTCTCGACTCCTACAAATCCCGCCTTCTCAGTTTCGCACTCTCCCACCCGTTCCCTTTCACTCCGCGTTTCTCGCATCCAGAGACAGAGGAGAGAGAGAGGGATAGAGAGAGGGAGAGGTTGAGAGACAAAGAAAGAGAAAGAGGAGAAGAGACATAGAGACGGATTACCCTTACGGCTCACCCCCACCGGAATCTGACTCTCCGGCGGCGGGATTTTCCTACATTTTCTTTCTTTCTATCTTTCCAGGTTTGTATATTAGTTTTGCATTACTGAATCGGAAAATGTACTCATTCTTTTTTCTGTTTCTTCTTCTTCTTTCTTTCTTCCCTTATAAAGCTCTGCTATATATGATTTTCTGGCTATTTTACTTTTTATTTATAATTGACTGTACGATTATTAGGACTTTGTTCTTATACGAACGTGAAAGTTTAGTTATTTACGTGCATGGAGGTCCGCATGACGTATTTTTCGTTAAATATCGGGTGGATTTCATAAAATACCATGGGAAAACAGAGTTTTACGTCATTCAATGCTTTATTCGGCAAGAGAATCGTATCAATGCCACATTTCTTAAATAAATTATGGTTTTTCTCCTTTGAATCTAAAACAAAAGAAAATATTGGGATTTGATTTTGTTTTCCTCCGCAATGTCTTTCTTTTTTATTGGTTACTCAACAACGGATCAGTGTATTGAGGCTCTTCATCTATGGAAATGTGGAACTTATGGGTTTATTTCTCTCTTTTTTCTACCCTTCTCAGAGTTCACGCAGTTTATTCTTTTTGTTTTTCAGATTTATGAGTTTTTCTTTCTTTTCTTTTCTTTTTTTTCCCAAGGGATCGAGGTATGAATGTTTTTTTCTTTGTTTTCTTCACTTTTTGATCCACGAAAATCTCGCAGTAGCTGGTTTATGTATATAATGCTTTTCCTCTTACCAACTCATCCAACTTGGTGAAATTCACTGATTCAATTTATATAGCCTTATAATGTGCTGTGATAAATGGATTTCTAGCATCTTTGCATTTCTTCAATGTAAGGCACCAGTTGATGAATCTAAATTCCACAGTCTATGGCATCAGCAATGGAAAACGTCAGAACTCCATTCAACGGGATAATTAAAGATATCAAAGGAAGGGCTGCATGCTATAAGGAAGATTGGATTTGTGCACTTTGCCCAGGCATCAGGTATAATCCCCGTTTTCTGGGACAAATAACACAATGGGAGAATTGCATTTTCTTCTTCTGGCGTCTCATAATTTTCATTGATCAATCATTAAATCAATGTCAGGATATTGGCTCCAACTGCCTACATCTTCTTCGCTTCTGCTCTCCCCGTTATTGCCTTTGGGGAGCAACTGAGTAGAGAAACAGGTATTACTTTTTTCTCTCATGATTACCGCGAAAGTTTTAAACAGGTAGAGGTTACTTTTAATGGAAAGTGTCTAAATATTTCCTGGTCTTTTCATGAATTTGAGCCCCAACTTATGCTTGTTTTATGTCAGATGGAAGCTTAAGCGCAGTGGAAACATTAGCTTCTACTGCTATTTGTGGAATCATCCACTCAATTTTTGGGGGACAGCCTTTACTGATTTTAGGAGTTGCAGAACCCACAGTTATAATGTACACTTATTTGTACAACTTCAGCAAAGGAAGGCCAGGGTTGGGGAGCAAGCTGTTTTTAGCTTGGGCTGGGTGGTATGGGATTCTTTGTCAACTTTATCTGGATTGTTCAATGTTTTAATAGAATTCTGAATAGGCATATATGGTTCGTATCTTTAATAGGGTACCTACATTATACAGGGTTTGCATCTGGACGGGCCTCCTGTTGCTTTTTCTTGCGGTATTTAATGCATGTACCATCATTACTAAATTTACGAGGATAGCAGGAGAACTTTTTAGCATGCTGATTGCTGTTCTTTTTATGCAAGAAGCTGTCAAGGTATTGACTGATTTTTACAGGAAAAAAAGTTGTGGATTTTGTTAAAGCGGATGCTAAATTTGACAATTCACAGGGAGTGATCAGTGAATTCAGTGTTCCCAAGTCTGAAGATCGGGCATTAGAAAAGTATCAATTCCAGTGGTTGTATACAAATGGGTTGCTTGCCATCATTTTCTCTTCTGGTCTACTTTTCACTGCACGTAAGAGCAGGAGAGCAAGATCATGGCTCTATGGCACAGGTATAAATGAAATGAAATTCAGTTGCTTCTTCAATTTACAGAAGTTTGTCTGAATTAGATCTAGTTCTCCTTTTTACTATCTTACGATCTTGGATTCAGGGTGGCTCCGAGGTTTCATTGCAGACTATGGGGTTCCCCTGATGGTCTTGTTGTGGTCAGCATTGTCTTATGCTGTACCAGGAGAAGTTCCGGATGGAGTTCCTAGGAGGCTCTTTTGTCCACTTCCCTGGGAATTTGCATCATTGTACCATTGGACAGTAATCAAGGTACTAAAAATTCTGAAGAATAATTTGTTTATGTAGGTACGAAATTATCTTTAAATTGCATTCCAGAACTTCAAGGCAAGGAGATAGTAATTAGCTACCATGTAAAAAAAAACTCACCAACCATACACGGAATATCTACCATATACGTTCAGATTTCAGAGTGTCAGTTATACACTGAATTATTTAGTACTTCATTCACTGGAATTTCAGGATATGGGAAAGGTCCCACTGTTGCACATTTTTGCTGCTTTTATTCCGGCCATGATGATAGCAGGCCTATACTTCTTTGACCACAGTGTTGCTTCTCAGATGGCACAACAGAATGAGTTTAATCTCCAAAAACCTTCTGCATACCATTATGATATCTTATTGCTTGGAATAATGGTATGTAGCCGAATAATGGGACATTCTATTTGTTTTTCAATTCCTTACTTTGTAATCTTGTATAGAACTTACATTTTTTTTTATAAGTTGATGTTGAATTGCCATGGTTTCAGACAATGATTTGTGGGTTGCTTGGACTTCCTCCTTCAAATGGAGTCCTCCCGCAGTCCCCCATGCACACCAAAAGTCTGGCAGTTCTCAAGAGGCAGGTAGGCTGGTGTAAATGTTCAGAGATTTCTCTTCATTGGTAAAGCCAAGATCACTCATTAAATTCTTATACAATATAAGCCATGATTTGCAGTTGATTCGAAAGAAGATGGTAAAGCATGCCAAGGAATGTATTAAACAACAAGCAAGCAACTCTGAAATCTATGGAACGATGCAAGCCGTGTTCATAGAAATGGACACAGCTCCAACTGTAAGTGCTAGGCTTATATAATCTTTGCATGCATGCCCGCGTTTGAGAGAGAGAGAGAGAGAGATTGTGGATTTTCTTGTAGACCACAGAGAGAGAGAGCTTTTATAGGTCTGATAGGCATCTTGTGGATTTTCTTGTAGACCAAAGAGTTGGAGAACTTGAAGGAGGCTGTAATGAAAGCTGATGATGAGGGAGATGCAAAGGGCAAATTTGATCCAGAAAAACACATTGACGCTTATTTGCCTGTCCGGGTTAATGAGCAAAGAGCGAGCAACTTATTGCAGTCTTTGCTTGTGGGCCTATTAATTTGTGCCATCTCGGTAATCAAAAGAATACCTACCTCAGTTCTATGGGGATACTTTGCCTACATGGCCATTGATAGCCTCCCTGGGAATCAGTTCTGGGAAAGGATGTTACTCCTCTTCATCGCCCCGAGACGTCGTTACAAGTAAGTCATGTTCTAAGTGGTACAGAACTTTTGTTAAACTAGACTTTATTGTTTAATCTATTTCTTGATGGAGGCAGTGGGATTTCTCATGGGAATGGCAGGTGCCAATTTCTTATCCATCGCCAATACATGCTGGTTTTTCAGGGAAAGATGACTTATTCCATATCTGCTAAACTGAAGAAGAAGAAAAACTGATTTTAGTTCTTTTTTTGTTAACATACGAACGTGAATAAGAAACAAAATGTGCTTGTGCTATACTTTCCGTGGTGTCTGACTCAGTCTGAGCACCATTAAATTAAAAGTCTGTTTTACTTATATTTTGGCTGAGCTCCATAACCTTAATTCTTTTCTTATGGTGGCATTGTGCTGGGCAGAATCTTGGAAGGCACTCATGCTTCCTTTGTGGAGTCAGTGCCATTCAAATCCATCGCTTTATTTACACTCTTCCAATTAGCGTATTTTCTGGTCTGTTTTGGAGTGACGTGGATACCTGTAGCTGGAATATTGTTCCCATTGCCGTTCTTCCTTCTCATAAGCATCAGACAGCGCCTGCTTCCCAAGCTGTTTGACCCTAGCCATCTTAAGGAACTGGATGCTTCTGGGTATGAAGAAATTGCTGGTGCCCCACAGCATAAACGAAGCCACTCAATAACGGTATGGTTATGGTTCCTCCCATTCTGATTAATCTGCAGACTAGTTTATTAATCCATTAAAGTTTTTTGTTTACAATTTTCTAACCAATAAGGTCTCTGACAGAAGTGTGGGCAGGAAAAAGACTTGCCTGATTCTGGTAGTGAGGAGAGTTCATTAGGATTCCATGATGCGGAGATTTTGGATGAGATGACAACCAATAGAGGGGAGGTCAAGCTTAGAACCGTAAGCTGGAGTGATGAAAGGTTGTTTTAGGTAACATACCAAAAGTCTCTTTTGTGTTATTGTAAATATAGTTTCGTGCATCTATAAGTTAGAAAACGGGATTGTTTACAGGTTTACCCAGATGGTGTCCGAATGCAATGAAAGCTTCTATATAGTGTAGGGATATAAAATCTTATCAAAAAATAGTGTTGGGATATAAACTGTGCTTGTAATAATGAGAGTTGAGCATGGTCGTGTGAAGATGGGGTGAAATGTGAGTCTTTTTCATGATAGTCGGCTAAGAGGAGACGATATCAGAAATACATAATATCTACACAACCACCAGCAAAAAATACAAAAGCCAAACGAAACAAAAAGGAAAGATGAGGAAGCAATGGAGAGAAGAAAGCATTTTCATTTTCTGTAGGAAAAAACATTAGAATGTATACAGTGAGCTCATATAGCCCTCCATTCATTTGCCTATTGCTGTCCTAGCAAATCATGTGACATATGTAGCTGATTTTTTTTTTTTTAATTTCCAAATTTGATTACTAGAATTTTATCGATTTCTTATTGGATGCTATTAGTTGCACACGAGTTTGTACAAAGATTGTTATGCAAAAAATCAGATTAGATGTTGACTCCCATCTTTCTTGGCATGGCATTGGTAATTTCAAACCAAGGCTGCCTTTTATTTTATTTGTTTTCTCTTCTGGGTAAACTAGGCAGTCTCAAACTCAGAAGAACCAGTGTAAGTCAGAATTATGCAGAAGGGAAAAGAAATGGTAGAAGAAAGAAAGCTAATCATGCAGCTTCTTCATTCTACGTGGAACGATAAAAGAAATTATCTTAACGAAAAAAGCACATGGAGAAGGAAGAAGACGAAAATGTTCAATGACAAGATGCTAGGAAGTCTCAAGCCATGTCTTTAACCATGAAAAGTTAAATATAACATTACTAACGCTCAAGTCTTTATCTTTTTGGAATCAAAAGGAAAACCCACACGAAGTTGGGATCAAAGACCTCGGACACCCCTGTTTCTGTTTCCAAGTACAGTGGATTTGATTTTATTAAGTGCGGCAAGTACGGCTTTCGTTTCAGGTCTTTTATCCCACTCTTCAGAGCACTTCATGCCTAATTCCAGGATGGACAAAACTATACTCTGTAAATCAATGGCATCTCTCCCATCTTCAATCCTTAATAAACAGTCGTCCACAACCTCAACCGTTCTGTCAGGAAGTGATGCGTTTATCCATTGCCTCAAAGTCAATTCTCCAACAAACATCTCGTCCGTGGGTTTCTTCCTTGTCATCATTTCCAACAATATGATGCCATAGCTATACATGTCCCCTTTTATAGACACTTCTCCTCCATAGCCGTACTCTGTCCATGCTCACAATTAATTGCCATAAAAACTTAAGTCTGTAAGCCAGATAATACACACACACACACATATATATGCACTAGTAACCCACATATCCACTAAAAGAAACTTAAGTTAGCTCTCTGTCCCCCCCTGTTTTTTCTGTCATTTGAGGAAAACTTTACTATTCCAGTACTTCAATTATGAAATGCTAATCGGTCCATATCATAAAGTTACCCTTAATATAATAAAATATAGAATAATCATCGATTTATATATGAGATAAATAAAGAGGTAAGTATTGATTGACCAGGCAACTATTGTTTTGTAACTTTTAATTCTTATGCATTTTCATGTCTAAGATCTATAAAGAACTCAGCTGATGAAAATTTTCGTAGAATTTCTTACTTACTAGTTACTCCGTTGTCATGTTCAAAGTTAGCTATGTAGTAGTTTATTATACCGTTCCGCACTGAAATAAATAGGAGGAGAATTTCATGTACCTGGTGCAATGTAGCCAAGTGTACCAAGAGTTTTGGTTTGTGTTGTGTCCTTGTTTTCGACTAAAATCTTTGCAATGCCAAAATCACTCACATGTGCAACCATGTCCTCATCCAAAACAATATTGTTAGGCTTCAAATCACAATGCACCACTGGTTCTGACTGATCGTGGTGGAGATATTCCAATGCTAATGCAACATCAATCATGATGTTTACATCAAAGCTCTGAACTCTGGGTTGGAGCATGTACTTATGACTTTAACAAGATTCCTATGCCAAATTGTTCGTAAAACCTTGCATTCTGCATCAAAGCTTTTGAAAGCACCGTCTAATTGCAAATTTAGAACTTTGACAGCAACAATGGTCCCGTCAGAAAGGATCCCTTTGTACACAGGAAAAACCTCCAGTTCCAAGCAAGTTGCTTTGGCAAAAGTTGTTGGTCCCTCGGCTAAGCTCTTGATACGATATCATTCTATTCTCCACATAGGTACCATACTAGGTGAACTTAGATTCTGCATCTTACTTTTCCAGTGTTTTCTCAGCATATAAGCCAATGCTGCAAATATTATTACTGGTGAAATAATTGGAAGAATATATTTAAGAACAATTTGTCTCGCTCCTGATTCTTGGGAGCTTGGATTTTTGCAAGGTCGAAATCCAAAAATTGAATTTCCACGAAGGCCTTTATTACCTAGGAATGACTCGGCCGTGAAGTTTGCAAAAGGTCCATTGGATGGAATCTCTCCTGATAACTTATTGAAAGACACATTCAAATACTTGAGATGTGAAAGTACCTCAAGAGATTTTGGAATTGTACCTGAGAGATTATTGTACGAGAGGTTTAACATATCCAGTCCTTTCAAGTCTCCAAAAGATTTAGGAATGTCTCCTTGGAATACTTGCATTTATTTGGTTTTGAGATAAATCCACGTATTCAATAACATCCAACTTTTTCATGTTTAGAGCCAGATTTCCTCTCAGGGAATTTAATGATAAATCCAAAAACAACAAATTTTGGAGGCTCCACATATTTAATAGTATTGATGCTTCCAGCCTATTAGAATTTAGATTGAGTTTCTGCAGGAGACTAAGCTTCCCAATGCAATTTGGAATGGATCCAGAGATTTTGTTATTTGAGAGAAATAATTCTCCCAGATTCCTTAACTGACATAGGTCATCAGGAATGATTCCTTCAAGCTTGTTATCTTGAAGATACAATCTTTGCAAGCCCTCAATTCCTCCTAGTGTTGATGGTATGCTTCCACTCAAATTATTGTTACTCAAATCGAGGAAGGTCAAGCCTTTCAAGGAACCAATTCCCATAGGAATATGATTATGACCCTTTAGTTGGCTTTGAGATGCATCGATTGTTTTTAATGAAGCCGAAAAGTTTCCTACTGAATCTGGAATTATAATGTTCAAGGGATTGAAGGACATAGTCAGCCGTTCCAAAAATCTACAATTAGATAAAGTTGAAAGGAAGCTAAGCTCTTGATGTCCAGATTTTCCTGTTAGCTTATTGCCATCCAATGAAAGTACTTGGAGGTCTTCTAAGGTTCCGAAACACTTTGGTATTGGTCCAGAAAATAAGTTTGCGCTTACATCTAGATAGATGAACTTGAAACAATTTGAAAGATAGGATGGGATATGGAAGATTAGGACAAGAAAGTTCAGAATCTAATGGAAGATAC
Source organism: Cyclocarya paliurus (assembly GCA_029856935.1). NCBI lineage: Eukaryota > Viridiplantae > Streptophyta > Magnoliopsida > Fagales > Juglandaceae > Cyclocarya > Cyclocarya paliurus. Next base: position 1,665,766 of record CM056949.1, on the reverse strand, counting down.
CCAGATAATGAATTTCCCATTAAGGAGATTCTTTCAGGGAGGAAATGTTGAATATGTTTTGGGGTATTATCCTTGTTAAATCATTTTCTCCCAAATTCAACAAAATCATATTTTGAAGACGCCATAAGTCCCTTGGAAAGCTTCCTTTAATGTGGTTGCGGGAAATGGAAAGCTCTTGTAACCTCGACAAGTTACTTATGGTAGTAGGTATATTACCAGTTAAGTTGTTACCTCCGAGGTATAGCACTTCAAGCTTTTCTAAACTCCCAAAAACCTTCGGCAATGCTTCCGTTGAACTTATTGTATGACAAAGATAGGATTGCAAGCTCTCTACATGAGAGATTCAGTTGTGAAGGAAGCTGATCGCTGAATTCAATGAACGAAAGATAAAGTCCTTGAAGATTAGGACAGTTGCTGCACAGATTCGTTGGAAGAGTTCCTGAGAGGTGATTATCTGTGAGAGCAATTATGATTAGAGAAGATATGTTAAAGATGCCTAAAGGAACTGGACCGCTTAAGCTATTGCCTTCCAAATTCAAGAGCTCTAACGACGACATGTTGCTGAATGACGATGGAATTGCACCCGTAAGATAGTTCCCACGAAGATATACTCGACAAAGCTCCCGGCATTGATGTATACTTGGTGGGATGCGTCCTTCCAATATGTTGAATGACAATCGGAGGATTCTCAAGCGACGTAGACGACTGATTCCATGAGGGAGAAAACCAGAGAAACTGTTGTTGGAAAGATCAAGTAAGACTAGGAAGGAAAGGTTGCCGATATGAGGAGAAATGGTTGCTTGTAGACCCTGGTAGGAAAGGTTCAAAGCTGTGACTCTCTGCCTGCGTCCACTACAGGATACCCCAATCCAAGTGCAGAAATTTGTTTCGGCAGACCAGTTAGCAGCCAAGACACTAGCATTTCGGCCGAAATTGATTTGGGATTTGAAGGCAATGAGGGCCGATGTATCGGTACTAAAGTTGGTGGAAGCTTCGACCGATTGAAGCAGGCTGCATGGCTGCAGTACTAATAGAGAATCCATGGCCTGTCTGTCACCATGATCATGAGTACTGAATATCGTGAAAAGGTAAACGAGAAAACAGTCCGATCGCTATGTCGAGAAACGACTTAATATATGGACTTCAATAAATGCGCATGCAAGTAGTAATCATGGAAGAGAGGCTGACGACGAAGAAGAATCGATGCTATAGTTGCTACTTTCAGGCATCGAATCTTAGGGGGCTTGACTTTAGGAGTCCAATCGAAGACTTAAGAGGCAGTTTCCATATCAGTATACCTACAAAAATTATCGTGTATATTTTTGACTTGGTTGCTCAATATCAGTCGTTTATTTTATCAAAATCAATCTTATCTAATCATAATAATTTTTTTTTAAATTTTAATACTAAATAAAATAAATAATTCAAATTTTAAAACAATAATAATTTTAAAAAATATATTTTAATAATATTTTCTTCAACTTTCAATTTTTATTTCATTTCATCTATCTTTTTTTTTAAGAAGAAGTTAGAATCTTAATTTTATTGATAGCTCTCATTTACAACAAATAAAAACCGTGACTACAACGAGATTTTATCTCATCTCGGCTGATTTACGAAAAACAAATGAATTTGTACAGTGTAGATTCATTGCTAGTAAGAAACATTTAATAAGCTGTCGTCTGTAATTGCCTTACATTGCAGGAAACCCAAATTCCACTTGTAATTCGGCATTCGGCTTTCTTCTAACAACACCCCCAAAATCTATAAAGGGTGTTCAAAGAAATAAGTTACAAAATCTGGAAGTAAAAATGCGAAAAGAAATATCAGAAGAAAGAAAGAAAGAAATATCAGAAGTAAAAATTCAATGTACGTCTGTCCCACGCCCTTGGCTCAAAATGCTTGTGGAGTATTGTATACCAATTGTAAGAAGTATAACTGCCCTAACGACTCTCGGAGGTTGACCCCAACTCTTCAGTCGTGTGGCATTTTTCAATTCCTGTATCACTAACTAGAACAAGGTAATCACCATCTCTAATAAGCTCTATATCTTCTATTTCAGCTCCTTCTTTAGTTAAAACTTTGGTTGGAGAGATCCCAAATCTTTTGGCACCAATCTCAAGTAGTTCTTGAAGGGAATGAGGCAGGAGCACGAGCTTTCTAGCAACTTCATCTTTCTCTGGACAACTAAGAGTCACTCTAGCTGGGAAGTTGTTCATACTCCGCTTACTGCCAAAACTTGCCGCAGATGTAAGAAGTTCTCCTCCACCTGCATGTTTTGAAGTTACAGTTTTTTCACTTAAAAACTGTGAATACTTCAATTGGAAACTTAATGGTCACTTAAATTTGTCTAAGAGCATCAACTGCAGGTGTTCAAGGTCACAAAATGAGATCTGGGGTTGGGTAAAACTACGTTCATACAGGAGCCTCAGGATAAAAATCCAAGATAACATGACTTCTTAAATGTGCCCATGCTGAGGTTTGTTGTCAACTATTGCTTGGGGGAAAAAAAAAAGATAAACAACAGACTGCTGATATTCAATCAGAAATCAAACAACATGACAAGATTTACAGTTTCTTCAAGTTACACTCAGCTCGGCTCATTTTATTATAAACCAACGGTATTCAAGATCGTTTAGTTATCTGTAGAAGCCTACAATTATTTATATTAAAAAAGAATAGAAAGGATTTCTGAATATTTCTCAATTGACAGTATGTGCTTTCTTATTTCAAACATGCATTTATTGATTTCTCAATCAAGTTTTTAGCTTGGTACATGATCTTGATATGTTGACAACGGCCGAAGTTAACCACACCAGTGTATGACGCCCAAATCACGGTAATGATATTCTGACTTGGAAGGTGATAGAATTTTCAGAGAAATCCTAACAAAGTATGCAAAACAGATCAAGATGCAAACTCACCAGCATTAGCAGCTCCAGAATTAGCAGCAGACATGACCCCAAAAAGTGAATTGCCAAAATTGTTAGCCCTTCGCCTTGGACGACTATCTGACCATGTCACCTCCCGGGTAGCTGGAAGGCTTTCATGGACGTATGGAAGCATTGTGGGCTCACTCTGGTACTTCCCAAGGAATGACATACCTGGTTTCTTTCGAACTGGTGGGATAGCTGGTGGTTTCTTGATCTCTTCTTTCTTGCTCTGAAATAAGTCCTTAATATCTTCATGGCCCTGATGATCCGCCAAAGCCCTAGGGGTCCATCCACTTATATCTGGTTTATCAATGTCAGCTCCTTGGTCCAACAGAAACTTAACTATCTCAGTACTTCCTTCACATACTGCTGCATGAAGAGCTGTAGTCCCCTTTCTATTTGGCAGTGTCACGATCCCACCATATTGGACAATGTCCTTGAGCAATTCCAAGTTGTTACGCTCAACAGCAGCGCATGCATAATTTCCCACATCACCAGAAGATATCTCTGCTCCATTGTCTATGAGAAGTTTAGTCACAGATTCGTGCCTCCCCGATATTGCTTCCCATAAGGGAATGCTGCCATCTGAATCTGCAAAAAAGAAAGAGTAGATAACGATGAAAGCCAATTTATCCAGAGAAACGGCAATGTTTCTTCTTTTTTCTTGGGCAGATTTTGAAGAGGCACGTAGCCTCAGTTACAGGGTAACCAACCTCGAACCTGGAAGCCCAACGTCCGTAAGGATGGAGGGAAGCGACACGCCAAGGTCATTGGCAATAAACGGCAATGTTTTCTCCATATAAGCTCAACTCAAGTCAATTAAATATTCCATATATGAAATCGGCTATGTACATTAAATCCCTTGTTTATAAATTAAACATTAAGTCTGGCTTCCCAATTTGCTAAATCTATATTAAGAAAGTATAAAATCGACCTAGAAAGAACCGAGAGGAGCAGAAGGAAAAAGATTATAAGAACACGCAAATGTATCAAGGGATACATATTTTGCCACACACTAGAGGATACCTTTGATGTTAGGATCTGCTCCATACTCTAGAAGTAGAAATACACAATGCTCACTTCCATTGGCTGCTGCAGTGTGCTGTTGCAATGGAGGAAAGAAAGCTCAGCCTCTGATTCAAAGATTACCTTGAGGAAAAAAATGCGTATAGAAAAGATGATCTCCACACCAGTGCAGTCCTTCCTCCATTGTCTGATTCATTTGGATCTGAACCACGCCTCAGCAACTGATGCAGCATTAGATCATCACCTCTGGCTGCTGCAAAGCACAAACTAAGAGGCAAACCCATCCTGCCCTGGGCTAGCATATGCTCTGTATCTATTAGAACTCCTTCCATCAGTGGATCCCTCAAATCTTTCAAATGCTGCATCAGATGAAAAATTCCATCGATAAAGAAGTTAAATATTCCTCCTCTTGAACCGTACAACTATCATTTAGTTAGACTTATACATCTTTTCTTCAAAATCTTATTATTGTTATTATTATTATCAAACACAAATAATTAAATTGTTGTGTTGCATGACTGAAGCACTTGGTATAATGGGAGGAACAAGGTGTCCAACTTAGCCTCGTTCCTTGAAGTAACATCCCTCACCTTCACTTCAAAGAAAGAAAACTATCCTAAGAAACCATTCATTTCATTTCAAAGAAAGACAGTAATATTAGGAGATACAGAAACCAAAAGAAATGAGTATTTGTAGTTTATATATCAAATAACACCCCTCCCCCTCCCCTATTAAAAGGGGAAAAGGAAGTGAATGGGCGCCAAAACCTCTACTAACCTGAAGAAGATTGTTCAAGATTATCGTCCCATCTCCAACATTTGCCTGAACTATATTTAAAAAAGCGGTACGGTTCAAACGCAGCAGCTGACTCAATCGTTTGGTCCGAACTGTAAACGGCTGGGGCCTGTAACAGAGCATGCCTATCTCACCAACAACATCTCCCGTCATAGCCTCGCCAACAGTCTGCAACCATCCGTTACATAGAACATATTAAACTTCTAGACACAGCAGTGAAGACAAATGGTGAAAAAAATTATAAAAAGATATCTATCTTGCCTTTTCTGTTCCGTTCCCCTCCACAATGAGTTCCTGAGAGAGAGAGAGAGAGAGAGAGAGAGTGAGTTTAATGACAAAGTCAAACAAACGAGAAAAAGAAAAGTGGCATGTGCTTAATTTCCCGGTAAAACCTTTAATATTGTGCGTCAGAATCGAATAAATTACATTCATGAAAAATAAATAAATTAGATTTTAGGAATTCAATTATTCACAGACTGCAGCATAAATCCATTAAACAAGACTTGCAAGCTATATATGGAAGTAGGATCCAAAGAGATCTTCATTCTAAGTACAGTTTCTCTTTTGTAAGGGGATTTTAGTTCTTACCGCAGCACCAGTAACCAGTACGTACAAGTCTGTGGGTGCTTCATTCTGCAAAATCACATCTTCTTTGGGAGGAAAATATTCAGCCTTCATCTCCGAGACCTTTAATACAAGAAATCAAGACAAAGAAATTAAACAAAGTGTGCGAAATATAAAGGAGACCCATTGGTGGTTGGAACTTTTAGATACCGTTTTCTTATTAAATCTAAAAGCATAGTCTGGTACCCCATGAAAACACCATCAAAGATTATGAAACAAAGTTAGCAGCATTACCAGTTGGAAAAGCAAGTCATGCGATACCCCACGGAACAAGTACACCTTATCAACAAGTGAATAGAAGAGAAAGTGTGAGATACTAGAACGAATGGCTTTAGGAAGGGAATCAAGAATCTCTTGCTGCTGCAGCCCTTCTGAATCAGCTCTGTGCTTCAAACATAAATTATCAAGCATCTGCTCTTGCAAGCGAACAGGGAGGTCGTTCCTTTGTGCAAAGCTCGTGGCTGCTTGAATGGTGTCTCTCTGAAATTCCATACAAATGAGACCGCTAAAATAAACAAATTAAAAATTCGAGAGTTCTCAAATTATGGGTGCTCATTTAATTGAAAAGTTCGTAAGGGTGATTTATAAATTTGGGAGAAACTCATATTGCTAGGACAATTCTAAACAAGCTTATAAGCCCTTGCCAATATCATAGTCAAATAAAGTAACAAGAGATTGCAATAGAAAGTAGAAACTATAAATATGAGAATTATCTTATGGTATTTGTCTGGATTTTTGTATGTTAGTGCGGTAGATTTTTGTATGTCGAATCTGGGGGCCATTCAATTACAAGTTGCAACAACAAGCAGGGGAAAGTAGCATTCTAGCTAATTAAGTGATTTACTTGGCTAATTTGAGCACCTTTCAGAAGCTCAAATTTCTTACAACCATCATGGAGAGAGAAAATCCATCCTCTAGGAAAAGTAGCATGAAACGAAGGGTTTTCCCCAAAGCCAATTGAACCATACTTGACCAAAAGAAAAAAGCATTCTGGCACAGAAGGCATTTATCCAGTCAGAAAATAGTACTAGGAAAGAATTTACTCACAAATCTCCTTGTTCGACTGGTTCCATGGACAACCAGATTTGTCATATTTCCAATAATATAGGATGTTAGACCAAGATCAAAAAGCATGTAGAAGATATCAAATATCATTTCCTTGGTATTCGTAGCATGCAAGTCACCATAGCCAGTGGTTGTAAGAGTGGTAATGGACCAATAAACTGAGGTCACATATCGGACAAACAAACGTTGATCATGAAAGTTTTCCAAGATAAGTGAGATCCATGTCCTACTTGGGTCAGTATTTCGTGCAGCAATAAGATAGAAGCAGCAGGCTGCACAATGAACTGCAAAGAGAGTAACCTAGAAGGCCGCAAAAGCATGATAAGATATATATCATTATTGAGAATCTCGACACTTCAATGGAAATGACCAGATATTGGTTGTAGATACTGACACAAATAAGCTTTGCACATCGAACCCAAAAGTAGCTGAATTTCCTGTCTTTTTCCAATCTGACATGATCAAAGAAGAGAATTTCATGAGCAACTACTGTATATAGACAATCTGGGGAAGGAGGGAGGAGATGAAAAATAACTCCTAAGAGAAAAAGAGGCCACTTCTTTCATGATGCACTGAAATTACTTTAGGTTGATGCATAATATGGGACATTAGGGAATACAGCCAGCTTGCATTCCAAAAGCAACTCCAGAAAACCAAGTGTATAGATAAATGAGTATGAAGGGATTTGTGCTCCTTCATGTTTACCCCTCAGGGGACTTGAGGAGATGAGTCTCCTTGTATAGATCATCATGGAATTTGTTCTCAACTAAACAATGGACACTGCATCCTTTTTAGATTATATTACTCTTCAGGAGATAATACATTTTCCACCCACGAACAACCAAGTATTTTTCACTTTGCATCCCAAACTACCAAAAGTTTCGATTTGCATCCTAGATACCTATATTTGCAAATTTTCCACTTTGATGGAGAGCTGGCCTTTAATATGAGCTCAATATTGTGTAGAAATGTCAATATGGGAATTCCCAGTTACCTGGCAAACATTTTACTAACCCTTCGGAGACGCCAGAGGCGGAGCAAATTGAAGTACCCGTATGTTTGTAGGGTTGGGGGCAATACACTCCTAGCAACTTCAGAAGGGACTGTAGAGATGACATCGAATGCCAACCAAGTCCTGGTGTACCTCCAAGCAATCAGCTTGCGGTTGTCAATGAGGAGATAAGAAGCCTTATCCAGGTATGCCACAAAGAAAGTCAATACAATGTCAACGGCGAAAAAGCTGTTGACAACATTATCGATTACAGCAAGAGGTCCCCTTGGTTTCTCAAGGAACCCAAATTCAAACGGAGATACCCATGCCGTGTAGAAGACTAGAAACACCAGAAATGTCTCCCAGAGTCTGCAATATTAGTCAAAAGAGGCGTGTCTAGATCATTTCATCTCCAACAAATAAAACAAACATCGTGTGAAGTACACCACAATATAAAACGGGCAGTTTGAATCCTAGAAAGAAGCAACATAGCCGCAAAAGAAAATGGCAAAAGATTCAACAGGAGAAGAAATGGTAATTCAATCGATTATTTAAAAATCAAAGGAAGAAAACAAGAGAGAAAGGGAGAAGGAAAGAGAGGAAAAGGGGGAAGAATGAACTTGTAGCGGGGATCAAATGGGGAGACAATGAAGGGTCGTAGCTTGATGTGGCGAGTTTTGAAAGCGGAGGCCCCGAGAGGAGGAAGAAGGCCGGCGGTGAGGCTGTAATGGCTGCCATCTTCCTTCGGGGGCTGCTGATCCTCTGCTCCTCCTCCTCTTCCTCGCCCGCACATCGAACTTCTCAACACCCCTCCCAGCTTCTGCCTAGGCTTCGGCGTCGACATTGCCCAGTTTTAGCTCCCCGATCTCTATCTCACTATTTCTAAATCATGCAGCCATTACTTAAACCAGACCCAGCACCGAGGTCAGGTTCTCTCTCTCTCTCTCTCTCTCTCTCTCTGTGTTTTCTTTTCGTATCTTTCAACAGTTTCAAACCGTCGTTTCGTCTGCGTCCCTTCCGTGTTACAGTTACGACTACTGTCCTTTGTCCCTCCAAAAACTGGGTCGTCAAAATTTTAAAATTACCATTTTGTATCCTTTTTTTTTTCTCATAAATATCGAAGTTTCTGCACTTACTCCATTTGTTAATTTGTCCATAAAAAAATATTCCGATTGTTAATTCATCTAATAAAAAAAATTTGTTAATTCGGTTTATCTATAACTAGAAAAAGCATAAAAATAGTATTATCTCTTAAATATTCCAAAAATAAAATAAATTTTAAAAAAATGAATCTGAAAATAGATAAATACTAATAAGATCTAGTCCTAAGGCTAAACATACGGATCGACCTGATTTTCATTACCTGTAGATATACTATGAAATTAATTATTGTCCCATAATAGATTTAATAAATCTATTTGGTTAATTTCTCACCTTTTCCTTAAATTTGTATTCGCTTTTTTAAGTTAATTAAATTAGACCCTTTTAAAAAATTAAAAAAATAAATGAACTCTTCTTCTTAATTCGACCATATTATAAGGACATTCTAGGAAGACCTGCACTTGTCTTATTAAAATGTATATTTATTATGAGTTTTCATTTTTCATTAATTAGAGAGAATATAAACTATTTATATAAAAAAAAATCTTCGAGATTTGCTACACAACCTCCTACTATTCATCCACACTCCACACTCCATACTTTTTAATATTTTTTAATATTTTTTTAAATTTTTTTTTGAATTTTTTTTTTTTAAATATTTCAAATTTTTTATTCACTATTTATATAAAAAATATTTGATAAAAAAAATTAAAAAAAAAAGTGGAGTGTGTGGAGTGTGGTGAATAGTAAGAGGTTGGGAAGATTATTTCAAAGGGTAGTGATATTATTACAATCCTCTTACTACTCATTTACTATTCTTTTTATATTTTAAATTTTTTATTTTTTATTTTACTTAATAGTTAAGAAAGTAACTATTAGTAAAATTATATATATTTTTTAATTTTTTCTTAATGATTAAGAATGTTAACAAATATTTTAAAAAAATGATAAAAAAAATATATAGTAACTAAGTAGTAAAAGGGTAGTAACTCTATCACTATCCTGATCAGAAACATGCAATACAACTCTGCTGACAAGTACATCCGATCTATGCTCAGCTCTTTGCTGACATCTTCTCCATATCAAGTAACCGCAGACATGACCATGAATCGAGCACACCTATGCCTGCATGACTTTTGAAGAATTAGGCTGCATTTGGATGTTGACTTAAGATAAGTTCTCTATAAATAGTAGTAAATTGAGATGGTATAGTGAATTATGTAGAATCTATCTAAAATGAATTAAAATGTGTTTTGACGTTAATATAAATTTTAGATATATTTATGAGAAATTGAGAAATATTGTAGATCTCACGTGTAAAGAGATATTGAATTGAAAAAATTGTAGGTGGAAAGAGAGTTTAAGTTGAGATGAATTTTAGTGATTTAAAAATTAAATATTTAGATATTAGAAGATATCTAAATCTAAACCGAACTCAATTCGGTCAACGAACCAAATGCAGGAACCAAACATTGGTCTATATTCTTTGGTCTTTGGTAGCTCTTCAAGTAACGCATAATATATATTGCATATATGCCATGCGTGTGAGTTGTGGCCCTTTTTCTATATCTTTCCCTTTTCCAATGTTTGGTTGGAAACTCATCATGCATGTGGGATACTTGTGATCGTAAATTGTGTCAAAGATCACGTACATTTGCTAAAATCTGGATGGTCGGCCATCTATATATGTTTGTCTGTGTCCCCACATGATCGACACTCATGTGTACAGTGAGCCAACTTACTGCATCGACCAAAAAAAAGGTTTTAAATAAACTGTATATTTGAATTAATCTCAGATGTTAGAACACAACAACTTGATATTGGAAAACAATTATTATTTATTATTTATTTTTTCATGCATGTGCCAATTGATATGACGCATTTTAATTGCAACGATTCATTATAAACTATAGGATGATTTATTAATTAAATCAATATCAAAATTAGTAAATTAATAAATTGAGATGTAATAAATATCGCTAGTTACTGAAAAGAATTAAAAATTCCTTATTAGAGCGGATATGTAAATTATTTTTATCTTTTATTAAAAAAAAAGAGTTGATATGTGCTATGGTTGGGCTTTACTGTTAATGGACCTTGACTTTTTCAAGTTTTAAATGGACCAAGACTGTAAGACCTCTTCGTTTACAGGCCTCATTTTGGGCCGATGAATGATAACGGGCCTAGTTTAACCTCTTCATTTTTTATTTTTTTCCCCCACAGAATATCTGCCTTCTGTAGTGGACGAGTCTTTCAGAAGAGATTTCCGATAGCACATTCCGACGCAAAGATGTCGTCTTTTTTGCAGACATTTCTGGACCCTAAGAAGAACTGGTTCGCAGCTCAGCACATGAAAACCCTATCCAAACGCCTCCGCAAATACGGTCCGCATCTTCTCCAAAACCCTAAATTTTCCTGTCCTCGATGCATATGTTTATCCACCTTTTTTTTTTTCCCCTTTTTTGCGTAATTTGAAATGAAATATAGGGCTTCGATACGACGATCTATACGATCCGTACTACGATCTTGATGTGAAGGAGGCACTGAATCGGCTGCCAAGGGAGATAGTGGACTCGCGCAATCAGCGTCTCAAGCGCGCCATGGACCTCTCCATGAAGCACGAGTACCTCCAAGAGAACCTTCAGGTTTTCTTTAACCCTTTTCTTACGTTGATAGTATTTTTAAAAAATTATTATTGTTATCTGTTAAACGCCAATACATCTACACGACCGGACCGAACCCATTGTGGGCTTTAGGTTGGAGTAATAAAGACTTGGGTTTAGTGGCTTTATGGGTTGGGATGTACTTAGTTTTATTGAATCCCTTTATATGGGCCAACATTGAGTTAGTTAAGCCCAGTTACTTCTATCATATGTAGTTGCTGTTAGTTTGAACTTAAGGCCCATGAACTTAAGGATGAAGATGAAATCGTGAAGGAAGGAAGAAAAAGGGCAATCGAAGTGGAGGAGATAGTGGCAGTGCCCACCATATCTGTCTCAAAACCCATTTTTCCCCTTGTCAAGCTCAAACGCCAACACTGGGGTCGCATTGCGAATCTCGGAGATGATGACCTTGATGAGAAACTCTTTGCTCTTGGCCCCGGTGAGCCTCCTCAAGCGAAGGTCCTTCACAAAAGCCGTGACTTCAAAACCTCATAAGGTCTCTTTATGGCGGCAGATCTGGCTCGTTCAGCTTCGACAGGATCACTCTCTGCTTCCACCGTTGCTCCAACTTCCACACCCACAGTTGAAACGGATGAACCGAACACCAGGTGGGAGTTTGACCCTGGTGATGCAGACGTCCATTGTGTCTGCTCGTCATCACGAAAAACCACTCTCAAAATACAAATTCTTCCTCCATCCTTAGAAATAATCGAAAACACACTTCCATTTTCTGAGTTGCCCCTCATTTTCCTTTCGGCACCCTTGTCCCTTTTTTTTTTTTCTTTTCATTCCATCAACCCTTCTTTCGCCTGGCACTCCATCGTCAACACAGTCGCATATCAGAGACTCCATTGTCAACCCTCGATATGCCAGTACATCTACAGAACCGGACCGAACCCATTGTGGGCTTTAGGTTGGAGTAATAAAGACTTGGGCTCAGTGGCTTTATAGGTTGGGATGTACTTAGTTTTATTGAATCCCTTTATATGGGCCAACATTGTGTTAGTTAAGCCCAGTTACTTCTATCATATATAGTTGCTGTTTGTTTGAACTTAAGGCCCATGGCCTCTATCTAGCTTTATGTAGAATCTCTATATGTAGGGAGTTGGAGAGTGTAAAAGGATATTCTGGAAAATCTGTTGAAACTTGTAGTTTTTCATTTGGAGGAATTGGGGACCTTGAATACCCCAAAGCGTATGAATTCAGTAGCATTTCTATCATCTCCTTCTCTGTTCATAGTTTTCTCTATTTTTCATTGTCATTCGGTTTATACAATCTGTGAGGTTCATAACATTATCTTCGTCCATTTTATTTTATTGTGTCTAAAATCACTTGGATTTGTTAATGGGAATTTTATTTGTGCTAAAGGTTCTCAAAACAAGCTTTCTGGTATGAAGACTTGGTTTATTCCTGGGGGAAAAATGTCTTTTACAGGTTGAGACATGGGTAAATGCGTATTGGTTAATAGCACAGTCGTTGCTGAAGTTTTTTTTTTCTCAACTACTTTGTACTGTTGTTGGGTTTCATGAACTATATCGTTTTGATGAAAAATTAGGTCACACAAGTATTCAGTGATTGTGTCCCCGTACTCTTCAACTTTGTTTCCGGAAAGGCATAAAGGGATATGTGTCATAAGCCTTCTTGTGAGGCTTTCAGATGTGCATCTTTCATTCTTTAAGCAACATATTTCAAGTTTTAATTATGGTGTCAATTTTGATATGCCTTTATTGCTGTTTTTACTCTTGTGCAGGCAATGCAAACGCCATTCAGGAGCTACCTTCAAGAGATGCTGGCCCTTGTAAGTGGAGTTGAAAAATATAAAATGAGATTTATGGAACTTACATGCTTTGCTGATCATGTCACCTTCTTTTGCTGGGATTATCCCTAACTTCCCTATCTCATGATTCTTGTTGTATTGCTAACAAATGGAGATGGGGACAGGTTTGAACCTTACTGATCAAGAAAGTAAGAAGAAAGGCTTCCAAAATATATATATATTTTTTTTTATAAGTAAACGAAAATATTATTACTAAAGAATAGGCAAAGCCCAAGTACACAAAAGGATGTACAAGAGATTCAGCCTATCTATGTCACGGTATTAGAAACTAAAATGTCATGAATAGTCGGGTCATTGAAATCTAAAGCAATAGCCCATAGAAATAAAGTACGAAAAAAATGAGTGCAAAGTTCCTCTAGTGACCGCTCCGTGTTTTCGAAAGTCCGCTCATTCCTCTCTTGCCATAAGCACCACAAAATGCAGGATGGAATCATCTTCCATAAAGCTTTGGAAAGTAAGAAGAAAGGCTTCCAAAATATTTATAACCTCAATGGGACTGCTATTATTGACTTTGGCATGTTCTTTCCCGCATGTGTTCAGAGCATCTACTCCTTTCTTTCGATGCATGTTTGTCTAGGTCTAGGCTATGTTTTCTTTATTTCAATGGAAAATTAAATAAGGTATTGGATCAAATATGCATAGGATGTCCATAACTCATTATGATGGCATTTTCCTACCGATGAATTGGTGGACAGTATGGGATGAATTCTTGGTAATTACCATGTTTTCTAATTTACTGATATAAAGTCACCTGTTAGGTTCAGTTTAGTGTTCAAAGGGTGGGTGGGTCTGAAGGGCCTTGCCTTGGTAAGATGCCACATCATTAAAACAAATACTGTTATAGCTTATAAAGTTTGTCCTCCAAAAGCTCAGGTAAAAAAAATTGTGTAGATTACCAAGAAAGATGACTTCTTTCAATAATTCTTATTAAGTGAACAAAACAATGAAATGGTTTGGGTGGAAGGTAGCGTAATCAAACAGACAGAAATCTTCCAGTCAAGATATCTAACCATGACATCAAACATTTCAAAAAAGCAATGACTAAGGTTGAAATATATGATCAAATGGCTTGCTTTATGTTTTGCAGGTGAAAAGAGAGAAGGCTGAACGTGAAGCTTTGGGAGCTTTACCTCTCTATCAGCGTACCATTCCCTGAGCATCTTGGTTCCTCATATCAGTATGCTTGACCAGAGTAGAAGTCTTTATGATATTATGTTGGTACTGGCGGTAAATTCTTTTTGTAGTAGGAATGGGAGATGGTCTATGTCCCTGCTTCAGAATTGGATTTCCAAAATTTTGGTATTTGGATGGCATCAATTGTTCATTCTCATGTACTGGCTGGCCTTTTATATCCATAATTGAGTATATAACACTGCTTATTTTGTGTTGATGAAAATACAATAAACCTGTTTCGATTGTAAAATGGGTGTCTTCTATTTATGCTAGGATGTTGCTCCAGAAAAATAGGGTTTCCAGTTTTGATGTTCACCGTCTGTAGGCATGTTAACAAGAGGGAAGAAATGGCCGATAATTTATGTAGTTTTATTAGAAGTGGGTGCGTTCTTTCTCTCTCGACCGAAACTATAATACAGATGAGTTTGAATCTGTGTGTGTGTTTGGGGAAAATTTTTCAGTCATTGAGCTCGAGTCTTGATCGATCTATTCTAATTCTGTTTATGCATTTGATGTAACACATTAACCGGTTGCTATCAGATACGCCCGATTTTTAGCAAAATTCGGATCATGTGTTAGCTTGATCAATAAATGCTTGTCAGTTGCCACTAGATAGCAGCTGTGTGAATACTAGCTAGCATATAAATACATAAATACATACACGCGATATATCAATCTTTTCACAGTCAGGTGCAATTATTTGAAGCTCTTATCCACCCAACAAATTCACGTCCACAAGCTTCTCCCTCAATCATGCAATGCTATGTTCCCATAAATGTGTGCATCTGCAAATGTTTCTGGTTGTCCATTTTGTACGAGCACCAACCTTTTACGTGATTGAAAGTCCTGCCTGTTTTTATTTGCACTCTCAATTTTATTTTATTTTATTTTTTTAAAAAAAGAGTAAGTAGTGGACAGGAGTGCTCGTTCTAGGAATGATTTGGTTGTGGTTGTGTTTGTGGCTAAAACAATGGTGACCCAAGGACTATTGCAGAGGAATTGAATAGATTGGCGTCATCAGAATAAGATCAACCTCCAATTAGAAATAAAAAAATGAATGGGAAAATAATACAAGAACCCACCGATTCGATTAAAGAAGTAGATTGTATCAGTGTAAATAATACAGCTTTTTGTTCCCTAAGATCGATGTTCCTCTCTTCTTCTCTGTTTTTTTATTATTTTTGGTATGGTCATAGACTCATAAATTTCCACAAAGGTTTCCTTCCAGTCCTGGTATCTCTTACACGAACTTCAGGATGATCAGCATGCCTCATGGATTTTTATTTTTTTTCCTACGTAATACGTATGGACATTCCATGTGATACCAGACCCATGTTTTAATGGAGGGGTGTTGTAGCAATTATAAACCATCCTCCTCCTTGTCTCTTTGTGTACGTTTATCATATCTAAACAACCACATCTCATTGATTTAGGGAGAAAGACTAGTAGCTCATGAAGGGGCAAAAAAAAAAGGTGTTGGAGAGAGAGAGAGAGAGGGGTATGGAGTTTTGCTGAGGTCCAGACTTTATCTGCAACACAAGCCAAAAAGAACTTTCGAAGCTAAGTAAGAACAATGCCCTCCCCTCCTGAGATTCGAACCAATGCCAGGGAGGCGCTAGCTGACGACTAGGCTAGGCCATATATTTTGATCTTTTAAGTGAAACGTTATGATCTTTTAAATCAGTAACTGTCAATTGAAAAGTTGTAAGTTAAGAATTGTGATCTTTCACATATTGCCACTTTATTCTCTATAAATAGAGAATGAGACCCACGAATTTATTCATTCTATTCTCTCATATCTTCAGTCATTTACACAATTTTGTAAAAAAATTCTGAAAGAAATACTTTAGAATTGCTATCTGCAGTTGGTGACTTTATTGTACTTTGGAGGTGAATTGCTTATAATCTGATAGCAAACTCTTTCGAGTGAAGGCAATTATCATCTTAAAAATAATGTCCTACACGTCTCAAAGTTGTACTTATTTTTCATATTAACACAATTTTCTTCAACATCTTTTGTCATTGCTAGCATTATTTTCAGCTTTTGGGATGTCCATTTCCCCATGTCATACTCGAAAACAACCATCTCAAGCTGCAATCTAATTCTGATCCAAGTAATATAAAAATAAGATTATATTATATTAGTGCTTAGATCCATTTACTTTCTTGTGAACTCTGAATGTTCTTTATCTTCTTTTTCTTTCTTTTCAGAAAAAGTAAACGATATCTCTTCTCTAAATTGGCAATGCATGTTGACATGATGTGGAGGCAACTTCAATTAATGCTAGCATGTGGATGGATATATATAGTTCTGTCGCCGTATTAGCCCAACGTGAAGCGCGTCAGTTGGCTCGTCCCTTTCTATCAATGGCCAGAGATCAAATGATAATGCGTCATCAAACTCAAACCGTCAACTGTTAGTCGCCGCCGACCGACGCCGCTTCTCAAGTTGACACTTTTCAAAT
The DNA here is from genome assembly GCA_029856935.1 of Cyclocarya paliurus. NCBI lineage: Eukaryota > Viridiplantae > Streptophyta > Magnoliopsida > Fagales > Juglandaceae > Cyclocarya > Cyclocarya paliurus. The sequence goes on along the minus strand of CM056949.1, from coordinate 1,649,093 downwards.
ACTTTCTCCTTTCTTTTTTATTGTTTCTCCGCTGTTTGGATTTTAATGTTGTTTTTGTTGTTCAAGTTTCATTCTAAAATTTATTATTTTCAATTCTATTAATTAATATGTCATAATTTAATTAAGATTATTATTTATGATGTCAATTGCTTAAATAATAATAATAATAAAACTTGTTGCTGTAAATTATTTAAAATATATCTCAAAAAATTATTTAAAATGTATTACATCAACTAATGTGATTGAGAATAATAAAATTCAAGATAAATAAAGAATTATTGACAAATTTTGCAATAGGATGAAAAGTGAAAGAGCATGCAAGGGGTAGGCGGTGACATAATCCATCAAATCGGTACTAAGAATGCACATGCATTGCATGAACCTAAAAGTGAATCTCAACATTTTTCTGTGCCGAACCCAACATGACACATCATATCAGTCTCTTTGATTCCCTGTCATGTTCATACAACTAAGGATTATAAAGAAAACGAAAGGAAGAAAAAGCCAGCCCTTTTTTTGAACACCACCTCGACACCGCCCTTTCCCTTTGAAAAGAGGGGCTTTGGAAATATCATTTTACAACTTATGAGCACGCCGCAGAATACTCCACTATTAGATAAATAGTAAAGAGAAGTTAGTTTGAATAGTAGAGCATTATTTTAAGAGATTTAATCGTAGAATATTTTATTATTATTTATTATTATTTTATTATTATTATTTATAGAATATGTGAAATACTCAAAATCCAAAACCAACTTAAAATCTCCAAAAAGAGTACAGAATTATGGATCTCCACTTTTTGTTTAAACAACACTTGTGGCTGAAGATTTTGACAGTGATAGCTAGTGGGTCAATGACTTTAATATCACCATTTGTCGTCAGCAAAGTTCTTCATAGACTAGTTAAAACATTTTTATTGGATTAACCAAATAGTATTTGAGCTCTTAATTTAGTTAATATCATCATAAATTAGACTATATTAGATTAGTCAAGGCAAAGCTATCCAGCTCACGAGTTACAGTAAAGCCAAAGCAAAAACAAATACGACTTGTTATTGTAGCAAAATCATCTAATTTTATATCTATTTTCTTATAATCCCTATTTTTTAATTATATAGATTGTTAGATTGTAAAAATAAATTTGAAAATAATTGTTCGAGATTATGGAAATAAAAATTAAAGAAAACAATATTAAAAAAAAAAAGATACATTAAAAATAAATAATAATAATATTTTATTAATATAGAGAGTGAGATAACTAATTCAATGCAAAATCTAAATTTTGATTGACTAACCAAAAATATTAAAACGACGTATTAGCCAAACTTTAACTCTTAGGATTTCTAATGCAAAGGATGCTATGCCATCATTCTTGAAAGAGATTATTGAGATTATCACCATCACCTTCGATTTTTATAAAATAATATTAATTTTATAAAATATTTTACAAAAAAATATTATTTAAAAAAAATATTATATAAAATATTATAAAAAATGACGTATATTTATCATTTTCTTCTCCAATATGGTTCGACTATATCAGTCTGTTTAGATTAACGCGGCACGTAGGACCAACCAATGCTCATCGGATCCATCCAACTGCCGAATATCATGGGCTTGCTTATTGATTCAATACGCGTACTAATTATTGTTTATAGGAATCTAACGTATATGTATACCAGCCGACAAGAATATAAGCCTTGAACTACCGATTATGGATTTTTACTAAAATAAAACAAAAATAAGTAATAAAAAAATAAAGAAAATCAAATCAAATCAAAGAAGGAGAAGAGAGTAAATTTAAGCCAATATACAAGTATATTAGAGAGAGAGAGAGAGAGATACAAAAAGAGGAAGGTTCCCCGATATCCGGCCGAAGTTGGGGCGTCCACATGGAGGCGATCAGAGAGTCGGCCCCCTCCAGATGCTGTATTATTTAATGATTTGAGATCAAGAGGTTGCAGGCCCACATGCGTCTTTTATGGTGCAAGCCCAGAAGCAGGCAGGCCACGACCATTGTGCGTGCTTTAACCATGAGATTAGGTCAGCTTCGATTTTCATTATCCCTCCCCTTGTCTCCCTATGATCTATCTGTGGGCCATATTTCTGAACCCCCACTCTCCTCACTGCCTGGCCCACTTTCCCCGTGATATGTTTCTTGGAGGTTTTGATTTTCATCTTTCATTTTTTTGTTTTTTAGTTAATTTTTCCCCATGATCGATGCAGCAAGCTAGCTAGCTAGGTAGCTTTGGAGCAGGGTTTCACTAATTGCGGAACATGCATGTACACTAGATCCATCTGTGTTCATTCAAAATCGTATGTGCTGTAGTATTACTAAAAGTATGATGGATTCATTCATCATCAAACTTGGCTTGAGTTCAAAGTTGGGATCATGATGCTTGGCTCAGTGCCTCTGCCCCACGTCCTTTTTATTATCCTCTTTCGAACGAATGCATGCATTATCTTAAAGTCGGCAGATCTTATTATTTATATATAGTTTGACATGTATATAATATAGATCAAACGACTGTAGGATTATATGGTAACGACAAATTAGATGATGATGAACCAAGATTTAGTTGAAAAGTTATCATTTTTTTATGAGAATTAAAAGAAGGGAAATTTCGGCATGTAGTTCTGCATTGGTAGGTAGTGCGTGTATATATTTTTTTTATTGTTTTTTTTATGGTGTATAGGATGACACAACAAAGTAAGAGTGACATGTTTCATCGAACAGTGACATCTGGATTTTGGCACATGAGGTAGACTGACAGAAGAATGGATACTCATATACCATGGATAGAGCAAGTTCATGGCAATTCATCCAAACCCATGTCCGGCCAACATCCTTAATTATCTAGCTAAAATTAGATGTTATTTATATATATATATAGATATATAGATATATAAATATATATCGCACAGCTCAAACCAACTTTATTAGATCAGCTGCACCAAAATCCAAAGAAATATTAAAGAGTAATGGTATCATGTATAATTTTATAAACCACAAATAGATAAAATTGAGTCCTTTATTCAAAAATAATAAATCTCACTAAAAAAATAATAGACATTTTTACACCTTTTAATCTTCTTTTTTTAATAAAAAAAGAACTTGTCACAAATCATTACTCAATAATAAAACAACCAACTTGTAAGCCGGTTAGTTGGCAGGAGTGACAACTCTGCCAAGTTTAGGGAACTAACGTTCTAATCTTTGTAATTAATAGGACGATATATTAGGTTAATTCTTGCAGTGGTCTTAGTTTAATATAGGCCTATTTTAGTCATTCAAGGTCGATAATAATCATAATTATATCGGAACTCGGGAATCCAAAACGCACATGCATTTAATTTTTATTAATTCTTCTTGATTGTTATAATTAATCCATAGAATAATATGAAGGTCTTCTTTATATAGACTTTAATACACGATTATGACCAAAATGACCCGTAACTACGTACCCGAGCAAAAAGTAAGCAAAGCAAAAGCGGTGTCGAGGGTGGCTTGCATATCGGCTTTTGGGGGAGGAAAACCCATGTGACTTGCATCTTTCTGCCTTCAACCTCCCGCTAGAACACGTCTCGGTCTTAGTCATATTACTATTACTAATGGCAAAACAGATGTTTCGTAGAAATCCGAGGGCTTCTTGCTAGCTTGTCATGCATATAAGCTGGTATGGCTCACACTCCCTTTGCTCAATGCGTTCTACACCAATTTCTCAATCATCACCTGTCTCCAAAAATTGCTCAGAGCTCCTTCACTATGCGAGGGATCGCCTTTCTGTCGGTGCTCTTGTGCGCCACCTGCCACATCGCTTCATCCCTCACCGACGGTACTGACTAATTAATTCATTGCATACACACATATCAGTATGTTTTACGTACATTACATGCATGTATACTACATACATGGTGCTACATCTGCTTCTTTCAAAAGAAACTGGCTTACAAAGTATGATATCATGTTGGGCTATCTTGTTTTTCAAAGGAGTGGATGCATGGTTGTGATTTGAGATTTCACTGGTTTTCTTAGTTCTTTCCAGTTACAAACTAGTCCACACTGTGGTTTGCATGATTAATTGCTTCAGTCAGATTCATCCTATATATATAGCTAATTTGAATTAAGCCGTGATCAAGGTCGACATAGATGTGGAAAGTTTCGAGTATTTCAAATTTTTTTCATGGAGCATAGTTAGAGTGAAACTTGACAATTCAAGTGAGCAGTAAGCTGCAGAGTGTTTCAGACAGACTTGTAGAGTGACCAAGTCACTTCACTTTACTTTCCTATAATCAACTAGGAAATTAAGCAATCCTTTCATGAGGGATTTTTTATTTTTATTTTTGTCAGTAGCCGACTTGCTGTAGGAGTAATGTGTTCCAAAGGTTGTGATTTAAGCCCTCTGTGCATGGGACCACTGTTTACCCTGCTTTGCAGGATTCCACATGACGGTGGATTGTTATATTTTGTCAGAAGTGACGTTGAATTTATAGTTTTCATTCGAACATAAGTTGATGCTCTGGTTGAAATAAACTCGATAATTACTTCCTCTGTTTTCGGTCGAGCTAATGTAGGCTACGCTTTTGCACCTTTCATAATTCGAATACCTTAAGCATGCTGCAACTGACATAATTCGAATGAACTTCCTTTTTTCGTTTTCCTATGCAGGATTATTACCAAATGGGAACTTCGAGTATGGCCCAAAACCCGCTGACATGAAGGGAACGGTGGTGAAGGGGCGGCATGCCATACCAGAGTGGGAAGTTTCAGGGTTTGTGGAGTACATAAAATCGGGCCAAAAGCAAGGGGACATGTTGCTGGTGGTGCCAGAGGGAGCCTTTGCGGTGAGGCTTGGGAACGAGGCGTCGATCAAGCAAAGCATGAAAGTGATCAAGGGAATGTACTATTCGCTCACGTTCAGCGCAGCCCGCACCTGTGCTCAAGAGGAGCGGCTAAACGTGTCGGTGGCACCAGATTGGGGCGTGCTGCCAATGCAAACTCTGTATAGCAGTAATGGGTGGGACTCGTATGCGTGGGCATTCCAAGCCGAAACCGATGTTGCGGCCATCGTGATTCATAATCCAGGAGTGGAGGAGGATCCTGCATGTGGCCCTCTTATTGATTCGGTTGCAATTAAAGCCTTATACCCTCCTAGACTAACCAACAGTGAGTTCTTTCTAACATTGACATGATGATCATATTTCGAGCCCAAATCCACTCACATGCATGCACGGCTACCCTGACTTTGATATTTCCTTCTACGGGATCTTGCATAAAAATTTATGTGCCTCTGTTTTGGGCTTTATTGACATCCAAAATTAAGGTCCCATAGCAGCTATAGCCTAAAGGACCACTTTTTTTCTGTCGTTCGCTTTACCCGCTGGAAGTAGGTAGCAGCCAGCAGGTGCTCCTCGTACGTCGTATCTGTTTGCAACTTTTGCCACAAGATAGTAGAATCAGGTTATGCTTGGTAGATAAAATGAGATGAAAATTTTTAAAAAATTTATAAATAGTATTAAGATGTAATGATGAGATGAGATAGAGATAAGATGAGATTTCTCATCTTTACCCCCAAACATAACAGGCATTTGGGCTCAATGGTTTTGGCACTTTATATATATGCAGGATACGGCGAATTCAGACGTTCGTGGCCATCACTGTCCAAGTGGTGGCAGCTTGCAGCAACTTGAACGTTTCAGAACATCGAGTTAATGAGAGTCTGCGCGCAAATCTACCTAACATTAATTTAGAGCCCCAGCTGGCTGTTCTATTAGATAGACATTCCTATACAACATATTAGATCTGTAGCATGTCATTTATTCCCGTCCCCTAAACTTTGTATGCCATAAACACAGATTCATTGGTGGTTCAAACGTCAGTCACTTTTATTTTCGGCCATTTAAATATTAATGTCAAAACGTTCACATGGTTCTCTTCAAATTATGACGTTATATTAATCTTTTGATAGCCGACAAGCTTATTTGGACTATTGTGATTGTGTAGAAAACTTACTGAAGAATCCGGATTTCGAAGAAGGACCCTATGTATTCCCCAACACGTCCTGGGGAGTCCTCATCCCACCCAACATCGAGGATGACCACTCTCCACTGCCAGGTTGGATGGTGGAGTCTCTCAAAGCCGTCAAATACATAGACTCGGACCATTTCTCGGTGCCACAAGGCAAACGAGCCGTAGAACTTGTCGCTGGAAAAGAAAGCGCCATCGCACAAGTAGTCAGGAGCATCCCCGGAAAGACCTACGTTCTCTCTTTTGCTGTGGGCGACGCCAGCAACTCCTGTGAAGGGTCCATGATCGTCGAGGCATTTGCCGGCAAGGACACAGTAAAAGTTCCTTACGAATCCAAGGGCAAAGGTGGATACAAGCGTGCTGTGCTCAAGTTTGTGGCTGCTTCTCCACGAACTCGTGTAATGTTCCTCAGCACATTTTACACCATGAGAAGTGATGACTTTTCTTCACTGTGCGGCCCTGTTCTCGATGATGTGAAGCTGTTGAGTGTTCGTAATCCAAGGCGTATGTGAGGCCAATGTTAACACGTATATTTGGGATCTTTGTGGTCAATACTATGAGTAATTTTGTTTCTAAGGAAGCATTATGGGTTTTTTTTAGAGTATAATTCGAAAATAAAAAATATATATATACATGGTTTGTAAGTATAGAATATAGTAGTTTGATGATATATTGGGCATCATGTACTTTAACAGAATAAATGAGTAAAATGGATATTACATATTCATGATATATTTGAAGAAAAACATGGATATCACATATTCATGATATATCTTGAAGGTATAAGAATTAACTTTTTGGAGCTCTTTGTTTACTCCTTATGAAAAAATGTGGTACCTCTTTCTTTTTAATTTTTTTTTTCCAGCAAATGAATAATTTTATTTACTCACTAAACTAAGATTTAGTTTGGTAACTGGTATTCTCATAATACTTTATTATTATTTATTATTTTATTATAACTTTTCATTGACTTTTTACTTTTATTCAATATTTTATTATACTTTTTTATTACTACTCACAAAATATCTAAAAATACCTCATTACCCAAACGTAACCTAAATCCAAACTGGCGCCAACCTCAAAATCATTGGAAATTTGGAATCTTATGTTATTCATGGATTGATCTTCCCACTACCTGTAAATATATAAATAGGAGCAATAGTGCTTTTTATTATATAAATAATTTTATAATTAATTCTAAGTGACTTTAAATTAATTATAAAAAAGTACTTAAAATACAATATTTTGATGAGAAGTATTATAACTATAAAAAAAGTTTACAAAAAACTTTCTATAAAAATAAACTTATAAATTGACATGGTTTCACATGTTAGATTTATTTTATAATAAAAATAATTTTCTAATATGATCACATTAAGTCACTCTAGTTTGTAAATTTATTTTTATAAATTCTCTTAATAACTAAAATATTTTTCTTATTAATTTATGCCCTGTTTGGATAGTGAAAGTGTCTCATTTCATTTCATCTTATTATTAAAAATTTACAAAATTTTCAAATTCCTACACAAAATATAATAAACAATTGAAAATTTTTAAATAAAAAATAATATTTTAACAATATTCTATTCAAATTTCAATTTTTAAAATTATTTCATCTCATCTCACTATTCAAACCACACTTTAAACAAAAATGAAGATAACATAAAGGCTTAGTTATTTGTTTTCACAGATAAGATGAAATGAAATGAATTGAGATAAAAGTTGAAAGTTGAATAAAATATTGTTAGAATATATATTTTTTAGATTATTTTTGTTTTGCAATTGAAAAAAAATTAAATTATTTATTTTATTGTGTTTGAGAATTTAAAAGAATTATAGTGATTAAATGAAATATGATGTGATAAGAAATTTTATGAAAGTGAACTGGCTTAAGAGTCGAGACGAAAAAATGGAGAGAGAGAGAGAAGGTGGATGCCCAGGCCCAGCTTTTCAGCCCACAGGATTAGACTAACGGGTCGAGACTCGAGAGAGAACAACCTCAATCGGTCGGCCACACGTAGACTTCATTACTCCAAGACTAAAATAGAACGGCCCAGACAACCGCGTCAGCCTGAAGCTAACCTGGAAAGCAAGCGTTAGGGCCTCTCCAGCAGGTCCTCCCTCCTCTATATAAAACCCTCAAAAATCCCAGACTCTCTCTCTCTCTCTCTTTCTGTAATTCGCTCTCCGCGCTACAGACGGGGACTTACATCTGAAAGACGAACAAATGGTATAGCTTTACTCTCGTATTTCCTCCCAGAATATTCCTTTCTTTTGTTTGATCTTCGACTTCATGCCATGTTTCGGCCGTTTTCCATTTCTTATTCTGATTTCTCGTGGCATTTGATCTGTTGCTTTCGTCTTTCAGGCTTTGCCGAATCAACAGACCGTAGATTATCCGAGCTTCAAGCTTGTGATTGTTGGCGATGGTGGAACTGGTAATTTTTTTCTTTAATAGAGTATTTTTCCTTCGAGATCTGTGTGGTTGTAGGGAAAATTTAGGACAGAAAAATAAAAATATCTAAATACAACTAATCCGTGCTGGTCTTGGTTACAAGGCCTCCTTATTTATAGGGTTTCAATTGAAAATACTCGTAAGAAAAGATCTTTAGGGTGAAACTAAGTAAAAGAAGAGAACTTTTCGCAATCTTGATGATTTTCTTATCAAACTAATAACCATTCCTCGTTCTTTTAGGAGTGAGTGGTATTCTTTGCCATTTCCATTTTCGTACAGTTGGCTTTCCGTGTGATAAATTAATTGCCTTGAATTTTGTAACTATTTCAGAACTCACACCGGGTTGTTAAAGCATTAGATTTTATTACTCTCGATTTTGCTTATTAAATTCCTATTGTTTAAATAATGCAGGAAAAACAACGTTTGTGAAAAGGCATCTTACTGGGGAGTTTGAGAAGAAATATGAACGTGAGTTTCATGAATTCGTTTTCATATTTTGGTCCGGTTCCTTTGTATTCTGGAAGTATCAAAATCTTGCTTTAAGTGCAAAGTTAAGTTCTTTTTTTTTCCTGTAAGGTGCTAAACGTAGCTTAAAAAAAAGCTTGACCTTCGTTGTTTTGTGGGGGCTGATCTTTCATTTGGTGGACAGCGACAATTGGTGTGGAAGTCCATCCATTGGACTTTTTCACCAACTGTGGGAAAATTCGTTTCTACTGCTGGGACACAGCCGGGCAAGAGAAGTTCGGCGGCCTTAGAGATGGTTATTAGTGAGTATTCTGTATAATGAGTTTTGGGCAAATCTATATCCAACTTTGTACTTTGCATGGGTGAGATGTATCTGTTGGGTACCATTGTCGTCTTTAAGTCGTTTAATGCTTGTAGGCAATAGCTTACTTGTGATTCCTATATAATTGCCATTTCATGTAAAACACTTGTTTCATAATAATAGTTGTTTGAACTTTCTTGTGTTCTTGAGATCTACATAATGCCAAGTTGTTTTGTTTTATAATTCAAGAAATAATAACTTCCATTGTGGTTTTAGGCATGATTTACGACTTAAGGATAATAATTCTGTTTTTTTATTTTTATAAGTAAGTAGTTTATTAAAATACGTAATTAGGCATAAGGATAGTAATCCTGTTTTTATGCACTTGGATATGGTTTGCAATTTCAACCTACTTGCTGGTTGCGTTTTCTCTGATTACATTCTTCAGTGATTCTGATGTTTTCCCCCTGATATTAATCTGAACTTTTAAGAATTGTTGAAATCTGTTCAGCTGTAGTTTTCCTCTTGGTCTGGTGGTGACTATTATGTTAATTGGATGTTTGACAGTTCATGTGCAGCTTTTAAACATCTGAATGTTTGTACGACACTTGGTGTTGTTTATCTAAGCTATATGTGAACAACATTGTATACACACACACACACACATATATATATTGGGGTAAAAATTTTCAGCATTAGTATCAATTTTCTTGATAGTTTTCTGCTATCAGGATTCTCCCTGAATTTATTTTTGTTTCTTTTCCCTCTTTTATTTTTTTGGTCTTAATGTCACTGTAGTCTGATGTTCAGCCTCTTTTGCCTATGTATAAAAACCATTCTCATTGTGCAGCATCCATGGACAATGTGCAATTATCATGTTTGATGTTACTGCTCGGTTGACATACAAGAATGTTCCAACATGGCACCGCGACCTTTGCCGGTCTGTCCAGAAATCCTGACTGATCACTTGTTAAGTTTTAATGCCTTTTCAAGGCTTCATTGGGATTCATGGCCACTTTGGTACTTCCTATGTTGTCATTTTTCAGTGTGTGTGAAAACATCCCAATTGTTCTTTGCGGAAACAAGGTTGATGTGAAGAACAGGCAGGTGAAGGCAAAGCAGGTTACTTTCCACCGGAAGAAGAATTTGCAGTATTATGAGATATCTGCCAAGAGCAATTATAACTTTGAGAAGCCCTTCTTATACCTTGCCAGGAAACTTGCAGGGTAAATACTTGTTAGTTTCTGTCAGAGTATACTTTCCCATTTACTTTCAGTGTTCCTGCTAATTCTGCAATATGTTTCTTGTTTTAGGGATCCTAATCTGCATTTTGTCGAAACTCCTGCCCTGGCTCCTCCAGAAGTGCAAATTGACTTGGCTGCACAGCAACAGTAAGCCTTTTTTTATAACTAGAATTGGTTTCTCTATATGCATATGCAAAATCACATCTTTTGGAGATGTGATTTTGCATATCAAGAAAAACTCCCACTTTGGATTATGCATATTTGAGCTAAATAATAAAAAAATATTATTATTTTATTATTATTTATGGAGGAGAGAGAAAAAAATACTAAAATAATATTTGGGGAGTGAACCATCTTCAAATTTGTAGAAATACTGTTTATAGGTATGCAAATTTTTGGATATGCATAATCCAATGCAGTCCAATTTAAGGTCATATTATGCAAATATGTAGGTGCATATGCATAATCCAATACTAGTGCTCTGGGGGTACTCATCGCTGTTCCTGTATTTTTCTGGGTATCGGTGTGATATAAGTAATTGTCATATTTGATTCTGTACTTTAAGTGCTTCCGTTGTATACTCGGATTTCTTACAGGAAATTCTTGATTTTTGCGTTGAATAAGTTGGATTCCTTGGGGGGCTCTCTGGTCCAATGCATCACAATTGACATTAGCAGTTTATTTTTCAGTCATGCATTACTGGATAAGTGCTTGTTTAAAAAATATATTACTGACAAGTGTGATGATCAGAGTTCTTCTCTTCCTTCCGAGTCTCACTAATTAGTTTGGATATTAAACTTCGTATTTTTTTTCACAGGCACGAAGCTGAGCTTGCTGCTGCTGCCAGTCAGCCCCTTCCAGATGACGATGATGACGCCTTTGAGTAAATTGGGTGATTCTTCTTGTCGCCAGGCTTTTTTACCAAGATTTGCAAGTCCATCGGTCATTTATTCTCTTTTCCCTTACCCCCAACCCCATAATTGCTGGCATTTGTGAAGGTCGAGAATATATTTTTGGTTGTACAATCTTGAGGACGTGGAACTGTACTAGTGTGTTGCTTTGTTTTGGTTTTTATGCCTTTAGGCGCTACATTTATATGTATGCACTTGGCAATTACATAATTTTCAGGATTGGCTTCAATCGAGTTTGTGGCCTACGTGGCCCCTTTAAGAGTTTCTAGTTGCCTAGTCATTTTGATACGTAGAGTCGTTTCATTGGATGCAAGACATTTTCCTTAAATTTCCCGATGCGACAATTCGCCCGAAGTGAAATGCTACACAATCTCTCAAATCTCTATACACCACATTTTTTTAAATTTTTTAATATTTTTTTTAAAAAAATTTTTGAGTTTATTCTTTTTAAATTAATTTAATTTTTCTATTCATTATTTATATATTAAATATTTGATAAAAAAAAAATGTGGTGTGTAGAGGTTGTGTGAATAGTAAGAGGTTGAGTAGAATTTTTGTCATCCGAAATTACGCACATACAGTATATTGTAATATACAAGTAATATCGTGTCACAATAAAATGGTTGATTTTCATATTCTCAAGTATATTGTAACGTGGAAAGTATTGCGTTTCTCATTTTTCTTAAAAAATCGTACTACAAAGACACTGACTCCGACTGTGAGGGATCAAAGACTTCCTCCCATCTTACAGGCCTATCGAATTAGTTTCACATAGAGGTATTATACATCAACATAGTCAACTTAGCCTCTCTTGGGTTTGGATAGACAATCCAGATGAAATGAGATGAGATGATTTGAGTAGTAGTTGAATAAAATATTATTAAAATATTATTTTTAATATTATTTTTATTTTAAAATTTAAAAAAATTAAATTATTTATTATATTTTTATATGAGTATTTAAAAAAATTATAATGATTGAGATAAAATGAGATAAGAAAATTGTGTATCCAAACTGAGATCTTTGGCTTGTCGGTCTGATTGATGGCTTTGTAAATTTTCGTGGAGTCACCTCAAACTGTACTCTAAAGTTTTTCTGCAAGAAGACACGCCAATATCGCAGCTCTCCCTTCTGCTTCGCAGCGCGACGTTGTTGGAATGGTTGGAATCTTTTCCATGATGGTGGATATGTCCTGAAGATGAGTCAATGACTGCTTACTTTGTAGTTGATTTTCCATTTGTCTTTTTCAGGGAGGATCTAGCATTTTTCCTTTTCCATATTCTCAACCTTCTCTACTCCACTCTCTTCTTCTTTTCTGTGTTTTACTCTAGTGATCATCTACATAATACCAAGACTTTTGTCTTGGTGGATTTTTTGGTTTCGGCCAAACAATATGTAGTATCCATGACAATGGCTGGGACAAGAGTGAAATCTTATTCTTTTTCCATATCTGCGTTCAGTTCTTGTTTGGACTGTACTGTATTTACTGTAAGATACTGTAGTAATATGGTGGATGATAATAAGAAGGAACTTTATACTGTAGTTTTTTTACACTTCGGTGCTCCCTTTTGTTCGAGAGGTAGCAGAGGGAGCAAAATAAAATATTCTTGGACCCCCCGATGGCTTAATTCTTTGCGTAAGACAGTGAGGAATATTGATCATGACACGTACTTCATGCTTGCATGCTGCCCAAAGAAAAAAGGAAGTTGATTCTCAAGTCCACATGGATTATCTTTTACGCTCATCTGGATGGCCAACCTATCTATTATAGATGCCGTCGGCATGGAGATAAATTTCCTTGATATTCACACGCGCAGCTGGATGGATGGCTGCTGGAGTCGGCGTGTATGGTTGAAATTGAAGCTTAAAATTTAAGCGGGGGAGAGTGGATCTTCATCCAACGGCATACAAAATTGCGTCCAACAGAAGTCGATCCCTTCCCATATATAATATGTATATAAACACTTCACGGCCTCCGCCACACTCTTCATCATTCAATAGTCAATACCAAACCAAAACCCTCTGCCAATCTGTATCTCTCCCACCCGTACACCCTCCCCATAAATGGTGAGCCTCTCTCTCTCTCTCTACACACACACACACATACATATATGTGTGTGTGTATATATTACGTGCTTGCTACGGTTTTCTTCATGTATATAAGTTGCATGTCATGGTGACATTGTTCTATTCATTAGGAGCTTCCGAATCAGCAACCCGTGGTTCACCCTTCGCTAAAGCTCGTGATCGTCGGTGATGGTGGAACTGGTACACCATCTCTCTCTTTCTCTCTCACTCTCTCTCTCTCTCTCAATTCCCGAATCTTGTCTTGTCCGTTGTTCTCTTTAATATGTTTCTCAAGACCATTCCGTTTCTTATTCAATTTTGTGCTTTGTTGGCAACCAAATGGGGCGTATGACCTCTGCAGGCTCTCCTACCCCGCACCACCCCTTTCTCTTAAATCTAAATGAAGCGCTTTTTATTCTGTACAGGCAAGACTACGTTCGTCAAACGTCATCTTACTGGAGAGTTCGAGAAGAGATATGAGCGTATGGACTCTTTATCTTTCTATTTTTCTAACATTCGTTGTTGTGATTGTTTGGACTCTGTTTGTGTGGGCGCCCGCTCGAGAATTGATGATAAATATGTAACTTGTGGAATCTTCAACATCCCTATCTACAGCCACAATCGGTGTGGAAGTTCATCCGCTGGATTTCTTCACGAATTACGGGAAGATCAGGTTCGACTGCTGGGATACTGCTGGCCAGGAGAAGTTTGGTGGACTCAGAGATGGTTACTAGTACGCATTTTTACCTTGTTTTACTATAAACTATAGTGATTACAGCGTACGTGGATCATATTGGCATTGTCAACTTGGATGATCCGATACATCTTTCCGCAAGTTTACTGCAACACTTAAATATCAGGGGCATTGTGTTCTTTAGTTGTTGATACTGTAGAGAGAGAACTTGGAATTAGTGCTTATTGCTGATTCTGTTTACTTACATTAACTTTAAGTTTGTAAAAGAACAATGGAGGATATTTGAAAACAACCAAGTTTCTTGATGTGACATTGTGGTAGAACAATCTGGCCATCTTGTGTTTGATAAGATAGTTCTGGGTATACGATTTTTGTCGAAGATTTGAATTGATTCATTGGGACTCTGTTTTATCTGGGACTTTTGTGGTTGTGAAGATGTTATGAATTGTGCTTGACAATGTGCATCTAAGATTCTGGATCATTCTTTCATTCATTCTTATTTGACACTTGTAATGCCTCCTTTTTTTATTTATTTTCAGTATTCATGGACAATGTGCCATAATCATGTTTGATGTCACTGCTCGCCTGACATACAAAAATGTCCCAACATGGCACCGCGATCTTTGCAGGTGAGTTGGTGATGCCTTTTCTTTTCCTTATTTTGATTTTCTGTTTCCCCTTATTCCCTATATTGTACTACTGTCTAACTCTCCGTGTTTCTCTTTCACTAAGCAAAAACGCCCTTCTAAGTGGGTTCTTTGTTGCTATTTTATCAGGGTCTGTGACAACATTCCCATAGTTTTGTGTGGTAACAAGGTCGATGTCAAAAACAGGCAGGTCAAAGCAAAGCAGGTTACCTTTCACAGAAAGAAAAACCTGCAGTATTATGAAATTTCTGCAAAGAGCAATTACAACTTTGAGAAACCTTTCTTGTATCTTGCCAGAAAGCTAGCAGGGTAATGTTCTCGTGAATTCATTTCATTTTTTATTTTTGCATTTCGGTTTTGGTTCTTTACTGCCTCTTGCAGACAGATATATAGGAAGATAGTTTAACTAAATAAATTGTAACTGCAGAAATCTTGATCTACACTTTGTTGAATCGCCTGCTCTTGCTCCTCCTGAAGTTCAAATTGACATGGCTGCACAAGCACAGTAAGTGATTATGCTTTTTTCCCTGATTCATGTTAGCTTTTCCTTTCTGATCTCTTTGAACTTTGGCCACCGAAGCTTTATTTTTTGAGACAATTCTTCCAATCATATTATAGTATCTATACACTGAGGCGGCTTTGATCCCTCATCAATGAATAGATTGTATTCTGCTGCCACTTTTATGAATCCTCAGTGAACTCGTGCTGATACAAATTACTGTGGAATTATTGTTCAGACATGAAGCCGAGCTGAATTATGCAGTTGCACAGCCTCTTCCGGATGAAGACGAGGATTTTTCTGAGCCACTCTTTTTTGTTTAGGTTGCTTGTTAGACCGATAGTCTTGCTGGTTTTAGGTTGTTTGGACAGGTTATTTTGCAATATTGCTTGGGTATCCTCTGTAGGTTGGTTGTTAATAGTTTTTTTTTTTTTTGGTTCAAAGCTCAGATGCCTTGTTCTCAGGTCATATAGGGTTTACTTTTCTAGTACTCTCCGATGATGTGTTGGTGGGTCAAGGATTGGTGTTTGATGTGCACAGATGTTCGGAACCATGATCCTTGTGTGTTGTCAAGTTATTACCTTGTAGCTAGAGATCCCAGGTCACATTGAGGAAGGTGATATCAATTGAATTGCTCCATTAATTAGTTCACTATTGAGATGCCTATAGTTACTTTGAATGTCAATTTGACCGAACAGTCAGAATTCCAAGACCTAAAATTCAACTGAATAATCGGATTTCATGAAATTCACCCTCCATTGGATCAGCTATCGTACTCATCATCAGCAAATCCCGAGGAACTCCATGGTTGGACTTGATAATCAAGTGACCTGCAAACATCCATATTCAGGATAAGTTTGAACTCGATAATCAAGTGTCTTAAGCCTGAAAGAATGGGATCAACCGACCACTCAGTTTTTAAAGTTCAAGACGGTATATCTACAGTTCATTAAGTGGTTTGTACAATGATAATGATACAAGAAGAGTAGCATTATGTAGTGCGTTGTGAGATTTTTAAAAAAAAAAAAAAAAAACTAAATAACAGAGAATAATAACAACACCCCTCGAACAAAACTTGGATCCTCTAAAGTAAAACTAACTAAACGATACACTGAAGAGTAACGACAGAAACCAAAAATTGTCTGCGTCCAATATCAATCTCATTTGGCAAAAATGCATACTACCACCAAAATGCTCCCCAAGTCCACTAGAATGGATTCTAAGAAGGTAACTGAGACAAGAAAAGGCATGCCCATGTTTCACTAATAAAGAAGACTTCTGTTCACAGAAATGAAATCAGTGACATTTGTAGGTAGGAAAAAAGTGTAATCGAGTTCACTATCACTTCTTAAAGTTAATAATAATAATAATAATAAACCAACGTACCCATTGCACCTTGATCTGCAAATATTTCAAGTCAATGTTCTGCACACTTTTCTCCAGAAGCTCACAACATTTCCTTTCTCCGTTTGCTTCTTTTAACCAGGCTGTTGATGGTCACTAATTTTTTAATAAATGCCAACTCCCTCCAGATGTCATAATGTTATGAGGGCATGCAACAAATCATATAGAAATCAACCCAGAGTACATCACTATGCGTCCATAGTTCATTATAATGATAGCTTCTTATCATTCAATTTTATAATTGAATGATCAGGGTTGTTGCCTTTTGAGTATAACTATCAACAATAAATAAGGTCTCTATTCTCCCTCCAAATAAGAATTCCATGGTATGGCTGGGGTTTTATGAAAAACCCAAGTCATCATGCCCCAAGTAACAGAGTGAAAGAAACCACTTCCTATTACTGATTAGCAGATATCCACCATGAAAAGTATAAAGGGGGAAGTTCCTAAAAGGGAAAGCAAGGAAGTAGGTTATTGGAAGGGATCTTTGAAATATTGTCCCAGGTCTTTAACAAAAGTGCAAGGGTTGTAGGTTGACTTCGGTAACACAATAGGACTTCCAGAAACACAGATAATCATTCGAGTAGATCATATGGATTATACAATCACTAAAGTGTTGCATCAAATCTATCAAATATTAAATGCAATAGAAAACTAGAAAAATTCATACCTGTCAATTTGGAGAAATGATTGGAAATTAAACTAAATTAACAGAAACTTATTCAGAGTAATAAGAGAAAACTTATATACTAAATAAAGATTTTATATGTAAGAAAACATGGTGGGTAATGCCAGGCAGGGTGGTTGAACTACTAGCATGTTGCAAAGGGATCATTGGGACACCACAGATTGCAGCCATATGGAAGATGATCCTATTTGTATCTTTTGGTGTATTTGGAATGAACGAAATGAGCGATTTTTCGAGGATCGTGAACGTTCCTTGGAAGAGTTTCATAGTTTTTTCTGGAAGACTTCGTTTTTGTGGGCCATTGCTTTAGATTTCAATGGTCACAGCTTCTATGATTTCCTTGTAACTGTTTCTAGTTCCTAAATAGGCGTATGCCTCTGTATACTCTTAGTGTATTTGGGCTATGCCTATCTTTTTATCAATGAATTAACTTATTACCTATAAAAAAAAATGTAAGAAAACATGGTGATGTGAGTTATTTGAAAAAGAAGTTTAATAAGAAGACCTTCATATCACTTATATATAAAAAATAAGAAGACCTTCATATCAAGATTGATCTCCCAGCTGTTTCAAAAACTGGTTTCACATTGGTACCACGTGTGTCCATGGTTCCCAGCAAACCTGAAATCAACTATAACATCGAACCATATTAGGGTTGTGTTTGGGTAGTGAGGTGATCTCAGATATATTGTGAATAGTAGTGAAAAAGTAATGATAGAATATTGAATAGTAGAGAAAAGTATGTGAAAATTAATAATAAAATAATGAATAGTAGTGGAGTACTCAAACTAGCCCTAAATAAAATGTGAGTTATGTAAAATTGGATGCAGTTCTTGCCCGATTGTTTAAGCCCAGAGAAAGGCAGCAAAATCCAGTATTATCTTCAGACCTTTGGAAGCAAGGCATGCAAGCCTCCAACTTTGGCCCTGGAAAAAGTAGGGGTTTCATCAATAACACTCTTGAAATAGAATACCCAGTGCTATATGGTGAGGTTATGAAGCAAGACCATGTTAAAATCCATCAAAATGTTTATACGAAGTAGCACAAAATAGCTTTCTTTTTACTCCCTTGCTTGAACGACAAGTCAATTGATGTTATAACTACTACTGCATGAAATGAAATGGAGTACTGATATATTGAGGGAAAGGGATAACAATAATATCCACGGGCTAGAAGATTTAAGAAAATCTCAATCCCTAGGATTCAAATTCCACATTTCACCCAATAAACAACTGAAGACATTGGTCTTTCTAATACCACATTGGTCAACCCACCAAGCATGATAGAAGATAGGCAAAACACACTAAGATTCTACGCAAACAGACATATGCGTCAGAATGAAACTTGTCATTTACATATCCAGAACATCAGATATAGCACATTAGCTATTTAAGGCTCTTAATTTCCCTTTTTTTTTCAGAGCTCTCTCTCTCTCTCAAATCTACAAGCTGCGGTCAACAAGAACTTTCAAAAGATATGAAAGCCAAATGTCTCTGGTGATTGAAAACAAACTCATGATCTTTGCTGGAACATAATTAGAATCATAAATCCACCCCCAAAATTCAATAACACATGAACAAGAGAAAAAAATAAGAGCACCGCAATGAGCCTGGAAATATTCATTTCTGTATTAGAGTATTTGGTACATAATTTCCAAACTACTGATTGATCACCAAGACTGACGCTACAAAATGTAGCCATTTCTCCAGCTTCTTACAATCATCTGAGGGCCTTAAAGCCAACAGTGTTTATCTCATTCTAAGGTAAAACAAAACACCTTGATTATTAGTTAACTACAATAAATGCCAGTTCGGGCTGATTTTAAATTCCTTATCTCCATCAAATGTTCATCATTAGAAATGTTGAGTGAAATGCGGAGATTTGTCAATAGATCTTCCTGTTCCCAACTTAAGGACCCAGAAGCATATATTGCTTCTAGAGTGCAGTGATAAGCATGCAACTCTAATATATGGATTCTTGCCGCTACATCCTCATTCATGGAAAGAAGACATTTTCCTTCCTCATATACACGATTATCAAAGGAATCTGCATCTTGAGTATGGCCTGATAAAATATGACCAGACAACTTATTTGGACTGTCACTAACAACACTACAACTACCAACAGAAGAAGAAACACTACCACAATCAATAGGTTCCGAACTTCTTTCATGAAAACAAAAAATTGAACCATTCTGACTTTCCCTCTCCAATTCAAAATATCCAGTTTCGTTATTAGAGGAAGCATGCATGTATGTTTCACCCAGATTTACTCGTGGGTAAGCAACAGCATCTACCTTTTCCAGCAGTGGGGATACTGACTCTGAAATCCGTCTTCTATGCTCACCCTCTTTCTGGATTCCTCTCATTTTTCTGGTATTTGCTACAATATGAGAGGAGAAATAAGGGGAAAATCTCTTCAACGTTCTAGATGAGACAATATGAGACTCCTGGAAACAAGTATTGTCTTGAGCAGCTAAAAAATTATTTCCTGTCTGCATCTTTCTCCTTGTATTAAATTGCGGAAACTCAGAAGTCATATGATGACAGTTCAAGCCAGATGGTTTGTCACTTTTCACCACCTCACAACTCTCTTGACCCTGTGAACAAAAGCCAAAATAAAATCAATCAATGCAGAGGCAAGGATACCGCGTACTGATTCTGTGCCACTATGTTCCTGGGAAAAACACCATGCAAAAAATGATAGGCAGAGTGTTTCTCGATCAAAAGTGCAAACTATTCACTGACTGTTACACAGAAATTCAACTACCAAGTGAGAAAAATTATCGGGGACATACTAAAAGAAAAGCAAGAACTTTCAAATGTTCTCACTAAAGTCTAACTGAAACTCAGCATAATAACAAACCAAGGCAAGACAAAAACCGAAACTCACCTTTCCAACCACAAACCATCCATTATCTTGCCAAGACTGACGCACCCGGATGTTGGATTTGTGAACCTTGAACTCCTCATGAGATCCCAATAGCCTAGCCAAATAATAATCCCTGCCTAAGACCTTCGAAACCATGGCTATTTTCCACGAACCAACATCAAACACTTCCACCACATCTCCAACCGCCCAACTCTCCACACTTACCACAGGAGGGCAGGGCCTAATGGCCTTCCTTGGCACTCGCTCCACAAGTGCCTCACTACCCATGCTGCAAGAACCTTCGAATACAACACTGTAAGTGCGCCCATTATCTGAGATAATCCTAGCACAATGCCACTCACCTGGAGGCACCTCTTTCTTTATCAGTACCTCAACTTTACTGCCCTTCGTGAATCTCATGATTGTTATGCTAACGCAAAACTCAAAATCACAAAAACCTGTACCAACAAAGAAAATTATATGTTACAATCAGAGGAATCTCTTTTTACTCATAACATATCAAATAGTACACTTTTCATCCAATGGGCCATTGATTGCAACAGCCATAAAGAAATGCAGAAGCAATTCCAAGAGCAGTTAGCAGTAACATCATTCTGTGCGAACTGTTTATATGACCCTGACAATTAAACATAAAATTTAACTTCTTTTCAGAAAAAAACCAATCATTCTGATGTTTATTGGAACAACCATCGTGTGTGTGCATGTGTATATGTATAATTTAACTTCTTTTCTTCGTATGCTTTAACTCGAAATCATAATCTTTTTTCACAGAGAACAAACAATCCAATAAAACCAATCAAATGTAAGCAAAATCATAAAAACAAAAAAACAAAACAAAACAAAACAAAAACAAAACAAAATCTAGAATACGGGTGCTAGATCATGCACAAATTAATTACACAACAATTAATTTCAATAGAAAATCTTACAACCCAAATATATACAACAGAACTACTAAATCAAAGGCCAGTATAGCATATATTTAAATAAATCGATAATCCAAATCAAAACAAAACAAACTCATCAGGCAAAAAACAAACATGTCTTGTGCAACCACTGAATTAAAAAATAATAATAATAGAAGCAAAAGAAGAGAACATCAAACTCAAAAGAGCGAGAGAAAAAAGAAGCAAATTATTTGAGCTTGTACCAAAATAAATGCAGATAGGATCAAAATAAACAAGTACTCAGAGAAATAACCAAAACCCTAGAACTCGAATTGAGGAGAGAATTCACTGACCTTCCTCGATGATCGTGCGGAATTCGGACACTGAGGAATCCTGCTTTCTTTTCTTGATCGATTTGTGCTTCTCATTCAAATGGATTTGTGTTTCTTGTGATCTGTGGCTTGAAAGGGGGAAAAAGCTAGGGTTTGTGAAAATAAAAATATTGTATATTCGTATATTTAAATTTTTAATTACCCAATAAATAGGTGTTTTTTCTTCCGTGGGTTTTAAGTTTTGAAATATCAACCATATAAAGTAGGAATGCGCAGTGCGCACACCTCTTCTTCTTCTTTTTATTTTTTATTTTTTTAAAAAAAGGAATTGTAAACGGAGTGTCATTAATCAAATTGACTTATAAGCACAAAAGAATTGTGGACGGAGTGTCATTAATCAAATTGAGAAATTTTCCAAATTTCTGATAAGTGAAAAAAATGGAATTTCGCATTTATTTATTTATTGCAAAATTATCTCTTTAAATATGTCTCTATCCTTTGAGAAATTGGATATATATTAAGCATATGAAATATTCGGGTTAGATACCTTTCCAAGATAGGTTGTCGGGTGCTAGCTAAGCAAAAAAGGCAAAAAACACATAGGTTGTTGGGTGGAATATCATTTCCTATATGTTGCTCATACTAAACTTGTACTCGAAGAATAGCATCCTCTCACAAATCATTTAACCATAGATTGGTGCGATTACTTTGGTTTTTTCTTTTTCTTTTTACACTTCTTTGTACGGAGTTAAAGGCACAATAGTGGAAAATGGTCGAGATAAGGTTTACACATCAGTTGTATTTTAAAATATTTTCTCACATCCTCTTAATATTTTGTTATTTAGAAAAGAGATGCAGATGATGAATTATAATTGACAGTCTTTCATATTTATAGATTGAGTCATTATTCTCTAGTTATTATTCGGACTGAATCAAGATAGCTTAAAAAAAAAGGTATTTATGGTTTTTTTAACTATTATTTTATTATTTTAAATGTTTAACTAAATTAATATCCAAGAATCTTAAGATTTTTGGATCAATAATTAGATATTTAACAATTGGTATCAGAGCAGAGACCATGTCACACTAGTTCAAGTTACGGAGGGAACAATAAAATACATTAGTACTATTTATAGATACAGTATTAAGTCATTGAATACCGATAAATAAGTAAAGTTGTCAAAATGAAAATGACTACTACTGGATCAGTGTCGATAGAATGGGCCGCCGTAGACATTAGATTCGGAAGTATCGTAAAATGTTATAATACTGAAAGTTAGAAATTTAACCAAATTAGTATCAATAAATGACTCTTATAAGTTAACTATAAGAGAACTTGACATAATTTTTTAGAATTATAATATTGCATTACAATATGTTCATGCGGACAATAGTTTTCACTAAAACACCCGGGGTGGGACCCGAATCGCCGAGAAAAGCCCACCAAAATGTGAAGCGAAGGAATCTACACTTCTAACAAAGCCTCCATTCATCTCGGCCCATTTGCAGTACTTCAAAGCCGACCTCAGCTCGCTCTCTCAGAAGGATGTTTATCATGAGTTTGGAAAACAAACAAAATTATAAAGGGTAAAGGTTTTTTTTTTTAAAAACTAAAAAAGAAAAATTATTTTTACATCAGAACGATAACAATAAAGCCAAATGCCTTTCACCTCTACGTCAGAGATGAGTATCCATATCCCAACCCTCACTGTAAAAAGAAAAAAAAAATCCCCTTTCAGCTTGGAGTTTAATCGATCTTGTCAGATGAATCGAGCCCGTAATTGAAGCAATGCATAATTACTCGTTCTTTTTATTTTTGTTAGTTTATCAACTGAAAACTAATAAAACAGTCGCTGCTGCCCTCGGACACTCCCGTGTCTCGTTTGTTCTCTCAACGATGATAATCTTTTTCGAAGAAAGGGGGATGGGGGAGAGACTGGACAATACAAAAAGACATTTGATACCGCATCTTGCTTGTCTTCAGGAACTGTTCTCTAATATGAGGCTTGACCGAATCACCTGGCTTCTACAGCATTTTGAATGTGTGTATGTGCAACTTATCCTCAACATTTGTTTTGTCTTACAACACTGGCAACATCTTGAATCACTAACAGGCTTTTGAACCTCCTAGACAATGTGATAGGAAATATGGGGTGGATATTAGATTGATACCTAGATTGTAACTATTTCAAATGTAGTGGCAATACTTAATTATCAGGTCGATCTCGTTGCAATCTAGGAAGTTAGGCATGGGTATCGCCCCACCAAATGGAAAAATATGCATCTTTTAAACAGATGGTTCGGCAAATAGATATCTGATTAAGGGAGAAACCACTGCTATGCTTAAACTGTTACCCAGCAACGCATACCTGCAGCAAAAGAAACTGAATTATTTCACATATTAGCCCAATAGAGTCTTCTTCTACAATGATATGTTCAGAGGTAGTAGCTGATTTTTCATAAATAGAAGAATCAGAAGAGTAAAAGAAGGCAGTTCATCGGAATTAAATTCGTAAATAACGTACCGTTGTCTAAGGCTTATGTGCTGTGGAAAGTGAAAGTCTTCCGGAAATGAATGTAGATTGGCAACCTAATTGTTGTGTGTGGGTTGTTTGGTGGGGGGAATCTCTCACAATTAGCAAAAATGGAATTGGAAAAGGTAGTTTACCAAAAGAAAAGTGAAACAAACACACACACACACACACACACACACACAAAGCATAATGCACATACCTCCCTAGGAGTAAAAAATCTAAGGCATTGCTCTTTCAGCGGAGATGATTTACCTTTCTTCTTTGGCTGCATGTTCACCAATTTATATAAGTCATGGCTACAGAAAAACCATAACAAAATACTATTAAAAAGGCCACAGTAAAACAAGAGGATAAACTCAAGAGGGGTGAATTTTCTTGCCTAAACTAGATATAATAAAGTGTAACATACTCATTCAGAGCCCTGTAATATATACCAAAATATGACATAAAGTAGCTAATTTGATCCAAACAGTCATTTTATTGAAAGTAAGTTTTGACCTGGCAAGTGTTTAGAATACTATTGAAAGCATTTTTCTTAAGCAACTCCTATTAGCTCTATTTGTAGTCCCAACTCCAAGTATGTGGTTATGTACTTATGTACCTACCCACAAAGTTCAATAACACCCTACCTGGACAGTAGCCAAAAGAGAGCCAGTCCCTTTCACATATCGATAGTAACTTTTAGTAAAACAACAGCAACGCTTTGAATCAGGATAGACAATATCTGAAGTCTTTTAAGGATATACTTAGACAAAGAGTGAGAGAAAACAAGATTTGGTTATGAATAATGACATAGGAAATAGAAGGTGTCAATAATAACTACGAAAAGAAATTAAGGATACCCATAACACTTCCCCACCGCTCTATCAAGCTCAGTGGAACAAGGTACTGGCCTAAAGAGCTACTATCATATCGATTCGCATTATCATTTTTCTCTAGGGATCCATAAGTATCTGTAGGAACAGTGGTGCTGTCCAAGAAACCAGATTCGGTACCTGTTTGATCACCGTGATTCTTGAATTCAAGAAATTTCTCCACTGGCTCACAGGACTGCAGCACTTTGTCCCAGCTCTCCTCTGATTGATGATGTTCATTGGCCACTGTGTTATCATGATGCCCAAACAGTGGGCTTGGAGACAAAAGCAGCCTATTATTGAGAAGTTGATTTTGGAAAGATGAAGGTCTCCTTTTTGCCTATAAAGTAAAGAAGATCGATTATGCAACTTTATTAGGAATCTTGAGAAGATGAAAAAACACACGGATCCAAAATCCTGGATAACTAAAATCTTCTACAATATTTTTTTCAACATACTTATCCATAAACATGGTTAGTCAACCATGAAGTGGGAAACAGGAGCTTCAATAGTCACATTGAATATTGATAAAGATATCAATCATTTCACGAGCCATCTTCAATAACTTTACAAAATAAGTGGAAAGGTGCCTCTACCTTGGCTTTTAAGTAAGAATTGTTTATTTTTTGACTGGCCAAAGAATATATCAACCATATTCACAAAGTTGGTACAATAAATATTTTCTGAAAATGAAAACAAAATTTAACAGAAATCGATTAATTGATAATTTTATATCCACTCTCCATGTTTAAAAAAAATATGTAAGAAGACATCATAAATCTTAGAAATGCAAGCATCTTGCAATTCACTTCCCCAACTAAAATCAAATTACCAAAGCCTATACATGTTCCAGTAGGCATACCATTTTTAAGATTCTATCATACCTAGGGGCAAAGTATTGATTCTCTCCAGCCAACTAAACCAAATTCATCATTTGATTATCTATCTGTTAGAATGAAACTCGATTTCGTTCAAAAAAGGTTATTATCAAACACTGTTCCTGCCTAAATAGGTCCACGGAGGGGGATTGGAGTCAGTCCCACCCTTCAACAATTTTCGCATGAAGTGGCCACCCTCATGTAACACACACACACACTTAGTAGCCCGAAACCTTACCACACCACCAGAAAAAGGACCCTTACAAAGTTCAACGGTTTTAAAAATAGATAAACCTCAGCTCAATTCATTGGGCGATAAAAACCCACTAAATTCATCTGCTCCACAGCCTAGGAGAGTATTTTTTAGAAGCAAGGTGGAAATAATTTCTTTTTATAAGTAAAAGGAAATTTTATTCAACAAATGTAATAGGCAAAGCCCATGTACACAGGAAGTATACAAAAGAAAACACCTAATTTCATTCTAAGAAGGGGAAAAAGAAGACAGAAAATCATGAGCTAAAGCTCCATCAAGCCCTAAAACAGAAAACCATTGCAACAAAGAAAATACAAAGAATTTCCAGATTTCCTCCTTAGTGCGCTCCTTATTATTAAAGCATCTCTCGTTCCTTTCCCACCAAATACACCACATGAGACACAAAGGAAGCAAGGTGAAAAGAATAATGAGCAAAAAAATCTACTAATAGTAATTCAAATAGAGAGAGAGAGAGAGAGAGAGAGAGAGAGAGAGAGGATACCAGACAAAAATAACGTGGCCTGGAATATGGGACACCAAATTGTAAAGGGCTCAATATAAACTCCTGTACAACAAAGTTTGTTTTTGCCAATATATCAATCATTTTTGTATGTGTATCAGATGTCTGCAAAGAAGGCAAAAAAGGTCAGCATATGGAAAAATAAAATCTTCAACAGAAAAGGACATATGTCTATCACCAAGTGAAGAAATTTAACTTCAGGTGATGGGCAGAAATACAAAGAACAAACCTCAAATCCAACAACATTTTCCACTAGTAACATATTTGGAGGCTTTGAAGTGTGTGGAATAAGTTCAAGAATCTTGAGAAAAGAGAATGCCCTAGCATCACCAGAATCCTTTTGGAGACCTAATCATAAGATGCTTGCTGAAACCATTGAGCAAATAACAAAATTATCGATAAAATATAGCGATGATTTACCTTGCCGGGTGTAAGGTTGACAGGGAGGAGAAAGAAGCCATGCGTGTGCCCCATAGCTGTCGAGATCAGCAGCAGTCAAGCTCTGAATATTACCCTGTGCCAATCAACATATTTACAAGACAAACTCTGTTACTTCAGAAAAGTTTGTCTCGGCAAGTGAAAGTCCAAACCCCATCAATTTGAAAAAAGGAGTAGCTTAAAGGCAAGGTCCAGACTTTGGACCAAGAAGAAATCCTCGTTTTGAGCAGCTTAAAGCACAAATACAGACTACTATTTTAACCAGGGACAATATGAGTAGTAACAAATTAGCCTTTCTGGAACAGCTTAAAGATGAACACCCAAAATGTTTGATTTTTCAAATAGCAAAATCCATTTTCGAAAACCCAATGCCAAATATTCAAAATTGGGTACTGACGAAATATCAAAGTTAACCGAGGACAATATGTGGCCAACCTAAAGCTTGCATTAAGTGAAAAATTACATTAACCTCCATGAGTATAATCAAGGTGAACATTCAAGCGAATAATTCAGTAGCAAAAAGTTGCAGTTGTCATTGTAAACTGGTGAAATGAGAGTTCAAATGGAAAGATTTTTTACTTTGAAAATGTTACACAGTAAGCTGGGTGTACCGGTATTAAAACTTGACCCCAGCATCCTACTTATGAAAGCAAAACAATCAGTATATACCATTTTCCTGAAAGAGCAAACCTGATGGGGACGGTGGCCAAAATTGAGCTCGTAAACATCGTTAGCTTTGTCATTTATATCGAACGCGTCTACTACTTTTGCATTTACACCCGACTTCATTAGCGAGTACCTCTAACCAAACCATAAACAGATTAATTTCAAAACACGCACATACAGCGAGAGAATAAAAGTTTAGGTTGAGAATCTATATTACCAGGCCCCCAATACCGCTGTAGAATTCGAGAACTCTCCAGGGCTTGTCTACTTGCTTGAGAGAACCCTCCGCCATGGTGTCGGGTTGTTGTCTGCGACAAAGGGAGTTGTTTTTCTCATGTAAGACGGGGCGATAAAGCAGTAGCCTATCCGATTTGGTTGAGCGGTGAAATAACGGCGGTTCCAATCACTAGGTTTTTCTCGCGGTTCGGTTTACAAGGATTCCCAATCACTGGGTTTTTCTCATCTGATTTTATCTCTAATCCTTATAATTTTCTCATATTTTTATATAAAATATTATAAATAATTTAATTTTTTCGAATCACAAAAATAAAATTATAAAAATTTTATTTTATTTTATTTTTAATTTTTATTTAAAATATAAATTAAAGTAAAATAGGCTGGACTCAATGACTTCTATGGAGTCGGATGACTAATATTTTTTTTTACTTAATTTTATTGTATTGGACTAGGTTGTGTTAATAAGCCCAATTACTTTATCAACATTTATTTATTTGCTGTTAGGACTTAAAAGCCCATGACCTCTACTTAGCTTTACGTGGGATTTGTAGGATTTTCATGGAGTATATATATTATGCTGGATAGTGTAAGACATTTCGGAAGTTATTGAATTTTCTTTGCCATTTTCTCTCATTTTCTTCGTTATTAAAATTCTTGTTGGAGCTCTCTTCGAAGACAGTATTATCTTACCAAGTTTTTTGAGGTGTGGATGGATCTAACAGAGCAAACCAATTTGAATTTGAATTTCATTTAAAAAATAATTTGTTTTATTCATTTAATATGATATAACTCATATTAATTATAAATAATTATTGATATATCAATAATTATATTTACAAATAAATTTATACTTCTTTCCTTTCTAACTTCTCTATCTTTCATTTGTTTTAATTTTGTTTCTTTTGTTTTGACTTGTTTAAGTGAATTATAATTATAGCTATGCATATGGGCTAGTGTTTTTTTTTTTCCTTCTTCTGTCCGATCCGAAATCTGGAAAATCAAATTCATCTAAACAGGTATTTTCCTGGGTTTTATTTTTCAGTGGATATCCGAATTTCGTACACGCCTCTGTCTTGATACATGTAGAATTATCTAATGCGGGTGCGGGTACTAAGTACTTGGAGCCGGATTTCTCAAATTTTTGTTAAAAAAATGATCTAACGTTTTGATATTCAAAATGATGTCGTTTTGATATGACATCATTTTGTGCTTGTAACCCTTATCTTAAAATGGATTTTTGAAAAATTCAAGAATCCCATTGCAACTCATATAGCCAGGATATCCTACTTTTTATCATCAGGTGCTTGCTTGGATTATAATTGGATTAACCTGAACGAAAATTCGAACCATGTTATAAATTCGGATGCACATCCGATTATAGTCAAATACCCGAATTCGCATCCGAATTTACAGCTCTAATTACAATAAAGGACACAGTAATTGATTATTATTCTCAAAACTTTGTTTAGTGAGATGAGATGGTAAATTCTCAAAATTTTTTAATTTTTTTTAACTGTCATTATAACACAAAACATATTTTAATTTTAAAATTTAAAATTTTTTTATTTAATTATTATAATTTTTACAAATTTTAAAATAAAACACAAAAAAATAAATAAAGTGCGTACTCCTTGCATGTTTCATTGATTTGGTGGAAGTCAATATTTATTTTATATTAATAAAAAAGTGACGGAACGAGTCATATCAACAAAGTATACAAAAAGTATATAAAAATGACTCATATTTAATTTTTCATCTATTATTTTTTAAAATCTAATAAAATATCTTAACTCAAATTATTTTATTACTATTCACATAATTATGAGATATTTAAGGGTGCGTTTTGATGTTAAATAAAATTGAGTTGAGTTTAGATGATAAAATATTGTTAGAATATTATTTTTTAATATTATTATTATTTTAAGATTTGAAAAAGTTGAATTATTTATTATATTTTGTGTTGAAATTTAAAAAAATTATAATAATAAATGAGATGAGTTGAGTTTTATTTGATAACTAAACGTAGCGTGTCCAAACATGCTCTAAATGTGATATTTTATAAAATAAAATTAAACGAATATCATTATTTTATAAAAATATTCTTTATTTAAAATACACCTTTTTTTTTTTTTTTAAGTCCAGTCTGGGGACGTTGTCGTCATTTGGCGCCCCTCCGCCCAAACTCCAGGAAAGACCAGGGATAGTCTAGTAACTTCAGCGATCCAGCAGAAGCAGCGAGGCTCCTCATATATAAAAAGCCTAGGTTTTACTATCAGCAAGCGCTCTCTCGCTAATCTTGTCGTCACGTTTCTGTGGTTCTGCGTCTCTCAGGTGCTCTTTAGGGTTTCCCTGAGCTCTTCATCTTTGGCGTCTAAAATTATATTAATTATATTTTTTACTTTTTCGAGCTCATGAGTTTGATCGGTGGCCTTTAATCTTCTACCCAAACCCCTTGTTTTTTTTTTGTTTCTTGAAGTATTACGTTATTCAAATTTTGTGCACGTATATCCTTTTATCACAGAGCGAATAGTATCGGAATGTAATTTCGATTCGGTTTGATGTCTTAGTTCTCATTCACTTCCATTTCACGTGTTTACGCTAGGTTTTGTGAAAATCTCCGCCAGGGTTTAAGGTCTTTAGCTTAACCCCCCGGTATAGTGATTGCATCTCAAGTTGATTCGGATTATTGTGTATCCAGTCGAAGGCTTCTTAGGTTAAATGTGTTTTCGCTTCGCAATCTGATTAACCACGTATTCTAGATACATTTCAAGTTGCGTTGGCTTATTTGGACTCCAATGGAAGGGTTCTTGCCTTCTTGGGCCCATTATGTTTTCGCTTCACAAGTTTGTTAACAAAAATCTGGCTATAGTTGGGACGGTTAGGATTGGGTCTATGCCAGTCTTAAAACTAAAAGAATGTGGACTAGCTTATTTTTTCGAAGGGATTAGCTTAGGACACAATTGTTGATTTGTTTAGTATTGCTAAGATACTTGATTTTTTGGCTTTTGGGGTTCTCATGCTGCAGGAGGCTACGAAAAATTGCGTGTTTGTTACCAAATATTTGACTTGTAGTTGAAATTCTCATGTGATCAGTTTTTGAGATTTATATACTCGTTGCTTGTCGGATACACGCACTTGCAAATGTTTTGAGTTGCTAATTGGGTTTTTTTCAACTGATACACGAACCTAGCTTTCTTTTCATTTTTTCTCTTCCTGTCCTGTAATACATGAGGTTACCGTCCTCATGCAAATATGTGGTTTGTTTAACAACAAGAATTTGGTAAATTGGGGAATTGTGGATGCAGAGCTCCCAGTAGTCAGTTAAGCTCTATTAAGTTTGAAAAATGTTTCAATGGTAACTTGAACACGAATTGAAAATCTGTTATTTTCTAAGAGATTCTCTCTTAAAAAGTGGAATTTCCCCTGCTGCTGCCCTAGACCCCTCATTTTGGCATGTATTCTTGACATTTCCCTACCTATGGCATGTATTGTCAAACAGAATAGTGTCTGTGTGACTCGAGTTGAATTTGAGATGCATGGAAAGCTTAGTTTGTGAAAGTTCAGTCTCATAAAATTCTCACTTTAGGAGGTCCTATTTGCTTATTTTTTCTAGTAACATGGTTGTTAGTGACTGACAATAGATGTGCATGCATTCCATCAGACAAATGGTTATGCTGGCCTGAGTTTTGATACTAAAAAATGAAGAAAATGGCAAAGAAGAAGAGCCCATTGGTTTTTATGGATGTGTCCGTTGATGGGGATCCTGCTGAAAGAATGGTTTTTGAGGTATTATTAGTATCAGTTTCGTATTTTACGGTATTATTAATATCAATTTCATATAAATCTAAGCATTCTACAGTATTTTCTGCTCACTTCTGTTGCTGTTGTAGTGTGATTAATGGATAGTAAATATACTTATTGGGGATCTTTGGTCTTACAGCTTTTCCCTGACGTTGCTCCTAAGACTGCAGAAAATTTTCGTGCACTTTGTACAGGTAATAATGCATTCATGTTTACTTATGGAATTTTATTACGTCATCATCCCTCTACTTGGTATATTATCTTATTTCTTACGTGTATAGTTAATGTAGCACCATAATCATTAATTGCCACTGTGGTCTTATTTCCCCCTTGACATGAAAATTGTTGTACACACATGTAGGTGTATAGCTTACCATATTTGCATGATATTTCTCTTTCCTCTTTTTCCCCTTGCCTGTTCAGGAGTAAAATTTTTATCATTGGGTATTTTCTAGTTTGTGTGATATTTCTTTGCATTTTCAGGGGAAAGGGGGATTGGCCCTAAGAGTGGAAGACCACTGACCTACAAGGGATCCTTTTTCCATCACATTCTAAAGGGTTCCTTTGCACAGGTATGTTATTTATATTTTATATTTTTATATTTCTTCTTTAGATTTGGCTTCTGTGCAAAGTTTCTGGTTGAGCATGACTTAGAAGTGGTCTGTATTTTAGTCAGTTACCCTTGTTTATGCTGTAGGATACAGGGCTGATGGTCACGACTGCTTTTCTTGTGATATAGTTTTAAGGTTGAATTTACCAAGTTGTCAATCCTCAAGATTTTACTAAGCTTACCCGTGCCCAACCCACTTTTGCACAGAGTCTTTCTGTTTTTCACCGCATTAATATCTGGTCTATATTTTGCAGGGTGGCGATTTTGTCAAACGAGATGGTATGCATAAATCTTGAAGCCATTTTCTTTCATATATTTTCTTCTTGATGATGTGGAACCTCATATATGTTAAAGGGTACTCCAAATATGTTAAGAGGATGGTGAACTATTGGTAAAATGGAATGCGACTCAAGAAGAGCTGTATTGCACTCAATGCAATGATGTATTGAGCCTAAAAATAGATTATTAGATTTTACTTATAAAAAAATAAGATTACTAGATTTAAAATAATTCATTTTTAGGGATAATAATCCATGGTATCCGTGGTGTGGCTGCTGCTTCTGTAAATTTTAATATCGTTTTGCTTCTCCTGGTTGTTTCTTTATCATCTTGAATCTTTTCTCGGCTCCTGCTTTTTTATTATGCCTTGCCGAACTGGTTTTGTTAAGTAATATTCTGGCAAACTTTGTATTGATATACTAGATCTTATCACAAATGGTGTTAGACATGATGCTTTATCTGCGAAGTCAATGGAGTTGTTTGGACCAATAGCTTTCTGTTGGATAACTATTAGTGCTCATGTTTCAAATTTCCAACAATGTATATAGGGAGCTATGAATGTAAATTATGCTATGGTTGTACTTGCTTCTGCCTTGTTAATGTGACCCTTTTTGACAACCAATTTTGTAAATTTTCTGCTACCAATTTGTTGAATTTTATTGGATTGCTGGTTGTATTTGTTATGGCCTATAGTAGGAATAGTTGTATTCGAAGCTAAAGGGTTGAAAGTTGACTCTAGGTTACTGGTATGAAGACATAGAACCATAAGTCGTGCTCAAGTTACATTCTTCCTGTAAGAGGGTAGAATGGCGGTGATGGTGGGTAGACTCCAACCAACATATGCTTCTCATCCACTGTAAACTTTCTAAATTATTGTTCTCCCTCACCTTAGCTAGGTGTTTCCTTTCCTATACTACCTGTGTACTTGGAGTGGGCCCTTGTTGCTCTTTTTATATTATTTTGGTATCTTAAAAAAATCCAAATACATGATAATGAGTTTATTACTTTCTATTGCTATGCAAATGCAAATGCTTTTGGTTTTGGTTCCCCTCTCCCCTTTGGGCCCAAATGGTGTGGTGCCACCTCAGATAAAAAAGAAAGAAAGGAAGAGGGTTATGTTCCGAGCGGATTTCGTGGAAGGTGTTTTGTCGCCCTTTTGACAATCTTTTATATTGACTTGCTTGAAGTGGGTGAGATTTATGTTTTCAGTTTCCATGTTCTTACCAATTTGTAAATTAACCCAAAGTGAGCAACATTTTAGGAATGCCCTCTTATCTTTGTGAAGAAATGGACAGAAGATGTGAACCTATAGTTAATGCAAATGCTGTTTGTAATATGTAGTTGAAATATGCAAATATGAGATTTTTTTGTTACTGGCTCTTGAGTTATATTTCTCTATTTTTCTTAGGTACCAGTGGAGAAAGTATATACGGGGAAGAGTTTCCAGGTTAGAGCACTATACCTATCTTAAAAAAAATCTCAAACCTTATATATTGCCCAAAATTATGGATAGGATTGTTTGGAAAGTGGGAACTTTGAAAGAACTATTTATAGATTATTTTGAATATATATAATATACATCTATGGCTACCTGAACCTGGTAAATGTTTATAAATTTAATTTTCTGTTGGATTTTTCCTCATAATGGCCCACAATTAGGATCAAATTATAACTTCATTTAATTAGTTCAATATTTATACCTATAAAAAAATTAGTTCAATATTTGTAAAGTTGACAAGTAATGCATTCACACTTTATAGTCAGGTTTAATTGTAAAATGCTTGGTTGTCCTGCTACATGGCAAGTTCTTTTTAATTTGCATTGTTGCATACTAATTTATTAAATTCTGGGCTTACATTTTTTTTTTTAAATTTATTTTTGGGCCTACATGTTGGGTTGGGAGTAATTTCGTTTCATATGGTCTCTTAGGATATCCAATGAACACATCTCCATTGCTCTTTTCTATTCTTTGTGATTCTCTATTGCATGGATTTATTTGTGTTAATATGCGATGGATAAGTTCTCTTGTACACATGACCCAATATGTTTTTCCCTCAATATGTCGTATATTGGGCAGAAGTTGCTGCAGATGAGTTCTGCATATAACCAATCTTGGCATGTGCAAATTGATGAACCATCTGGATGCGTTGTATATGTTGGTTCTCTTTATTTGTATATGTTGGTTTGCTTTATTTGTATATGTTGGTTCTCTGTATTTGTGGACTTACAATGCAAGCCATCATATTTTTTGGTCTAGTGATTGTGCCAAGTGACAATTGGTTTGGTTTGTTGTTTCAGATGAGTCGCCCGCCCTAAAGCATGATGGACCTGGTCTTTTATCAATGGCAATTGCTGATCGAGATACTTTAGGTTCTCATTTTATTATAACCTTTGAGGCTGATCATCATCTTGACAGGTTAGTTTATGTAATTTATGTTGTTTTAAAGGTATTTCTATTCATCTTATAAGTTGCTTCTCATGTGTACTCTATTTTTCATGTTCTATAGCCCATATAGATCTGTCTTCTTTTTTCCAAATAAGATTTAGATCTGTTATTATATTGACAGGAAGCATGTTGTCTTCGGGAAACTTGTTCATGGACATGAAGTACTGAGGAAAATTGAAAATGCGGGTGATGAAGATGGGAGGCCAACTGTGACTGTTAAAATCATCAACTGCGGTGAATTTAGTGAGAGTAAGAGTCATATAGCTACACCATCTAATTTTTATCTATAACAGTTGTAGATGAAGTAATTACTCCTGTTACAAAATGAGAGTCCCTTGCAGAGGATATCACTTTTCCTTGAATGAAAAGGGATATATGTTCAAAGCTATCATTTGAACGCTAGAAAATTTTTAGTTTGTTTGGGGCAGATTTGGGAGGGGGGGGGGGGTGCTAGTGATTAAGGTTTCCGAGATTATGGGATAGCCCTAAGTTTTGAAGTGTGTTGTACTTATAAAAAAAAAGGTTTTGAAGTGTGTTGTATGGAATACTTTTTCTACTTTCAGTGCTTACCTGCTCTAGTTTGTGAGTTATTCTCTTGTATATGTTTTGTTTACTCTATGTGCAGGCAGGAAAAAAGCCAATAAATTTAAAATAGGAAAAGATGCGTCTTCTGATGCAAATAACCATGAAGCACGGCGAAGGGGAAAGCACAAGAAATCCTCTAGGGATAGAAGGAAAAGAAGAAGAAGATACTATTCATCCGACACAGAGAGTTCCTCAGATACTGAGTTGGAATCATCTGAATCGGATAGTGATTCTGACTTGTATTTGTCGTCTTCCTCTTACACTAGTTCTTCAAGTGATGACAGGCGTAAGAAGAGAAAGCGATCATCTAAAAGAGACAAACATAGACGGGGGAAAAGAAGTGACAAACGTCGTGACAAAAGGCGAAGGAAGCGCGATAAGAGATCCAAGCGCAGAGCAAGAAGGTGTTGTGCATAATATCCAAAACTTTTAAAACATCTTTGTATTGTTTGCTCTCGATTTTATTCTAGTTGTTACATGTGTGCTTCTTCTTCTTGTTTTTCAAAGTGCTGTTTTGTTTTCTAGCTAGTGCGCTCTGTCATTTCCTCCCACATAAGAACCCACGCCAGGGGCAGGGTGACAGTTTGAAAACTCACTGAATTTGTGTGTACATACCACTAAAAAGGCTTTTTGGTTTTACTTGTATAAAAAAAATACATCTTATCTTTTATCTCTCTTTTTTCCCCGTGGTGCAGCATGCTTTGTTGCTTGTTGTATGTGCTAGGCATTGTGGAATTCTTGATGACAGGCAACATGCCTATGCGCATTAGTGGTATATACATTGGTTCTGTCTACTATCTCTCTTGTGCTATTTGTGCGCCTAGTTTTCATTCATAGTTTTCTTCAGTTATGTGACATAATTCATGTTTGGTGTGCTCTGGTTGACGAGTCAATTTTCTTTTGGAGCTGTTCTTTTTAGTGACCTGTAGTGTTGTACTTTTTGTTCTTTTTTCAGTTTTTGTTGGGAGGAGAAAAGGGGGCATAGGTTTGTGGTTGGGGGTTGTTCATATAACTTTATTTGTGTTTATGCATACTGTAGTTATGGGAAATATCTTGATCTTACTTGTGGCGTGAGGGGTGAGGGATACACAATGTGGAGTTGGTTATACATATGGGCAATCTCTTGGTCACCATGTTATGTGTATAATCAATTTTTTTCCTTTCACAAAATGAATAGGCGCTTTTTTACTAGACAATGCATTTTTTTGTGTATATATCATCTTCCGACAACATGCTGAATTCTGCCTTTCTATTCTGTAGAGCATCAGATAGTACTACGGATACTGATAGCGGGAGTGAAAGCGAAAGTAGCTCTGATAGTGATGGAATTGATGTTCCTGGAAAAGATCAGAAGCGGAATGACCTTTCTCAGAAGACTGGTAATGCTTTATGCCATTGTCTTTATCTTCTCATATTTTTGCATTCTACCAGATCCATTCAATTAATTTGTCTCTACTTGGATGGCGATTATGAGATATAACCCAACAGGGAACTAGAAGGGATAATTTTGTGGGTAGTTATTGATAAAAGATAATTTAAATATACATTCTCCCATTGGTATAAACACCTGTATGATCCGCTGGTGTTTGGGAATAGATATCAAATCCAGAATTTTGACCTCAAGGATATTCAAATATTACTTTTAAAATACGTGAGGTGTATGAGATGCCTAGTCTATGAGAGATCTGTCTCCCTCTTTTTTTCAAGTTATCATTTTTTCTCACCTTTGTACATGCGGTGCTGCTTTTTTGTAATATGATGCAGCTACAGACCAGCCTCCTTTGGTTGTCGTGAAAGAAATTGCTACCGTCCATCGTAAAAAGAGGGAGGGAAAATCCCCCAAAGAGAATGGAGAGAAGAGAAGCAATGGCATTGAAGCAGATGCTAACTCTGACAGGAGCAGAGATAGACAACCTGATGTAGTAGATGATCACCCAGGAAAATCTAGGTCTACTTTCCATTCTTGTCACACCTCAGTTATTCTTTGTGCTTATCGATTGTTGTAGATGTGGTATTTTATTCAAAGTTGATGAGCAGGAGCCGAAGCATTAGTCCTAAAAGGACCTTGAGTAAGAGTATGAGTATTAGTCCCAGGAGTCTGAGCAGAAGCCCAAGCGTTAGTCCAAAACGGAAGATAAGCAGAAGTCCGAGTCGTAGTCTTAGTAGAAGCCCCTCTCTTGGACGAGCAAGGAGCATCAGCAGAAGTCCTGTGAGAAGTCCTGCTAGAAGTGTCAGCAGAAGTCCATCAAGTGGAAGGAAAGAGAGAAGTATCAGTAGGAGCCCAGTGGTAGCTCGGTCTCAGAGAAGTGTGAGTGAGAGCCCTGCGAGGTCCCCGTTGCAGAGAAGCCAAAGCAGGAGTCCACTGAGAACCTCATCAAGAAAAGCAATTAGCAGAAGCCCTATTAGAGTTTCTAGAAGAAGCATGAGTGGAAGCCCAGTTAAATCTCCAAGAAGCACAAGCAGAAGCTCAGGTAGGGCCCCTTCAAGGAGGATTAGCCGAAGTCCTATTAGGGCACCAATCCGAAATAATCGTCGCAGTTATTCCAGGAGCCCTAGTCCTGTACGGAGAGCTAGGTCACCTCCTGACCGAAGGAGTTTATCAAGAAGTGTTTCCCCAGATGGATCTCCCAAGCGTATCAGAAGGGGGCGTGGCTTTAGTCAGCGGTACTCTTACGCACGACGGTACAGAACCCCATCTGCATCTCCTGTGAGGTCTTATCGTTATGGTGGTAGAGGTGACCGCGACAGGTAAGTGGCAACTAGCTGTGAATTCTTTGACCGACAGAAGTATGATTATATAATGTTTTCTGGATAAGTGCCAAAGATTGATTGTGCATCCCTGCTTTTCTAGATATTCAAGTTACAGAAGGTATTCCCCTAGGCGGTATCGAAGCCCACCAAGAGTGAGAAGTCCTCCAAGGTCTGTCCTTTATATAGTTTCTAGTTGTCTTACAAAAATACTGACTACTTTTTTAATGAGTTTTATTACTTATACACTGTTTTTTCTTTGTTTATGAGCCGTTATTTACTTCTTCTTCTTTTTTTGGGGGGGGGGGGTTTCTTTTAAAAGAGAACTGCTAGACACAGAGATTACACAAAGTAAATCTACTAATTGATGAGATTTCATGGAATCTGTTTGTTTGTGGGTTTACTTTTGTGCAATTTATTTTTGGCTAAAGTATTTTCCTTTTTAAAAAGCATAAGGGGAGGGAGTAGCAAGGCAGTTTTTATGTAGAGATTGTTTTGTTGGTGAATGAGCTGGATTCCTTGGAGAGAATGCTGAGTGAAGTCAAACGTCACCAACTCTCTCCCTTTCCTAGCAATTGGCCACTGGCCCACTACCATGTTTATTCTGGTCATTCTCGTGTTTTTTTTTTAAATAATGGTTTACCTGGCCTGTTTGCAGATACAGAAGCAGGAGGAGTCGAACACGATCTGCATCACGGAGCCCACCCTACCGTAGTCGGCGTTACAGTCGCAGCCGTAGCCCCATTCGCAGCCGTTCTCCAGTTGAGCCCTATAGATCTCGTGTCTCTCCACGGGCTGAGAGATCACTTTCTAGGAGCAGGAGCCCATCCGAATCGAAGTCCTCCCTGGACTCTCAATCTCCTAGGCAGGCTAGCAAAGACAGGTCAAGGTCGTCGTCCGGCAGTCTGGATGGGAAGAAGGGCCTGGTCTCTTATGGAGATGGTTCTCCTGACTCGGCCGAAAGATGAAAAAATCGTAGAGCAGTGAAGGCATTGATTGTTCTTGAGGAACTAATGTTGTCTTTTTATGGATTGGAGGCTTGCGCTTTTTAGCTGGACCCTGAACTTCTGTTTTCCGGTGTTGCTAGATTATATAGTTGCTAGTGAAATATTCAGCTGTGATGCTGCTATCTAGAATTTTATCATTGCTGGATGTTTGGTAAATGAAGAATAATATGTATAACTCGGATCGTTCGATGCTCAGGAGGGAAAAACTTATCATTGAAGCCATTTCAAGGTTATGGAGGTCCTTAAGACCTAGAAACGTCGTGCTGTTGTTGCATTCATGGCATGGGTTATAAGTTCTTGTTTAATACGCGAAGAGAGAAATGTCGTATCTTCAATTATCCGAAGTGGGACAGCCCCTAATTCTAAGTGTGCTACTCCTAAGCTGTTTAGCATACAATTTCTATCATGTATGATTCATATAACCTTGTTTTTCACCTAAAAATAAATAAGTCTGACCTTTACGCTGATATTGTTGAAACTAGGGATTATTCAGCTTAAAATGTGGAAACAATTCTGAAATGGAGGATTTATCAGAGGAAAGAAACGTTGTTATAGGCTGACAAAAACAAAATTTAGAATCCACTTTCCAGAAGATGAATGTAGGTAATTGACTCATTGAAATTTTTTCTCCAGGAAAAGAAAAAGAGAAGGAAGTTGGGAGGAAATGTAGTTCCAAAAATTGACATATTGATACAAGATCTTAGATGATTTAAGACAAAATTTAGGACATTTTGCAGTGTCAAAGATCAGACCCACAAAAAAATAATTCTATTCTAAAATCATCTCACACGATTATGGGTTCACCTACTAATCTCTCATGTGAGAACTATTTAGGTCTCGTTTGGTTATACAGATAAGATGGGATATGAAAATTGAATAAAATAATATTAAAATATAATTTTTATTTTGAGATTTGAAAAAGTTAAATTGTTTATTTATTTTGTATTGAGAGTTTGAAAAAATTATAATAATTATATAAAATAAGATGAGATGTTTTGATTTTGTAATCAGGTCTTTCTAGTTTTTTTTGTTTTTTTAAATGCTACTATGCTTCTTAATTTATGCCATTCAATTTATCTCCTTGACGTGCTACGTCTCTTGTTAACAAAATTTTAAAAATATATATTTAAAACAAAATGACACCCAAAAATACAAAAAAAAAAAAAAAAACTAAAATCCTAGGTACTTCACCCAAAAATACAAAAAAATGAAGGCTTACAAAATACAAATTTAACAAGCCACGTGACACCACGTCAAGGGCAAAAGTGAGTTTTTTAAATGGAAAATGATTTACACTATATTTTTCACAACATATTTCACAACAATGTGTTAAATGATGGGTATTTTCATAAAACACCTTATAAAAGTAATATTATTTTACAAAAATACATAGTAGCATTCTCCTTTTTTTTTTTTGGCACTTTTACTCATTGGCCAAAGGGAATTTCAAAAAGGTAGCAGTATGTGGAGGTGAGTAGTGTCGTCGCCAATGTCTCAGCTCTGAACCCTAACATCAGCATCGCTCTCTCTTATGGTGATCCTCATTTCTCACTCTCTGCCGGTCACTTGTCTTCTCTCCATCTTTATCTTCCACATCAGCATCGTTAGTAACTTTGCCATTTCTAAATCTCTTCTCTCCCCATGCACCCGCTGTTTCTAGTAACTCCTTTTCTTTTCTGCAATGGAAAAAATATAAATTTTCTTGATTAAAGGTGGAGGGGATAAAATATTTCAAGCCCAAATAACCAAGTCCAACTCATCAAAAGGCCTCACTAGGAGACAAAGGAAGGAAAGAATGAGAGAGAGGGAATGGACAAAAGATTTAGAAAGGTGTTACAAAGAAAAGAGAGGAGAAGACATAAATGAGAGGTAATGTGACATAAATGAGAGATGAATGGACGTAAAGTAGGTAAGGGGCAGAGGATAAAGAAAAAAGGGATTAGACCACTTCCAAGGAGGGGGGACTTTTTTTACTCCAAATGCTTTAGCTTTTTCAACCTCTCGGGAAGGAGACGAGCGATGAGATCTCTATTGTACAGAGAGGAAGAGAGACCATGAGAGACTATAAATAAACATATTATAGATGACTCTCCCCTCCCCGAAACCCTGCGGACGTAGGCTTTATGTCAAACTACGTAAATATAAGTGTCATTGTCTCTTTATCTTCTCTATATTTATTTACTACTCACCACTATGTGTATATGCACCGACGCCGTACAGCCGCATCGGACCACTACCGAGAGCTTCATACTACATTGATCGAGGCCCAAACAACCTCAGCGGGTTGAGAATGGATCTTTCTCTCCGTCCAACCTGTTGTGCCGTTTTAAGGTTTTAATAGAAGGAGATGGAAATTTGTATTTGCATGGCTGTTTTGTGACTTCAACTGGTAAAAGGGATTTTTTACAAGTAGGTAAAAGGGAAATTTGTGGAGTTTGCATGTGTTATTTGGCTTATGTCTGATTAAGGCGCTCCATGGCCGCTTAATTTTATAAACCAATGGAGTAGTTTGCTCGATAATTCTCATTCCTAGCCCTTCATTTTTTTTTTTTTTTGTCTGCATTAGGTGATATTTTGAAAAAAAAAAAATGTCGAAGATGTAATGCCCATTGCCACTGGACATGAGCGAGAGGAACTTGAGGCTGTGCTTCAGGTTGCTTATTTATTTGCTTGAATCTCTACTTCTATAATTGATTCTCGTCCAGTATTTCAATGTTATGTTCAGGTTTTAATTAAAAAAAAAAATTAAAATATATGAAGTGTCAAAATGAGAGACAAGTTGAGTGAGTAAAGTATTATTTTTCTTTTTCATTACCTTTTGCAAATATTATTCTCTCTCTTAAGTCTGTCGAGTGTCGAGATGGAAAACTTGTGTTTTTTTTAGAAAATACTCTGTTAGTTGGAATTGCCGTGTTTTTGTATGAATTATTGTATGTACAATAGCACAGAGAACAATAACATATACGCAATTGAATCAACATGCGGAATGTTCTACATGTGTAATTTCTGGTTTGGGAATCAATTGAGCTAGTGATTATGGTTTTATAGTTGGCATAATCTGGATATATAGAGATGAGTTTTGCTACTTATCATCTCACACACAGCACATCACATTTATTTTTAATTTATTTTTAAACTTTATTCTTTTTAAACTAATTGAATTCTTCTACTCATCATCCATACAATATACATTTGATAAGAAAAAAAAATAAAAATAAGTATGTTGTGTGGTGTGTAGAGATAATGAGTAGAATTTTTCTATAGAGATTATGGTACTGTAGTTGGCATAATCAGGATTGTTCTTTTTGTCATAAAAAAAAAAAAAAAACTAATTTGGGTTTATAGAGTTGAAAGATTTTTTGTTTTTATTTGGCACCGTGTGTCCTGGAACAGTGTCCCGACTAATCCCAGGGGTGTACTGGCCCTCGGCAAGGAGTTTTCTATAAGTGCATATCGGATAATTCAAGAGAAAAATTCTCCAGTCTGATGGCCTTTAGAGATTGTTTGTATGTAAGGAGATTTGAACCTTAGACACGGGGGAGCATACTCATAAGCCCAAGTCATTTACCCCTTGAGCCAACCCTAGGAGTTAGAGAGATTGAAAGATGTCCTCAAATGCCTAGTTTCTGTAATGTTTTTTGCTTGTAGGAAACACCTGCTGTCATCAAGTCTGTCTTTGACAAAAGAATAGTCAGATGCCCTGGTGGTGAGCAAGGTAGACATTCTTCTCATTTGTCCAAGTCTCCCCCTTATTAATGCAATAGCAGAATTCCTTTACTTTAGTTCTTGACAGTGTTTTGAAATTTGTATGAATTTCACAGAAGATGAGCATGATGTTGTGTGGTTTTGGTTGGAGAAAGGCAAGCCACAAGAATGCCCCATCTATTCGCAACATTTCATAGTAATTTATTCCAGTTTCCATTTTAGTTGTTTTTTTTTTTTTTATTTACTATACATCTTATCTTACTGTGGCTATTTTTGAAGTAATACAAGAAGCTTCACATAATACTGTTTCTGTTTTTTAGCCGGAAGTGGTTGGACCTGGAGCCTGGAGGTCATACAGATGGCCATGGAGATGATGATCACCAATGATGGTTTTTCATCTGATAATTTGTCTTAGATTTATTGTTTGGTTGTTGTACGCCACGCCTGCTGGCATGAGTTTATTGTCTTTTCTTTCTCTGACGTGCGTGTTAAATAGGATGCTCCAAACTAGGAAGTCTTGTCTTTTCTTTCCCAAGAATTGAATTGAAGGTTTTTCCAATGCTATGGACCCTTGGACCCATCGACGTCCGGCCCCGTTTAATTATCAGTCTCTGGTAGAGTGGTTGGTATATCTCATTACGCTTTAAGAGATTTAGATTGACTGTTCTACCAAATTTTGCTTACTCTGCTTTATGCAAAAATTTCTCTGCCTGACTATACAATGTCAGCAGCTCAGCTTCGTGAAACTATGACCGATTGTCTCTCTGAGGCGCTCTCAGGTTCCCATGAAGCTAGGCAGAAAGCGCTTCAAATGCTGGATGCTATCACCAAGGTTAGTCCTCAAAACAGGAGCTTGCTTGCACAAATAGATGATGCCATCCCTGCCCTCCTTAACCTCTCCAAGTCTTCATCCGCCATGATTGAAACTCTCTCCTTGTCCATCCTCTTCAACCTCTCACTCAACCCTGATCTAAAGCGGTCTCTCGCAGATATGGACACCATTTTTCTCCTCAATTCTATGATTCTCTTACCAAGCTCTCCAGAATCCAGCAGATTGGCCGCATCATTGGTTTGCAGTTTGGCAATGCTTGACAAGAACAAAGCCAAGTT
The DNA here is from genome assembly GCA_029856935.1 of Cyclocarya paliurus. Taxonomy (NCBI): domain Eukaryota; kingdom Viridiplantae; phylum Streptophyta; class Magnoliopsida; order Fagales; family Juglandaceae; genus Cyclocarya; species Cyclocarya paliurus. The sequence continues at coordinate 1,604,909 of CM056949.1, read as the reverse complement.
TGGAGTAGCTGGTACCATCCAGTTGCTGGTCAAGGCAGTCTCGCGGCATCGTGGCCCGGCTGCCCATCATCTCCTAAGTTCTCTGGCTGAACTTGTTCAGTTCCAAGGCAATTGCACCGTGGCTGTTCGATCCGGAGCTGTTCCGGTGCTTATCCAAATAGTGGAGAACAATGATGGCGAGGATCTAGCCGGAACTTCTCTAGCTGTTCTCGGTCTCCTTGGTAGGTTTGACGAGGGATTGAATGCATTGAGAAAGACTGAGGACGTTGTGAGTTTGATGATCAATGTGTTGAAAAGGAGGTGCATGTTGAGTAAGGAGGGTGCGGCAGAGATACTTCTTCGCCTGTTCGATGAAAGTGAGGACATCATCAGAGATGCTTCCAGAGCGCCCGACTCCTTGACCGCGCTAGCAGATCTTTCTGTGAGAGGATCTGCAAAAGCTCGAGAGAAGGCTTCTTTGCTAATGAAGAAAATGATAGAAAGCAACGTGGATTCTGACGTGGATGGGGAATCCATGTTTAATTTCCAATGGCAATAAGATTAAGGTCTGCAACTTCACACCATATCAAGGGATACCTTTTTATCTGAGACTACTTTAAATTAAATCAAACACCTGCCAGAGATCATGATCTTATCCAACCAATGATCCATGACCAGCGTTAGAAAGTAATCAATACTTGTTCTACAGACTCCGTATGGTGAATTTTTCCTGTAGACATCATTCATATGTATGATTTTAGGTTCCTAGTTTCAAAGATGTTTCAGAAAATTAATTTTAATTATATGACATGTTGTGATAAGGTGAGTGTATCTCGTCATACTCGAGAGTGCCTAATTATATAAAATATTGGTCCCATACAACAAGGTTAGCCTCGAGGTAAAGCTGTAAATTGTTCATCTCAAATTCATCTGAGCCTGAGGTATCTTTCATACGTAGATATTCCATCCTCCTGGACTTCCCTATCGATCTATTAATATCATAAAGCTACGAATCTTAAACCATTATCGTCCTTTTTTATTCTGTAATAAACTAGAGATATACCATTGATCACCAGGACATTGAACTTGGACAGAATTAAGCTTAGACTGTGACCATCGTAAGATCGTGTTTACGTAAAGCAGAGGTTAAAGTACTTTTGAACGATGAGATGAAAGTTAAATAAAATATTGTTTTTTAATATCATCCTCAATCCAAACGGATTTTAATTACCGCGAAGCACTCGTGCATGGCGCAATTTGATTTGCTAATCAAAGTATTATTAAGAAAAAGATGAAGTACGGGCAACAAAAGATTGACAAACAAGATGGAGAATATGCATGGCGGCTATTGCCAGCCCAAAGGATGTTTGTTTAATGAAAGACGAAAGGAATATTTTTCCTTTTCTTTTTTTCTCTTGGCAGAAAGATGAGAGGAGCCTGAGAGAGAATGTTAAGGAAAGATTTCCTTCATTCGCCCTACTACTTTTTAATTAGCATCTTATTTCCAAGTCTCGTCTGATTAAAAAATATTTGAGCCTTTTTTTGTGGAACAAAGTGAAAAAAACTTTATGACAATCAGAATGGTATATAAGTTTAAAAAGCATGACAATCTAGTAGTCAATAGTGAAAGCAAGAATAATATAGGGTAAGTATACCACAGAGATGGAAGGAGCAAGGGAGCGAGAAATACCCAGAGAATTAAGCATTTTGAGTACAGAAAACAATGAGACAGGCAGCATACATACATACATTCAGCTATATATATTATATACAGATTCCTCTCACACGAATCAATTTAGTAAACTCAAATAAAAACTGAAAAGTTTGGATCTTCAACCAATCACACTTCATTTCAATTCATTATTACAATTTTTTTAAATTTTAATATAAAATATAATAAACAATTGAATTTTTTTAAATTTTAAAATAATAATAATATTAAAAAATAATATTAAAAAATAATATTTTATTATCTCAACTCAACTCAACTCAACATCCAAACGTAACTCCACGAATCCAACACTACTAAACTCCGCAATAAGTAATGCATTTACACACCGATTTGTGTGTAGGAAAATTAAAAACAGCCGCCATGCATGGATGATACTTTAGATGTACTAATTAATACAAGCACACGGAAAATATTAGGTGCCTATATATATATATATTTTCCTTAGCTGCAACTTGCTTAAAAGCGAACTGAAAAGCGCTAGCTCATGGTTGTTGATCATCTGCATGTATAAAAAGTGGCACATTACTTTGAGCATATGAGACCTTTGAAAAGATGTCAGAACACGGACAATATTTGTGGTGAACATGTGGAATGTCGCAGTAATTTAAAATACCCAAAAATTCCCAACAAACCATATAAACTAATCTCTTAACTTTTTGTCCAATCTTCATTCTGAGCCATCCTTCTGTCACAAATTAGTTTCTTAATTCATGTGTTAAGAGTACTACTGTTGGACCAAATTCGTGGTATCGGCATATACATATACATATATATATATATATATATATATATATTGTTTATGCCTTAAATAATGTCACAAACCAGTTCCATCGATCTCGTGATTATAATTTATTCCCAAGGCAAAGGCTAGCTAGCCTACATCTTCGTACAGGCGCCTTTGGCTACAATCAACAGATTTTACGTAAATAATTTGTTTATGATTGATCTGATTCCCCCACTTATGCTAGCTGTGGAAGGTCTAGAAAGAGATCTATGACAATTTTTGTAAAAAGCTCTTCAATTTCTGTCCATAAACATTTCATTTATGAAGATAATGTCAGTTGCCACTAGGGCGTACTGCGGATGGGTAATTATAAATATCTCCACAAACAGAACAAATTAATGAAGGATATATATGAATAAATACATGTCTCAATCGCACGACTTGTGACTGATGACCCTCCATGGATGCAACAACTACACATTCTTCAAAATCTTTTGTCAAATCCACAATGATGCGTCCAAGGATTAGTGCCTCAAGACAGCCTCAATGCGTGGAAGCTTTCTTTCATTGCTACATCATCATTGATTACTGCACAAATTTAGCTCTTCCATAGTTTTAAGTATTGCTTTTGGCTCGAGAAGTTTTACTAAAGTCACGAAAAGATTATATAAAACTAATCTTATAAATTAATATAATTTTATATGATACATTAAATTTATTTTATAATAAAAATAATTTTACAATTTAATATACCGTATTAAATCATATCACTTTATAAATTTTACTTTTACAAAGTCTCTTTCTAGTTAAATAATTTCACAATCTTATTCTTTTTAAATAGATTAGTCACCAATCTATAGACATCATCTTCTAATATAATATTAGAAAAAGAAAATAAGTGAAAATTAATAAATAGTTACCTAATGATTTAATACACGTTATGAAAGAACTATGATTAAAAATTAATGGGTAGAATTAATCTAAAATAAATAATTTATCAAAATTTTTTAAATTTATAAATAATAATAATATTTTAAAAATATTTTATTCAACTTTTAATTTTAATCTCAATTTATCTCCCATCAACATCCTGCACCTAAGTTTGAGATTGAGACTTCGAAAAAAATGTCACTATCCTGTTTGAAGTTTATAATTAGAGTCCTGCATTAAAAAGAAAAACAAAATTGCAAATATACACATATCCGAAGGGTAGTTTAGTCATAAAAATAGTAGTTGTAAGAAAATAGAAGGGTACTTTCGTCATATAAACAGTAATTTGTAATAAAATGACGGGGTTTATTTCTGTAGTAATAGTCTTTTTTTTTTTAATAAATCTGTAGTAATAGTCTGAACAAACAAAAGTAAAGTAAAGCAGGTGAGGGTAAGTTGTGGGAAACAAAGAAAAGCAAATCAAACTATCAAAGAGGAAAGAGAAAAGCCCATATGCTTTTGGGTTTATTCCGCCCCAGGTTGGTACAAAAAGCTTAAACCCCACTTTACCTTTTCACCTCTCCATATTCAATTTCATTGTTTTATCAGATCTTTTCTATACCAGCAAGTTCTTGCCGTTTTCAGGACGACCTCATTGGCCTTGTGACTGTTGAATTTCTGGGTTCGTTAGCTAATGGTCATCTTCATCCAGAAAAACCAAATTTTTTAAGTAAACGCTTTGGTGTTTTTGAAATGGGAGGGGGAAAGGTCTTTTCTTTGTTACACGGGGGTTAATATTCTTGGTTGCTGTAGTTGAAGTGCTTTGCTTTACAAACTGTCCACTAGCATTGATTCCCTTACTCTGTGCATTGCAAACCAGAACTCTGTTTGCTCATTTTCTGCATTGATATGTTTGTGGATTCTTCGCTCATAAAGAGTTCCTGCCTTTTTGCCCCCCCTTCTTCTCTCTCTCCTTTTTTTTGGGTGCCTTTCACTTTCTATATGTTTTTTAGGAAGTTTCAGACCATGCATACATGTTGCAAACAGCAATAGCTGATGCAGATTCGTGGGTTTCATTTCCATTTCCACCCTCCCATAAGGGTATAAGTAGAGATAGTCAGTGTTGATTTTCTTCATTGCAGGAGCTCATCTTAACCATTGCAACACGTAACCTGCAACGTGCAAACATTTGAGTGAGAAAGAATGAGTTACGGCAGCTCTGATATAGGTTCTGGTTAGTTTTTGTCCCTGCCAATGTCTCTGTTATCTATATACGTATGAAGCTCATGCAATTTTCAGTGAAGAGTAATGCTGTTAGTTCTATCCAGTTAATTAATCTTTAATCCTTCTGGGTCTTGGGGTGATAACTCTGTCGCTTCAATGTTTTAGGTAGTGGAACTGCTACAAGGACATTTGAGTTCGGAAGGACCCATGTGGTGAGGCCTAAAGGGATGCACCAGGCCACTATAATTTGGCTGCATGGCCTTGGTGATAAGGGCTCAAGGTATTGATGCTAGTTCTTTACTGTATCTACCCTTGCTGAAACTAGCAATTTGCAATTACGGGTTTTTGGGATGGTTCTTCTCTTTAGCAGTATCCATTTTTTTCCCCTTTTTTATGAAAAGTCCGTAAAGGAAGTACTATACCATTTTATAAGTTGGGTGGTAAGTAGATTTGGAAGTCATACACGTGCTTGACTTAACCATGCCATTATGTGGTTAAACCATCGCGCTTTTGCTCATCAATGGTTCTGTGAACGTGCATGGATCAATAATTATTGAAAATTGTGTGGGTTAACAATCAGCTACATGAATATATTTATTCCATACTTTTTAGCAGCATTTGGTTTAAGACTTTAAGTCGATCCCTTTCTCTTTTCCTTGAACATATGCCTTCTTTGAAGTCGTCAACTGCTTTTGCTCCAAAAAAAAAAAAAACCAGAGGGAATAAGAGAATGTCAATGCCTTGTCCTGTTCTGCTGAAGTTTGTTTTTAATTAAGTTCTTGACCTCAACATCCCTTTTTGGAAGGATTATCATTATGGTTGATTTGAAAGGGAAGGGCAATGGTGCCATCAACTAAAACAAGTCTATTTGTCCTATTCTTCCTTCCTCTCTTTCTGATTCTATGCTATTCTGGAAAGCCTTGAATCCAAAGACTTTATATGCCAATGCCTGGAATGAGGGACCACTTCTTCACTAACTTGGTTGTCCTTTAAACATGGCAACAGAAATATATTTTTCATTTATGTTATATATCATACTAAGGCTTAAGTTAATTAGATCTTATTTGGCTAAAATATAAAAAGACCATATTGAGCAGAAAGATATATCGGCATATTGTATGATTTATAACATTTTTTTGAAGGCCTGTTCTCAACTTTGTAAGTGGTCCCAAGTTCAGAAAGTTAATATGATTATATATAGTTTATCAGATGGTTGTTGGTCTCCAAACTTCATGAGGTGTTCTGGCAACCATCTCAGTATTCTATCATTTTGTTATTCCTGCAAGTATGTTGTCAGTTTAAATGAAGTTAACTAACAATGACTAAGGTTAATTTATATATCTTTGCTTTGCTTTGCAGCTGGTCCCAGATCTTGGAAGCCCTTCCCCTACCAAATGTAAGTATGTGTATGCTTTTACCATTGTTTATAGGTTCTAAATGCATGCACATGCAACATGCATCACCCGCAGCCCTAATATCTGTTTCTCTTGAAATATATATATTTATTTATTTTTATAAGTAAACGATGTTTCTCTTGAAATTTATGTTTCAGATAAAATGGATTTGCCCCACAGCTCCTACACGACCAGTAAAATTATTTGGCGGATTTCCTTGCACTGCCTGTAAGATTTACTGCTTTAAAAATCACAACTTTGTTTCATTATGTTCAAAGACACCTTTAAATTCATGTTAACTGCAAGTTTAAGATTTTGGCAGTGCATGCACAAGAGATCAGTTATCCAGACATTTATGGCTGGTTCTGTCCCAACAACTTAATGTCAATTCCATATTACCCTTTCTCTTTGGAACTTTGAAGAACATGGTTTAAAGTGCTGTGGTCATTTATATCAGGGTTTGACGTTGGAGATTTTTCAGAAGATGCCCCTGATGATTTGGAGGGATTGGATGCTTCAGCAGCACATGTTGCCAACCTATTGTCGACTGAGCCTGCTGATGGTAGATCTCTCCTTTGAATCCTTGATAGGTTTAAACACTCTTCTTTTAGACTTAACATAATTTTGTCAACAAGACAATTAAAATGTCTTTCCCTGATGCTTACTAAATATCAAGGTGATCAAACATTGGGAACTACCTTGTCTGTCTTTAAGGTCCTCAAAATTATAGTTTTCCTTATTCTCAAATTTACTAAAAAGATAAGCAAGTTGTACATCTGACAGTAAATGATATCAGGTTGTTGAAAGTTTGACGTGTGTGATTGTGTTTGGTAAAAAAATATTGATTTTAGAAAATTATCAAGTCTGTAATTTGGACCCAACATGCGCGCGTGCACGCACACGTATGCATTTATCTATGCATTGTAAATGACATCAGATAGTTGAAAGTTTGAGATACGTGATTGCTTTTGGTAAAAAATATTAATTTAGCAGAAAATTATCGAGTTGGTGTAACTAACTTGAACCCTACCTGTAAAAATATACATACATACATGTGTATTTGTGTGCATGTATGTATCTTTAATCGACTGGGAAATGAAGAGTTTTGAAGTTCTGTGAAAGCTGCGGAAAGATTCGTGCCTTATCATCCCCTTTCGATGAAGAAAACTGAATTTGAATTACAGTATTTCTTCACCTCTTACTTTACAGTGCTATTCTATAGCTTATACTATGTTATTTTGCCTTTACAGTCAAACTTGGAGTTGGGGGCTTCAGTATGGGTGCTGCAACTGCACTCCACTCTGCCATGTGCTTTGTTTCAGGAAACTATGCAAATGGAAACCTTTACCAGGTCAACCTAAGTGCAATTGTTGGTCTTAGTGGCTGGCTCTCATGTTCAAGGTTTGACTTCTATGATATATATGTACACAGGCAAACGTGTAATAAACCAACACACCGGCTTGTAAACATGACCATCATATCCTCTTTGTTATCAGGCTTATCCAAACAAAAGACATCCTCTTTGCTATCAAGGAATATATTCAGTGTATCAGCCAATGTTTTTTTGTAGGATCTTGAGGAGCCGAGTGGAAGGGTCACATGAGGCAGCAAGGCGTGCGGCATCATTACCTGTTTTTCTCTGTCATGGGCTAGGTATACATATTAATCCATCAGGTTTTGGTGATGTGATTTAAACTCATTTTACCGGAACTTTTTTCCCCTTGTTTTGCTAATTTCTGCTGGTGGGAGTTTAAAGTTATTCATTCCTATCACTCAAGTCATACCAAGGAGCAGCTTCAGGAGCGGCAAAGCTGCCGAAACACTTCTATTGATACGAAGTTGAATATTTGTTTTTAATTACAATTTACCCTAAACCTTTGAAAATCTGCTTTGTTACGATAGAACTGTTTGTGATGATGGGAAAAAATGCACTCTAGTATACACCCTCACATACAGATAAGACAAATATATCCTTGCTGGAACTTTCCATGGAAACTTATTATTTGGTGATTACCGATCTTCTCATTGCTAGTTTTGTCACTCAGTCATCCATCTCAACAACTTCATCTATAGTGAAATTTGATGACCCTTGATTGTGTAAAATTGCGTTCCTACTGCTTTATTTTTCATCTGGCCAAGTTACTTGATTATGTCTTGATTCTGTGGCTCAACTTGTATGATGTGGCTTTTAGTCAAGCTCATGCATATTTGTGTTCCATTGTATTTTTCCTCTTCAAAGCACAACAAGAGAGGAGACCAAAAGAAAAAATTCATGATCACAGTGCTTTCAAACAAAACAAAGCAAAACAAAAATGAAATTGCTCTCTATAAATGGAAATGCATTTCATTTTGATGCCACAGGTGATGATGTCGTTGCATATGAACATGGAAAGAGATCAGCGCAGATGTTAAGCTCAGCCGGATTTCAAAATCTCACATTTAGAACTTATAATGGGTATTCAAACTACCTTCAGCATGGAGTGAGGAGACTGATATTTGTTCTTCTCAAAAGTTAGTCTCTCATGTGCAATATTGCTATGCAGGTTAGGTCATTACACAATCCCGGAAGAGACCGATGATGTCTGTAGTTGGTTGACTGCAACTTTGGGACTCGAGGGATCTTGATCGTAATTGGGGGGGGGGGGGGGTGGGGCGGGTGGGTGGGATGAAGGAAAGCATATAAAATAAGGGTTCGGAGTGGCACTCCAGAATAGATGGAATGTGATAGTATGATTGGAGGCAAGGTTGCTCTTTTCCTAAATAAGCTTTTTAACTGAAGCTCTCTTGTATTTGGTTTTTGTTGGTTACCAGGGAATTTACGTTGTTGGTTTTTCTTGTCCTTTAAGAATAGACTTACGAGGGGTGTGGAGTTCAATCACAGGGAAACTTAAGGACAAAAGTGGGAAGATGGGGGATGTACTCTACATGAATAGAAATTTTGTTTCTTTTGATAATGATGAAACATCATAATGTTTTTGATACATTGCGCAGTATTGGAGAAAATTTTGAATGCAGGATAGAATGATTGAAATTATGGGCACAGACTTGGGCCGTGCTCGGTCCAAGTTGTAATAGGCCGAGCTCAGAGTAGCAGAGTTGGTCATACCAAGGGTCATCTGTCCTGTGGCCTTGACTATTATATTGGGTTAAAAGATCCCAAATTTGAGCAGTGTCTGCAATGCCGGGAGGATGCATCTTTGTCAAGAAAGTATATAGATGATTCAACATTCGAGAAGGGTGAGTGGGGGGCTACCTCTGCGGGATTGGATCCACCCAACGAGTAACTGTAAAGAAATTTCGATATTCTGATTAGATCAACGAGAAAGGGCAGATGTATAGAACCTTTCAACTAGATAATGCTTTTTCCAAACATATATTGTTGGGAATTTAGATTTTCCAAATTCTCCTCCAGCAGCCACCATTTGCAGGAACATCAAGAAAAATAGAAAAATAATAACACAAGAATTTATGTGAAAAATTCTCAAAATAGAAGAAAAATTATCAGATCCAGAGAAGAAAATTCATTATATGAAAAATTATTACAATCACACCATTTTTCTTCTCACCTCAAGGACACCCACAAAGCTTTTTTACTAGTAAAACTTCAACTCTCACCTCTTCTCATTTTACAAAAAAGGCCAACAGAGAAGTTTTACTGAAATAAAAAATTACTAGTTAAGCTTTAGACTGGTGCACTTAGCCAATGAGGCTAAGTCTCCTTTTATAGGCCTTGGGTCTTGCCACTTCCTCATTTCCCACTGATGTGGGACTCCAAAGAGCAACATCCAACAATCTCCACCTTGCGACTTTGGTTGGTCTCAGACCCACGCTCTATCTGGATGAAGATCTTCATAACTTCTGTTATCATGCTCCACCATAAAAACATATCCATTTAGAATAAACCAATTTCAAACATTTCACTTTGGCCTATGTCGAAAACAACATTGCTAAAAATTATAGTGTAACTTCCACGTTTGGCTTTCTTGGAAGTTCATCAGCCATTGACATGAGTTTCCACCACATATCCTGCATTAATGCCAAACATATGTCTGTATGCAAACTTGTGGACCTACTAACATTAACACATCCTCTAACATGACAACTTTGGAAATTAGCGTCATGCCATAAGGATGTACATGCTCATTTTCAAAAGATATCGTCTTCCATGGAGAGAGAGACACACAACGTTAGCTTCATTTATTGACTTGGAACCACTTAATGAACCTAATCCTTGTACTAGCCGTTTCACCAGTTGTTAGTATCACTACTGACTTGGGTTGGTCTGCCCTTCAACGCCTTGTGTAATCCTGATTAAATCAAAACATTCTTGACTTGAACTTGCCATAAGCCAAAATTGATTCTCCCATCAAATTTCTTCACCTCAAATTTGATATGATTTGAAGTCCTACTTCCTGACATTGTTTCGATGAATTTTATCGGAGAAATGAATAGTACCTACTAAGTAAGTTCTTCGGAAAGATTAGAGGGTCACAATGGTCCACTTAAATTTTAATCTCCTAGATAGAACCTCATTGACAGTACGTATCCATACTATCACACCAAAGCATCATCCCACCAAAAGGACCTAGGTTCTTATACCACTTGTTGGAAATTTGGACCTCCCAAATTCACCCCCCAGGATCCACCCTTTACAAGAATATTAAGAAAAACAGAAAAATAATAACAATACAAGAATTTACGTGAAAAACTCTCAAAACAGGAGAAAAACTACCAGACTCAGAGAAGAAAATTCACTATATAAAAAATTGTTACAATCACACAATTTTTCTCATCAACCCAAGGACACCCACAAAGCTTCCCTACTAGCAAAATTTTAACTTTCACATATTCTTCTTTTACAAAAAAGGCCAATAGAAAAATTTTACTAAAGTAAAAAAAAATACTAGTTAAGCTTTAGACTAGTACACTTAGCTAAGAAGGCTAAGTCTTCTTTATAGACCTTGGGTCTTGCCACTTCCTCATTTCCCACTGATGCAGGGCTCCAAAGAGTAGCACCCAACATATATGCCCTTGAATTTAATTTAGAAGTGGAACTAGATCATATTGATTCTTATCAAAGAAGAATAGAATTAATTGAGACTGTTTAAACGGGCAAAGGTCAACTAAATGGTATTTTAGTAGCAATCGGGATTACGTATCAACTTGTTTTTTTGATGTTGATACAGTTTAAAAAAAAATACAATTTTAAACCATATTGGAAATAGCAAAGGAAATATTGATGACTCACCTAAGGTTGCATTTGAGTAGTGAAGTGATTCAGATATTCTGTGAATAGTAGTGAAAAAGTAATGATAAAATAATAATAAAATATTGAATAATAGTGAATAATAATAAAAAATAATAACAAAATAATAAATAGTAGTGAGAATACTCTACTATCCAAACTAGCTTTAAATCTCCAGACATCTATTATATGTTGCTATTGTTCTCTTCAAAATTGCTATTATTTTTATCCTTGCTGCCATTGGAATCAACATAAGGGGTAAGAGGTGAGAAAGAAGGAACACCCTTCAATATGAACTTGCGGCCACTTCTCAAATCCCCTGAAGATCTCGACTCAAGCTTATGCAAATGACTCTTTGGAGGAGAAACTTGCCTCTGATTTCGAAAACTTAATTTGGCAGGCCTACTTGGCACAGTACCATCCCTCAATATCCCAGGAGTGTTATCTTCCAAAATGTCACATTGCCTACTGTCAGGATCAAGGGAATCGCTTGGTAAGACATGGCCAGAGCTAGGGGAAAGTTGAAAGGGTGAAAAATTTGTCGAGACCCTTGCTCTAGACGAAATAGAATACGCCATGGCCATGAAGGGTAGATTTTATAATAGAGTAACAGTGCGTAGATTCTTAGCTGCACTACACCTCGGTGAGAATTGATTCATCATTTCTACAGTATTGTGATCCGGTTGCCGATTATAAGAATGTAAGTTTAGTAGTTCTCTGTAGCTTTGCGGAAGCATGTCATCGCTGTTTGAAGTTCTTGAAGATTTTGTTGAATCCGCATCAGATGGTAAGATGGCACCATCAGATTCAGGTGATTAGAGGTAGCTTTTTAATTATCTGGATGTTGGTTTAGCCTTTCCATGACTATAAGATCAGAGCACAAATTAGCAATTAGCCAATCAATAGTTCTAAATTTTGATCCAGGTTAGTTTCAAAACAGAGGAAGATGAATTTTTATATTCCATTTGCTGAGTTAATAGTATGCCATCATTAATGGTATCTTACATTGAAATGATGGGATCAAGGGGTGAGCTTGTGTGGATCGTTCAACTCAGCATGTAAGAAATCTTTCTTGGTTGCCTTCCCTGCCAGCTTTTCATCAAATGTGCCTTCAAATCTTTCTTTGCCAACTCCATCACTAACCATTCTTCTGTTCACGCTATGCCCAATAGTAACACATTCTGAAAATTCAATAACAAAACTTTATTAATCCAGACACTATTGAAATTGATTTCACACCATTTTCTATGGCATGCAAACATGTTACCTGTGATATTCCAGTATCATTACATAATCCTTATCCAAACTATCAAATATACATTTGTTTTGATAGAGTTTGAAAAAGTAAATCACAGAGAATTCTTAAGAAGATTCTTATTTCTATCGAGTGAAAACCACCACACTTATTTCTATTGATTTCATCAAAATATATACAAGTGTACAGATTGTATTATAGGAAAGAAAGCTAAACTTAAGCCTATAATTACAGAGCATTTACTCAAGATTCATCTAGCTGTTACAGAGGATTTGCCTGCTGTTACATGCACATTTTCAGCCTGTAAAGCAGGTGTTGTGATCTTGATCTTGATTTGCTTGATTTGAGGAGTCTTCCCTTATACGCCCCCGCAAGATGGAAGTGCCATCGGCTAATCCAATCTTGATTTTGAGGAAGTCCATACGTTGTCGTGATAGTGGCTTTGTCAATAAGTTCGCGAGCTGATCTTGAGTGTTGACATGTTGAACATGAAGAATTCTTTTTTGAACCATATCACGAACGAAATGAAGGTCGATCTGAATGTGCTTCATCCGAGAGTGCTGAATAGGATTATAGCTGAGTTGTGTTGCACCCAAATTATCACATAACAACTGTGGTGAAGCTTTGACGGGTAGTCCAAGTTCCTTGAATAAGGACAGCAGCCATACTGTTTCAGAGGCAGCATTTGCAAGAGATCTGTATTCAGCCTCGGTCGACGATCGTGCTACAGCTCTTTGTTTTTTTGAACTCCAAGAAATGGGATTTGAGCCAAGGAAGCTTATGTAGGCTGAGGTGGATGTACGATCGTCAAAATTGCCCGCCCAATCAGCATCGGAGTATGTGGTAAGAGTGAAGCTGGAATTTTTTTTAATGTGAATACCATGGAAAATGGTTTGTTTCAAGTACCGGAGGAGTCTCTTAGCAGCTGCCCAATGAGTGACAGTAGGTTTATGCATAAACTGAGACAATTTATTGACTGAGAAAGAAATGTCCGGGCGTGTTAGAGACAAATATTGAAGCCCTCCAATGACACTTCGAAACTCAGTGCTGTCAAAGGATGTGGTTCCATCAACCAATTTAAGAGCCATGCTTGTAGACAATGGAGTAGATACCTCCTTTGCACCCATCATATTTGTTTTTGAGAGAAGGTCCCGAATGTATTTATGTTGGGATAGAAAGAGACCTGATTTTGTAGGGATGACTTCCATGCCCAAGAAGAAGTGAAGCTGCCCCATGTCTTTTAAGGAGAATTGAACTCCAAGTTGAGCAATGATATTAGATAAAAAATCCAGATTACTGCCAGTAATTACCAAGTCATCCACATAGACCAATAAATAGCACAAGTCAGATTCTTTTTTGTATATAAACAAGGATGAGTTTGCCTTGGAATTTTGAAAACCGAGGCTCAATATTGTCATTTTGAGTGCTGAGTACTAGGCTCGAGGAGCCTGTTTTAGACCATAAATTGCCTTGTGTAACCTGCAAACATGATGAGGCTTTGAAGCATCTTTAAATCCCGGAGGTTGGGTCATATAAACTGTTTCAGTCAACTTTCCATGCAAAAATGCATTGTTGACATCAAGTTGTCTCAAGGGCCATCCTTGCATCACAGCAACTGTTAGGACAGTTCGAATAGTAGCAGGCTTCACAACGGGGCTAAATGTTTCTTTGTAATCCAATCCAGGACGTTGATTGTATCCTTTTGCGACAAGTCGCGCTTTAAAGCGATCCACAGACCCATCAGATTTTCTTTTAACTCGGAAGACCCATTTGCACCCCACGGGTGTACAGTTATTCGGGGGAGGGACCAGTTCCCACGTGCTATGACGCATGAGAGCAGTGAGCTCTTCGGACATGGCTGTTCTCCAGTGTGGCTCACGAAGAGCCTGTCCCACACAAGTTGGTTCAATGGTGCTAGGAATGGGATGTTTGGTTGTTGAATGTAATTGTTTGGGTTTATGAATGTTATTCATTGACCGAGTGGTCATGGAGTGAATTCGTGTGGGCTGTTGTGCAGGTGAGTCACAGAGAGTAGGTGCTGTGGCAGGAGACAAATCGGTGTTGTGAGTGAGTGGAATTTCATGCGAATTTGATGATTGTGGCTCAATAACATGCGATGCAATGGAATTAGGGCATGAGGATGCAAAATTGAAATTTTGGGAATTAAGAGAAGAGGAGGGAGCGACGTTACCTGGAGGTGATGCGAAGGGGTTCTCCCCTGCCGAAATCACTGGTGAAGGCTGCGGAATGCATGAAGAGACTCTGTGAATGGGTGCAGCACTTGCCGAGGACGACGAAGAGGATGGATGTGCAGAGAGACCATTTCGGGTTTCATCAAACAGAACATGCCGAGAGTGATACACTTTATTTGTTGATGGATCAAGGCACTTGTAGGCATTTTGGGCCAAAGAATAGCCCATGAAGAGACAAGGAATAGATTTGGGCTGCATTTTGTTTGTGTTATACGGTTTAGTGAGAGGAAAGCATAAACAAGCAAATTTTTTTAGTTTCAAATAATTTGGTAGTTGTTTAAATAATGCTTCAAAAGGAGAGATATTTTGAAGAAGAGGAGTTGGTTGACGGTTTATAAGATATGCCGCAGTGGAAAAAGCATGGGGCCAATATTTCAAGGGTAGGGAGGCATCATGTAATAAAGTGAGGCCTGTTTCCACTAGGTGACGGTGACGACGCTCGGAAACACCATTTTGTTGCGGTGTATGAGGAGCGGTTGTGAGGTGGCTGATTCCATGAATTGAGAAATATTTTTTTAGAGCCACAAATTCACCACCATTATCCGAATAGATGGTTTTGATTTTGGATTGAAATCTGGTTTCAACAAGATGTTTAAATTGAGAAAATATTGTGCTAACACCAGATTTTGTTTCCATAGGATAAAACCAAATATATTTTGTGAAGTGATCAACTAAAATGAGATAATAACGTGATCCATCAATGCCAATAGAATTGGAGGGTCCCCAAACATCAGTATAAATTAAATCAAGAGGAGCATGACTTTGAAGACTATTTTGTCGAAATGGAAGTTTGTGGGCTTTATTAACGGAACAAGAATTACAAAGATGTGAAACATTTTCTTTTTTTATTGGAAGAGAAAAAGAGTTAACAAGTTGTTGGACAATTTTATGAGATGGATGTCCAAGACGTTTGTGCCACCCATCAACGGAGGTCCTTTCATGCATGTTGGCAACCATTTTTTGAGAAGACTGCACCATTGACTCCGGAAGGGTGTAAACACCATTTTCACACGCACCTTTGAGTAGAACCGCCCCCGTGGTCTGGTCCTTAACAAGAAAAAAGAGAGGATGAAACTCCACAAAAACATTATTGTGGGTAGTAAAGTTATGGACGGAGATAAGATTTTTTTTAATATTTGGAACACAAAGAGTATCATTTAAATGAAAGGTGCGTGTGGGTGTGTGAAAAACCAATGAACCAATGTGAGAGACAGGCAAACCTGAACCATCACCAATGACAACCTCATCCGTGCCATCATATTCAGAATGAATAGATAATTTAGCCAAATCACCAGTGATATTGTGAGAGGCTGCCGAGTCTATAAGCCACTTTGTTTCTTGAGCTGGTGAAGTGGAGGTACAGTTTGCCGTAGCTCCAGGAAATTGAAGACGAGGGCAATATTTAGCAGTATGGCCCAACTGCTCACAAAGTTGACACTTTGGTGTGTAACGCCTCTGGCCATTGGGCTTAGTCTTCCTATTGTCACGTGGACCGCTATTATTTCGGTACTGGGCCGAGGAGTTTGCATTCTGGGAGGCTCCATTATTGCGATCAGAACTATGCGATTTTGAGGAGCCCTTACAGAGATGACCTCCAGAGGAAGAACTGGAACCCGATCTCCTATTAGAGTAGTTTGCTGAGGCTACCAGCTGCTGAGAGGAGACTTCAAGGCGGCGTAGATATGCATCGTGACCCACCAGAAGGTCATGTAACTCCTCGAAGGTGAGTGGGCGTTCCCGTGCGCGAATAGGAGCAGCAATCTCACGGAAATCAGCACCCAGACCATTGAGGATGTAAAGCGTTAAATCATCTTCAGAGATGGGATGATCGATGAGGGAGATTTCATCTGCGAGGGATTTGACAGTGTGCAGGTACTCTTGAATCGTCTGGCTTCCCTTCTTGATCAGAGTTAGTTCCTCTTTAAGTTGCATTGCTCTAGTCCGAGACTTGCTGGCATACATTGTGTGCAATTTGTGCCATGCTTCTTGGGAGGTTTTGGCAATGGAAATGAATGGAGTGATGGTGGTGGTTGTGGATGCCAGAATGGCACTGAGGATAAGCTTATCTTGTCTTATCCAGTGAGTTCTTTGGTGAGCGGAAGTGGAGGAATCATGAAGATTAGGGCAGGGCTTATCACCGGTAACATAATCAATGAGATTATAGCCAATGAGTAGGGCTTCGAATTGGGCACGCCATTGAGGGAAGGTAGAGGGTGTGAGTTTTTCATTGATTTGGGATGTAATGTTGAGAGCAATGAGAGGAATTTCAGTTGAAGAGGGTGGGGTTGTGATCGGGTTATGGGTATTTTCAGATTGGGGGATCGAATTCTCGGTGGAGGATGGCTCTCCTGATACCATGATAGAGTTTGAAAAAGTAAATCACAGAGAATTCTTAAGAAGATTCTTATTTCTATCGAGTGAAAACCACCACACTTATTTCTATTGATTTCATCAAAATATATACAAGTGTACGGATTGTATTATAGGAAAGAAAGCTAAACTTAAGCCTATAATTACAGAGCATTTACTCAAGATTCATCTAGCTGTTACAGAGGATTTGCCTGCTGTTACATGCACATTTTCAGCCTGTAAAGCAGGTATTGTGATCTTGATCTTGATTTGCTTGATTTGAGGAGTCTTCCCTTATATGTTTGTCACTGCATAATAAGTGGTTTGACCTACTAATGGAATGCTCCTTTTTCTTTTACTTTTTTTTAATATATAAAATAATAATTTCATTAAGAAAAATAAAAGTTAGTTCCTTTCACTATATTACGACGCATCGTGACGCAAACTGGATCATCTTAAAGACAATACTATAAGGATTATTTAGTGGTCGTATTATGAAGTAGAGGTTCTTAAGGCATGTTCCCACCTTCCCTCCTGCCATAGACATTTTCACATCTATCGCACTGGCATCCACTGAAGCATCCTACATTAGCCTTTTAAAAAAAAAAATAGATGAAACTTCAATTAGAGTGATTGGAAAACAAAAATAGTGAAAAATCTAATGACATGTTATGTGATAAACAAACAAACAAACAAACAAACCTGATAGCATTTACAGTACTTCTTAAGACACATCGACTTTTTACAATTGCAGCCTCTTTTGTGCCTCCCTGAGGTAAGTGTTGCACAATTTCCATTTTTCCATGTTGGGAAAATCCCATGATCAAGTTGCTCAGTAAGAGTATAGAAGAAATTGAACTGAAAGGATTTCATACCCCATTATTGGGTTTGTTGACATGTTGTACAATCTTGGGACCAAATGCAAGTGGGTCCCACAATTCAACTTGTTGTCGGGTTTCAAGAACTGTGTCATCCCATTCAGATCTATTACAACACCCTTGGCAAGCACAAATTTATGAACAGTAGAATCCAATAGCAAAGCAATCGCATTAACTGAAAGGCAGACATAATCATATATTACAACAAAATTTAAACGTGTGTCAACTTTTAGAGATGAATTTCCTTATAGTTTCAAGCATCCAGTCTTCTTACAGTTGCAATGCTTGCCATCAGTACTACTAGAAGTTTTCTTTTTGGAAAATCATACTAAATTTAGCGGTCAACTCAACAATTTCATAGAAGAGAGTTTTAGACTACCAGAAATTTCAACAAAGGTCCGCTTTGAACTTAACCATTAATTTCCTCGATCATAGGTCTTATTTAAACTTTCAAAAACCTTCCCAAAAACCACAATCATGTGGGTCTAATACACAGCATTGCCCTATTACTGCTTATACGAGATCCAGGTACCAGTAATCTTTTTCAATAATCTATACCTATTTTGCTTGTATCTCTCTCTCTCTCTCTCTCTCTCTCTCTCTTTTAAATGTTGGGAAACCTCTTCAAAGCAGGACCCTTTGGACCTACCTCTGCAGAGGAAACTCCGGTCCCGTGCATAATACCCTCGAAAGTTTTCATACACGGAATTGATTAAATCGCTGGCTTTTCATCAGGAAGTGTGGTCCCGAAAGATTGTTTGCATCCATGAGGTGTTGAATCTTGGACCTTGAAGGGAGTAATATCCCAAGACCAAGACCAAGACCTTCACCACTTGGGCCAACCCCTTGGGTGTTTTTGCCTGTATCTCTTAGAACCTTCTCATAAAATTTTTTGTTCAATGTATCTAATTGAATAGATGATTTACTTCTCCTTGTCATGGAACTATAGCTTGTTCCAATTTGTAAAGACACAAATTGAACTCGATTTTCTCATCACCTTCTCGTTTGAAGTTCTTTTAAAAAGTCTTGTATAGGTCTAGCTCATGAACTCAGATTGAATTATCTAATTCAAAAGCCGAGGCAGAGAAGTCAACATGAAAAGCATTTTAAGAACCATAAAGCCTATCGAATTCGAATGTGAAAACCATTTTGAATTTTTGATTCACACAATTATATCCATAGTATGTATCATAATAATATTATAATATTTGATCTGATACTCGTATAAGAACACCATAGCTCCTGCAAACAAAAATAAAAGAATACCATAATACTTCAAGAGAAAACTGATATTCATAGAAGAACTCGGCGGATGAATGGAGAATAGCTAGATTAAATCTCAGGGTCATGCAAGATATTGTTTCCAACAAGGTTATGTGAGATTTCTTCCACATTCTCACCTCGATCTTCATATCTCTAAACTATCTATTGATTGTTCAGACAGTGGTCGAGTACAATTCCTACCCTCCTGTTGGCCACCTACTGCATTCTGCAAATTCAAAGCCCGTTACAATGGCAACCAAAAAATGTAAATAAAAAATCATTGCCCCAAACCACATTGTGTTACTACTCTTACATTATAAATGCAGAGCGCATAATTCCAAATTACTCGTGTGCTTGAATCTTCATATTCAGGTCCTTTGAAAGTATCACACTCCTTACAATGAGCACTAGTCAATCCCCTTCAAAACTCAATAAGGGATTTCTCAGACTTATTCGGACCATCCGCATCTTTCTTCTCCCTGCCATCATTATGAGATGTTTCTCCAGCGGACGATCTAGGGTATTAAGTCCTATGAAGCGTTATGATTATCACGTAATCAATGTTCAAATCAAGAGCGATTCATACCCATCGGTCTTAAAATAAAATAGTCAACTAATTTATTAAAAACTTTGAAAAAAGAAGACCCAAGGCATATCAGACCTTTGCGACAAACGTAGATGTGGTGATGGGACTCCAAGATGAGGAAAATTAAGCCAATGGAAATCTTGGTCCATAGTTGCAGCCTGTCATTGCATCCTTGACAGGCTTAATCGGCGATAATTTGCTTATAAAGTTAAATATATGGGTTTCCTGAAATTAAAGAAAACACTTATACGCTAGACATTGATTGTTCATCGTATTTTATGAGCAGTTAAATTCAGAATGCTAAGGACACGAATTAAGTTGAGAGAGAGAGAGAGAGTCAATTTGTAGGAATCGAAGGGACTAGATTACTTGGACCAGAGTAGATTTTGGAAAGGCTGCTACAGCGTTGTTGATGGTGATCTCTGCGGATTCCGCAGGAGACTCTAAAGAGGGCTCAACAACGTTGGTTGTGGTGATCTCTAGGGATTCCAGAGAAGACTCTAAAGAGGGTTCAACAACGTTAATAGTGGTGATCTCTTGGGGTTCTCGAGGAGATTCTGAGGAAGCTTCAACAGCATTGGTGGTGGTGGTCTGTGGGGTTGCGGAGGAGATTTTGAAGATGCTGCAACAGCGCTGGTGGTGGTGTTATGTGGGGTTTGCAGAGGAGATTCTACAGAGGCTGCAACGGCGATGGTGGTGGTGATCTTTGGGGTTCAGGAGAACCCATGACCCGAAACATCTTTGAAAACACACTTCGCATCTTTCTTTTCTTTCTCTCTCTCTAAAACTGATTGAGGGACGAGGGCGCGAAACTTCTTTTTTTCATAGTTTTTATTATTTATTTTATTTACCTGGATTGAAAATAGATATTTACAGTATTTTTGTAAGAGGGGGGAGAGAGAAACGTCTGCTAAAGCCTGGCAGGCATTTAAAACTACAAAAATTCTACTCAACCTTCTATTATTCACACCACACTCCACACTTCATCTTTTTTTTAATTTTTTTTATCAAATATATTTTTATATGAATAGTGAATAAAAAATTATAAATAGTTTAAAAAAAATAAATTCAAAAAAAAATTAAAAAAAATATTAAAAAGTGTGGAATGTGGAGTGTGGGGAGGATGAATAGCAAAACCCTTAAAACTAATGGGGGTGGGAAACACAACAATAGTAGTGCGGTGGATATCTGGGTTGGGCCTAAGATGTTTTAGGATTACTACAATGAATTGTATGAAAGTGACTCTGAATTGGGCCATACGGGCTTTCTCCGTCTCAGCTCAAGCTAAAAATTGGGCCGAATCGGAAATTTTCAAAGATTCATTACCTTTTCACACGGACAATTGACCTCATCCTTACAAGAGTAATATTTCAGACCTTAAAATTCAAAATAATCATTTTTTTTTTTGTGTAAAGATGATTAAAAATGTTATTAGTAATAATATATATCACACTCTTATTTTACTATATAATATATTGCACCTTTATCATTCTTGGATTATTTTTTATTTTTGTAAAAAAATAATAATAGAGATTGATGAGTAATGTTATCTCATCGTAGTGGAAATAAAGTAGAATGAGAGTAAAATTTGTAAAATATCAAACGCCTAACCATGAGATCGATCATCTTCCGAGTTCAAAGTTCTAAATCCCAACAATTATGCAAGGGGCCGGGGCCAAGTTAGAGGAATTCTCTTAGATCATACGTTTCACATATATGGAAGAGGAACCAAACTTAAACATGTGTAAACTAAATAGTGTTTATCTTCATTGATAATAAATATAGATCATACGTACGCACGCATATATATATATAGAAAAATTCTACTCATCATTTTTACATTATAGTGCACCACACATAAGTTTTTTATTTTTTCCTTACTCAATGTGTTGCTTGTGGCGATTACATTTTAAAACTTAAAAAATTCATGTGTGGTGTGTAGTGTGTGGTGATTAGTAGAAGAATTTATATATATATATATATATATATATATTATATATATACACGTGCTCCGGGTGTTACTGTGAAACCACGTAAGGAAATAATTAATAGGAATAATCAAAGATTCTATATATGCAATAGTAATTACCTGTACTATGCATAGATAGTTTCTAGGAGTTGGCTAGAAATATGTGCAGCATCAAAGGGGTGGACATTTGGGGACTCTCAGAGCACAATGAAAAAGATATTGGAGGTCTAAAAAGTGAAAGAAAGGAGATAGCTTTTATCATTGTGCTTATATTACACAGCTGATCTACACCTCACGTGCATGCGCGAGTCGACCCAAGAACGAATTACGTAAAACATATATAAATATATATATATATTATCAGATCAATACGAAATTCGATATATTTTTTTCCTTTCTCGTACGTCTCTTAACCCGACACGATCACTCATGCGAGAATATCAGAAATTTCATTAATTAATTTGCTGACAATAATTAACAACGTCGTCGACATTGGCTGGCTAATAATTAATTCCAATTACGGTTCAGATAATTCCAATATCTATAAGATCGAACAGAAACTATAGCTATCTTAATTTATTTAATCAGAAAATATACTGACGGATGTGTCCTACTTTACGCGACTTTTCATTTAAGAAGCTTATTTATTAAAATAATTTCAAATATGCATATTAAATATATAAATAAATATAAATATATATATATATATATATATATACATAGGGGTGGGCAGCGGGGTGCTTGACCCGTTCTCCCCACCCTGCAGGGCAAGACACTGGCGGGGGTAGGGGGTAGTATGGCCCTAGCGGGGTCCCGTCCCGTCCCTTCCCCAGCTTCGCACCTTTTTTTTTTAATATATATATAAATATATTAATATGAATTAAGTAATACAAAATATGCATATTAAATATATATATACATGTGATGAGAATAATGATAAAGAAATATATATAACATTGCTTATCACAATATTGAAAAGTGATCTAAATGTGCATTAATTACTCCAGTGGTATTAGTCACAGTTTATTAATATATACATGTATAGGTCACGTACGCATGTTCCCAAAGGAGAATTTCATGTGGACAAATGTACATGCATGCAGGCATACATATATAAATATAGGGTTTTGCTACACAACCTTCCAACACTCTACACTCTACCATTTTTTTAAATTTTTCTTCTTTTTTAATAATTTTTTTAAATTTTTTTTGAGTTTTTTCTTTTTAAATTATTTTAAATTTTCTATTCATTATTTATATAATAAAAAAAATAAAAAAAAATGGAATGTGAAGTGCTGAGAGGTTGAAAAGATTTATTGATAAATATATATGTATAAAGTATACTTGAAATTAAATATTCACTACGTGGGCACTTAATTGGCTAGATCAGTTGTACGTATATATCTTTAATCTGATATATTAAAAGAGAAAGTGGAATGTGGAATGGAATACGTTAGGTGTATAGGGTACGTTGGGTCATGGTCATGCATGGAAGCATTTCCCAAAGCGAGAATCGAATCGGTCTGCAGGCACCCCCATGCAGCTTTCTTTCTTTTTTGCTTTTTTCACAGTTTGCTACAGCCTTGATCTTTACCATTCCCCAAGAATAATGGTGGGTGAATGATATCTTATATATAAATAGCGCTAGCTTAGGTTTTTAAACTTGTATTTATTTATTTCTGTCTCTCAGCCAGCCAGCCACTAGTACTGTCTTTCTCCTCTTCATTCTCTAGCTCGAGAGAAAAGGGGGAAAAGAAAAATGACAGCGAAAAAGCCATACCAGCAATGAAGAAGAAAAAGAAAAAGAAAAGATGGTCAAAATTTGAACCTCGAAGACTTCTCTTCCATCATGATGATGATCAACTTCGACTATCTTTATCGAAACTCTACCTCATGCATATATAATATTTTCCTACATATATTTTGATCATTTTGAACCCTTATCTATAATATCGTCCTTCGATTATTTATATATGAAAATTCGGTCATAAAAAGAGAATTCTTCTCTTTTATTAATATATATCTCAGTCGTCGCTAATTAATGTATATAAAGTGAAAAGGGAAAAACTCATTTTAAAAAACACTGCCGCACATACTCATGAAATATTGCTTGAATTTCTGGTTCGTTTCCTCAAGTACTTCCATGCAGAATCTTCTTATCATTTTATAGCTAAATATCAAGATCATTTGTACACAGAGATCTGAATAAGGTTCAAGGCCAGATTAATTAGCTAGAGGTTTGAGAAACATTACAAGATCAATCTGAATTGATTAATGATAAGGCCACTCATGAAACCACACATAGGAGGACACACATGCATGCATGAGTACTACCACAGCCCTTACTTTAATGCACGCTTTATTAATCACTCGATCAAAATTAGAAAATATGTTGTCTTAGAAGTTAAACGCTTTTGACTTATATATATATTCATATATTTTTTGGGTTCCAAGTACAATAAAAGGAATATTCAAAATTGAAAAGCAACCACCATTTTTCATACATAGTGACTGTTTCTTTTGCGGGCTCTCATATTCATGTTGTCTGTCTGGCCGTAAGAGATAGTGGATTTTGTTCTTACTTCTTATCTAATCCTGAATCAACAAGAAATCAAGCAGTTAGGCCATATATATATGGTGTTTGGGATCGAGCTGGCCGACCATGCATGCCTTTTTTTTTTTCCAACTTGTCGAATGAGAGTCCTGGTTTAAATGCAATAGTCAAAAAGTATTTTAAAGGGTCGTTCATTAATTAATTCTATGTCTAAAAGATGTTGGAGAGGGGCTATATATGCTGTGTTTAGAGGTTACATTAATGTTAAATTGCTAATTTGCTTTATCATGTACGTGGGGACAAGGCCTGAGCTTAGCTTGACAAAGTTGAACAGAATAACCTAAATGAACATGCATCATGTCTATGCACTTTTTCTTGAAGCATGGATAATTCCAGTCTTCTCACCATCTCAACGGGTCGGGATGAGAAAAGTGTAATCTCTTATAATTTTTTGTGTTTTCTTTAGAGGATATTGTTGGCTAATATAATTAATTGGTAAGAATATTGCATGGGATTGAATAAACACATATATTATTTGAAGAGAGTATAAACTTGAAAATGTTTTAACCATAAACAGATCCATAAACTGAGATAATTTAATATAGTATGTTAAATTATAAAACTATTTTTATTATGGTAGATTAAATTATAAAACTACTTAAATTATTATATGAAGTGAACTAACAGATCATTAATTGATTTTGGCCGGTTGCATTATATATATACTGTGATTTTCTTTTTCTTTTTTTCCTTTGGAATAGGATTTACGTTGATCTCTTTTCCTGGTTTGGGTTTTTGTGATTCCATGGTTCAAGGAAGCAAAGTGAAGCGAATATGAAAAAGAACAACCTAGCTAACCTCCACTGGCTACCTCAATCTCTGCCCGGTTCCCGAGGATCTTAAGGAAGTATATAAACTCATTCCAGCCCGAGGCCATTCAACAATCATAAATTCCTCATACATTCTGTCTTCAACTTCAAGCAACTTAACCTTCACATACTCACTTTGTTTTCTCTAGGTAAGTCCTTTAACATACACACATACGCATAGATGTTTTTATTTTCATATGCATATTGTATCCTAGGCTGCTGATCATTTCTGCTCTCAAAGGTTGATCATGGCCGGCCGGGTAATTTGTTTCAAGCTCGATGCTTATTACATACAAATCCCATTAAGTTTATAATTACTTATATTCCTTTTTGCTCGGCCTTAAGTCCAGCTTGTAACCTAGATGTATCAGTTGATCATGATACTTTCAAATGACCTTTAACGAATAATATATAATTAATTAACTTCAATAGTACAGTGTAATTGTTAGCCTGGCTAGCTAGCTCAATCATATATAGCTGGCCGGCGTCTTTCTTTGTTATGTAATGGACTAATGAAGTTCTCTCTCTCTCTCTGTCGAATTTATAATAGAAAGGAAAATGAGCAGACCAGGAGATTGGAATTGCAGATCATGCAACCATCTCAACTTTCAAAGAAGGGATTCATGCCAGCGGTGCGGGGAGCCAAGACCAGCCGAGAGAGGTGACTACGGAAGCTTTGGGGGAAGAGGCAGCCCAACATTTGGGTTCAATACTGGCCCGGATGTCCGCCCCGGCGACTGGTACTGCACCTTCGGAAACTGCGGGGCTCACAATTTTGCTAGCCGCTCAAGCTGCTTCAAGTGCGGTGCCTCCAAGGATGAATCTTCCGGTGGGGGATATGAAAGTGACAGGCCTAGAATGAGAGGTTTTGGATTTGGCAGTGGCAGTTCTGGCAGCTCCAGTACTCGCTCTGGCTGGAAATCTGGTGACTGGATTTGCAGTAGGTCGGGCTGCAACGAGCACAATTTCGCTAGCAGGACGGAATGTTTCCGGTGCAATGCACCAAGGGACTCAAGCGGCAGGTCTCCATATTCATCCTAGATTTTCCATTTGTGGGTAAGGATCTTTGGCCACTTCAAATATAGACACGTACAGTTTCCGCCATTGTGGTATATGATCCCTAGCTATCAATTATATTCACGAATTTAATTTACAGGTACTGCTGTCCAAGGTGGAGAGAATTATCAAGAAAGTTTATCATGCCCATGCTATCCGAAGTTACTCTCATTTTGGCCACCACCTGATCTATTTTTTGTTCTTTTTCTTGTTGGTTAATGAAAGTCTAAATCATTCAGTATTCTGTGAGCTTCCTTTTATATTTTAGCATCTAAAGGTATGGTTGTTGATCTGGTCATGTATCGATCTAATATATATTATATATCATCATGGTGTCCTTGTGTTTGTGCGGGTTTCTTTCTTGCCTCATTATTATTAATGCGAGGTGCTGATCATTCTGGCCTCTATCTAGCTAGCTAATTGTGTTGAGAATATATTTCAAGATCTCTCTCTCTCTCTCTCTCTCTCTCTCTCTCTCTCTCTGGCTTTTACTGGGGCTGGGAATATTTGACTTCAAAGTGATTAAAGAGCTGTTCATGGACCACACTCGGGGATCTTTTGGTTAAACCAATTTTTCTTGACAATTAACAAATTGGATTCTATTAATTTATATGCTCAAATGTGTTAACTGTACGTGCCTTGCAATATTACTACCTTCACGACTTCACGATACCTCACATCTCTAAAGATCAATGAGAATCGATCGGATGCATATACATTATATTGCGTGTCATGACTACACTGTCAAAGTGATTCATGAAACTCCACATATAAATACATATATATATATATGCATCTTCATTAATTTTCCTTTCAATATTCGATCCCTTCGTCTAAAAAATTGAGAGTACGTGCATGGGCTCTCAAGTTCTCAAAGTACTTAAATGCCATCCATGCATGGCGGAATGAATCAAATGATAGATTGCCTTTGCACTGATTTTTAAATGTGATCAGGTTCCGCCTCTTGTAAGAGAAAAAACTCTTATTTTGTCCGAATATGATCATCAAACTAATTGATCATGCTTCTTAATTAATTACGATCGAGTACATGATGAGCATGTAGACGATGATCATGGATGCATGGCATAATTGAACTATTTTATCTTTGATATATATATTACTATTAATTCTTGCTTTGTTGAGCACTTTTTGAGAACAAAGAAATATTGGAGATCTTGAAAATTAATTAACGGCCAAAAACGAGATATATAATTATGACACGAAAGCAAAACAAAGATCAGACGACTCACAATTAACGAAGTTAATTAATTTCGAATCTCCCTAAAATTAAATCGATTACTCGGTACTGATCTGAGACATCATGTATATACTGTTCGTGTTGTACTGTGCTTTAACAAGACAAGAAATTAATAATTAGGTCAATCAATGCTAGATTCTTAGGTTAATTATATATCATGGAAATTAGGCGATATGCATGTAATGATTTATTCGTGTACTTGCGCAATCATCATGGACGTACTGAGTTAACACAAAAATGGATATATAAAGCTATATTAATCATGTAACTAATCTCTCTCTCTCTCTCCCTCTCTCTCTTCTGTGATATGCAATCATTATCTGCCATTAATATTCCTATAACTAAAGAAAGGATATCGATGAAGTAGTAGTATATATAGTACTGTCACGCCAACGATTTAATTCTTAGCAAAACATCATTCATTTGTGTACATTATCAGTTAACACCTAATTCATTAATTAATGCAGTGTTTAAGACTGTTTGGATAGTAAGATAAGATAAAATAATTTTACATAAAAGTTGAAAGTTAAATAAAATATTATTAGAATATTTATTTTTTAATATTATTATTGTTTTAAAATTTGAAAAAATTGAATTGTGTATTATATTTTATATAAAAATTTTAAAAAAATTATAATAATAAGATAATATGAGATAAGATAAAATAGTTTCTGTATCAAACGGAGCGGCCTAAGTACTAGTTTAACTGAGTTAATGAACTTCCGACCAAGAAGATATTTGATGTTGAACATGTAATTAATCTAAAGCATATATATTATTATGCACATTGGATTCCAAAGCCTTTTAAGCCAAAACCTTTCATGCGTTCCCTCATTGACCTCAAAGGGTGGGTATGCATACATTGGTCAAAAAGTGACCACACATTCATTATATAGTGTCTGCTACTACACTCCATTACTTAGCTTTTAACAAGATTCTTTCGTATTTCACTTTAAGCTTACCTTTATGTTACTTCATTTGCTTTGTTGGTGTTTGCGAAGGTAAGTACGTACCTCCCATTCAATCATATCATCACGTGCCTTCCGACTTCCTTCTACAGATTTTTCTGCGACGTTAATTCCTTGCATTAATTATAATTTTATATATTGTTTTTGGTCCATCTTATATAAATTGTACACACATATATATATTTATATTTATACATGCAGGTACTTGAAGAGTAATTAATAATAGATATAATTAGATACTTTCACTCTATCACAATATATAGATAAAAATGTAGTACTGATTATGTAAATAATTTTTAATAATATGATATCATGTGGTGGATTAAAGAGAGAGAGAGAGAGAGAACTATTTCCGATTACTTATAATAAACATGAGCGTGAGGCCAGCTAGCTTTGGGAAATTATTTCGAGATTCAGTGCGTACGAATGGAAAAACATAATTGTTGCTTCGTGTGTTTCTTGGTGCAGTATCCGAATCTAAGAGAGACATGAAGACGTGGCAGACTCATGCCCATGAAAGAACAACATGAACATCTCTCTAACCATGATTTTAAATGTCAGTCGGGCCCTGAGAAAGCTATCAAAACCAGACAAATAGACAATTCAATGGACTAAGTACGAGAGTCGGGAAAACTAATCAAAGTACTGTGATGGTCAATGGTAGCAAAAACAAGGGAGCTTTTATCCAACTCAAGGCACGAAAAAATGACTTGAGCTTTTTAAAGTTTTCCCTTTTCTTTCTTTATAAAGTGGGCATTTTTACCTTTTACTTTCTTGAGTTTTTTTTTTTTTTTTTTCCCACAATTCTTTCTGCTTCAAACCAAAGACGTGCGTATCGATCTTTATAAAGCATCAACTATTCATGTACATGCACCGTTTGGGCATTCATTTTTTACTTTCTTAAGTTCTTTCGCTGGCCTATTCTTTCAGTTTGTGTGTATATGTTTAATTCTCTGCTTCTACCTCCTAATCAAGATCAGTCTACTGTTTGTGTGTACACGTTCTGATCTACTTTTACCTCCTAAGAGCATTGATCTACTACATATATATGTGGGTGATACCAAATGCCAGATACTATACAAAATTCAAGGTGTCTCAATGCATGTTTCCATTTGAGTCCTACAATTTCAAGAAAAATTTCAACTCTTTGTATACATTAACTTATTAAGGGAGCTAGCCATTGATTCAGAAGTCCTAAAAATAGCAGATACACAGAGGTTAATTAAATACTTAACCCTAAAGATCGATCACAACATATTCCAGACTTCATCTTTTCATTTTTCTTTGGTAGAGAAGGCCCATTGATAAGAATCAATATTTGCCTTGCATTCAATTTCTACATTAGCGTGCCCTTAAAGTACTTAGATATATGTCAAGAGTGCCCATACCTATCAAGAAACCCATCTCAGTCTGTGCCCAACGTCCATTATTTTTCAAAAATTCATACTTATCTTCCCCATATGTCATCAACTGCAGAAATTGGTTCTTTGCTTGCTTTACTCGATCGATCAAGCATTCATGTGCTTAGCAATTAAGAGATAGTAGCATTTGGGGTGACAAGAATTAAATTATCCGGAGAAGCCAGCACATCTCTCTCTGTTTTCTTTTGGACGAATCCGATTCTATTCAGAAGATCTACCTTCGCGGGCAAGAAAAGCAGCAAATTACATGAAATCCGTACTTCAACAGTATGATGCATCAAAAGAGAAGTAAAAGCTCTATCTTCCAAAAACAATAGTAATATCTTATAAAATCGTTGCAGAAGAAAACTGGTACATGGAACCAGCATAGATACAAATTCACCAAGAAGTTTTAACTGCAACAATTATAGAAACAACAGCCAGGGAGTGATAAAATAGTCACATTTCAAGGCAGCTTAGCCGGCTTAACAACGGAGATAACAGAACACACCGATTGAATCAAAGTGAGTATAATGAGAATGAAACCTGCAATAACAGAAATTATGGCCCATGGCGTGTTGAAATAATTTTGTTTCAAATTTGCCTTCCACCTGTGCCAGGGTCTTCTGCAGTAAGTGTTCAGATCTTCAGAAAGACCAGCAAAGTAGAATTCCTCAAATTCCACAACCACCCCATCAGCAAGTTTGTTAATAAGAATTGCCCCTTCATTGCTGTCACCTAGCCTATTCTCAACAATTCCATACTTGACCAGCAAATCCACATCCTTATGAGTGTTCACAAGGCGATCCATGATGACAACATAATCATTCATGTAATTCTTATCACAATGGCATTGCTCAAAGGCAACCATATTTCGGATGGAGAGTTCTGTTTCGCCACATATAATAAGCTTTGGGATCTTCAGAATCCCTTTTGCGAACTCTATGTCAAATACATTTCGGCTTGATCCCACCTCAAACCTGACTCCAGCTTGGTGTAGCTCTGTCATGCAGGGCATCGTTAGTGTTTGAAGTTTCCTTTCTTTTCTTGCCCGCAAAGGTAGATATAACTTTCTCAGAAGATCGACAAAATGTTCAATTTTATCAGAAGTGATTTTCATCAAATTGTCTTTTGTCACCGCCAAAAGCATTCGCTCTTTGAAGAAATTATATGAAAGCTCAATGATGGAAGGTCTCTTCCCAAGCTGGTACGGGATTGTTACTTTGCTTAGTTTAAACAGATCCGCAAGAATAAAGAAAGGAAGCTGATTTTCAAGCAATTGCATGTCAGACCATACATCCTGTATCATTCTTTGTTTATAAAATATGCGGTCATCTCTATCTTGCAGTTCTGGAAAATAGGACCTCAGTAAGACCTCAATTATGAAGGCAGTGTCCACTACAATGATTTTAACAAATTCATCACATCTAAACGGAATGGTTTCTGCATAACAACTACGCAGTCTCAATTCCTCCTATTCGACAACTTTAATATAGAACTCCAAGCTTTCCTGGGACCGTTCTATAAAATCTTTCAGGTACCTCATTTTGTGTTCTTCCATGGCTTTTAAGCTTTCCCTGCCATGGTGAAGTGGGCCAATGGAGACTACCTGAGGTGTATAGTCTTTTTCTTTGGCACGACGCAGTCGCTCAGGAACTCTATAGATACTACATTCAGAGGACAGACGGGACAACCTATCCAACTCCGTCTTCATTGACTTTGCCAAGCTATAACAGGGGTTTTCTATGTCGAATGAAGAACAGTTGCCTCTATCCATTTGGTTTCAAGAAAGACAACTCTCTCTTGCAAAGCCCTGAAAAGAGTTATGTTCAAGATATAACCTTACAAGAAAAAAAAAAATGTTCTTGATATGTACATTGAACAAACATAGAGCTCAAACTTTATCTGGTGATCGAGGCCAAAGTCCTGGCAATGTAAAACAGCAAAGCTAGCTAATTGCTCAGAATGATCTTCCACAAATTTCCAAGTTATTGCGTAAACCGAGTCAGTCGTGCCTATAATTTTGGTTGGAATGCCAGACACACAGTATCTTTATAAAATTTTTACTTGTAATGCTGTCCATGCATGCATACGAATCCAAATCCTTGTGAAAAGAGAAAGAATTGCAAAAATGCAAACTCTCATATCATCTCTTTTCTCCAGCCTGTTGTTTTCTCTCACTTATTGGTGCCTTCTTGATACTACTTTTGGTTGCTAAGAAACGGGAAAGAAATCAAATTCTTCAAACGAATTGTAATCATTTTTTTATTATTTGGGGATCAAGGGGAAACGGAAAAAAGAAGGAAAAGAAAAGAGGGTGTATGTGCCAGGTACCATACGAATTGAAATCTCAGCACTTCCACTTAATCCCACCATATCAAGAAAACTTGAACTTTTAGCACTAGTAAAAACTCTCAAGTAAGAAGAAACTTAAAAAAGGATCAAATCATGGGTCAAACTCACAATTACATGTCATACCACAACCAGAAATCACCATTGCAGTAAACATATGCAACTTTGAGTATTGACCCCAAAGGTTTAGACTATGTTAAAATCTTAGAACACAAATGAAATGTGTAAAGTTCATCTAGCTCTTCCGACAAAGTTTAAGCTTCTGGGCATAATTAATCCTGCAACATACAATATCGGAGCAGTGATGCTCAAGTTTTTAGGAGATCGAATCGAGGTTTTAACATTAAAACATATACAACAACTAAGAGATATCGGAGGGATTAGAATTAGTGTATAAATCCATCATCAACAACAATAAAAGAGTATTGAACCTGGTATAAAGAAGTTTGCTTAATTTGCCTCTTGTAGTTGACCGGAAAAAGTGGAATAGACAGACCTTTGCTAGCTAGCTTTATAGTGGATGAAATGCAGTCTTGCGGCGTCACCAAAAGAGAGCAGAGCTCCTTCTCCCTTGAATCACCAAAACATCAGAGACTCAGGGTACATTCTCCCTGGCCAGTTTTAAGAAGAACACATGTTCCTCCAAAGTCAAGTCAGCCCTATTTTTCTATCTGTTTCCCCGTTTCCCGAAAGTTTCCCAAATTAAATTATTATCCAACGCAGGCCCAACAACGGCCAGCTGCCCCAACCGGATTCTAGATATTTGTAATTATAGAGTATGTCGTATTTTTTTAAAAAATATAAATAAATAAATAAAGAATTTATATAAAAAAATTAATTTTGTAATGATAAATTCTACTCTTTTATTTTATTTTATTTTATTTTATTTTTAAATGATTATATGCTCCCATAATTATAATTGCCTACACTTCTACTCTAGCACTTATGCCACACATTTTGAAGCCTTCAATGATACAGATTCCGTGATATAATATTTTCAAAAAAAAAGAAAAAAGATTCCGTGATATAAATTACGTTAGTCTGAGTTTTATGGGCTGGGCTGTCCCTACAATTAGGCCCATTTATTCCCAAACAGATCGGAAGAAAGAATATCTGCGCCGTGGAGCCCATCAGTTAAACGGTGCGTCTCCAAGAAGACTGAAGAAGATAGAAAGCAGAACTTAAAAAAAAAAAAAAAAAAGAAGAAGAAGATAGAAGGCAGAACTCATGACACTCTTGCTGCTGGAGATTCCACTCTAGTTGTCTCTACGTAACACATTCTCCTTTCTTGGCTTTCTTGACAGCAATCTAATAATTATGATATGGAAGACTAGGGCTAGGAAGAATTGATGTCCTATTATGGGTTAAAAACATGCGTCTTGAATAAAGGTTACTTTCCCTTCATTTCTTGCGTACGTATTACAACACATAATTTGGTTCATAATTAGATGTTGTAGAACATGTACAAAAAGCTTTTAAGGTTAGCTGCCTGGCAAGGCAATGATATTAAGAGGGCCCACTAGTATATTGCATGTGTGTAGCACGTACATGTATCCCAAGAATCGAGATTCTCAAACGAGTTATATTACGGATCAGCCCCTGTTTACGGTTGATCCGTAGCACACTTGATGTGTTTAGCCTCTTTTTTTGTTTTTCAATCAATCTCATCCCTCTTGTCTCTCTCTCTTAACAATTCTCTCCCTCTCATCTCTCGTCTCTCTTTCAACAGCGCTCTCTCTCTCACCTCCCTCTCTCATCTCCCCTCTCTCTCAACAGCTCTCTCTCTCATCTGTCTCTCTCATCTCCACTCTCGCCCGGCTCTCTCTCTCATCAGGTCTTTTTCTCTCATCAACTCTGTCTCTTGCTTGATCTCTCTTTATTCTCAATAGCTCTCTCTCATAACTCAGATGAATGATTAGTAATGTGCCACGTTAAATGTAGGTTGGATAATGCAAATAGTAGGTTGATGTAAAGTATTTTTCTTCTCAAATTCATGGTAATTGTAAGGAGAAACACTACTTCCACAGAATTTGTTTAACGAATTTAATTTTAATTTTAATTTTTCTTTTTCTTTTTACTTAATGATTAAGAAACTGTTTTTTAAATTTTATTTTTTTAAAAAATACATTTAAAGTAATTTAAAAATTATTGAAAGAAAACAAAAAAAAAAAAGCAAGAAAAAGGATTTTTTTTTTCACTGTTCGGTACCCAGAGTTGCCCAGAATCGAGACCAGTGTGAGTGGTCCCAACTCGTTGCATTACCGCTTCCAACTTCGGTCCCCATCCGTCGGATCCGTACTCAATCCAACGGCCTGGGAACTACCACCACTGTCCTCTGCATACCTTTGATTCACGCTACTCCTCATGGCTCATAAGTCTCCACGCTCTCACTTTCAAATCCGTCAGATCGAGAAGAATCTAACGGCTGAAAACAGACGTCATATTATTGTTATAATTATTATTATAACTATTATTACTATTATTTTCTCAGCACCCTTGTATTAACTCGCCGCAACGTTAAAGTCCCGCTCTTTTTGTGTATGAAAGCCCAAGAATATTTGGCTTGCTGCTTGTCTCCTCTCTCGATCTATTGCTTGTAGACGCAATGCAAGAGCAAGCAACGAGTTCCATTGCGGCGAGTTCTCTGCCTTCAAGCAGCGAAAGGTCTTCGAGCTCTGCTCTTCAGCCTGAATTAAAAGAAGGTTCAAACTTTCTCGTTTTGGGATTTTTTTTTTTCTTTTGTCAAACAGGTTATCAATTTGGTGTTTTTCTCTCTTTTGTTTAAATTTTTTTTTCTGATTTCCAATCTTGGCTTTCTGGAATGTCGAAAATTTTCTCTGCGTGAAATTCCGTTCCCAAGTTTTGGAGCTTCTTTTTTTCCTCTTTCCTTCGTATGATCAGCATTATTCATGATGTCAAGACAATTGAAATTTCCCTTCCGGGTTTTGTACCAAGTCGAGCTTTTCTTAACTGGAAAATTCTGTATTTTATTGGGAATCACTTCTACCTCGGAAATCCCCGGGATTACCAATAATCCCACCCCTTGCAATTTTTTAATATTTCTTTCTTATATTTAGGTTTGGAGAGTGATGAAGAGATCAGGAGGGTACCAGAGATAGGTGGTGAGTCTGCTGGAACCTCAGCCTCGGGGCGGAACACGGGTTCAGTGGCCGGCCCAGACCGGGCTCAAGTCTCCGGGGAAGGTCAGAGGAAGAGAGGCAGAAGTCCAGCTGAAAAAGAAAGCAGGCGGCTGAAGAGGTATTAGTTTATGGAAAACACTATGCCTACACCGAAATCCTCTGCCGAAATTTTTTTAATTTTTTTTAATTAATGATTAAGTAAGTATTTTTAAATGAATATGTGATTTTTTTTAAAAAAAAAAATTTAAATAGTTTAAAAAAATAGTGAAAGAAAAAGTAAAAAAAAAAAAAAAAGATTTAGAGTGATGAATCTTCTGTAGACCTAGCAACGTCCTTAGTTTGTAGCTCTTCTGCCCCCTTCCGGATCTATCCGCTTTATTCTATGGGGCCACTGGCATTTTTGGTATATAACATTGTGCATTTGGGGGCTGCAAAAAATTGGGAAAAGGTTACTGAGGAACAGAGTTTCAGCACAGCAAGCAAGGGAAAGGAAGAAAGCATACTTGACTGAACTGGAAACGAGGGTGAAAGAGTTAGAGGAGAAGAACTCTGAGCTCGAAGAGAGGTTGTCCACGTTGCAGAATGAGAATCAGATGCTTAGACAGGTATGTACTTCACCATCACATCATACCACACTAGCCATCATAAATGGTTATTGAGATATATGGTAATTAGGCATGGAGTCCTATCATTTTCCATCAATGATGAAAATGCCCACGAGCTTGTTGATAATGATCTGATTGGGTGGGTGAGGGTCTACATGATCAAAGCATATTCGATGTGTTTGCCATACAAGTATAGGCATAGGGGCATAGAACACGCCAACTCCCCCCCCCCCCCCAAAAAAAAAAAAAAAAGAGGAGGCTAATGGCCATAATTCATATTCTCCCTTGACGTGTCAATCATGATTGTAAACCACCCTCTCTCTCTCTCTCTCTCTCTCTCTCTCTGTCGCTCAAAAATGGAGATGTACGCTTATGTATATATACACCAGCTTTACCTTAACTAACTCACTCCTAATCAGAAGTGGCTAACAAACTAGTTTTGTAACTATCTGATAACAAATTAAATACTACATGAACAGAATTACAACTTCTAATGCAGGGCCTCAGTGAGCCTGGCCAAACCGGTCAGCGACGAGCAAGTCATGTTTATTAATGAATTTTTGTTTGGGTTCTTGGTATATGAAGTTTCTCAGATTATTGGAGTTGGCACCTGTGATTTACCACTATCTTATCTCAAACCGCAAGTTGCATGACATCTAATTGTTTGCACTTTATCGATTTGATTTTTCAGATATTGAAAAACACAACAGCAAGCAAGAAAGGAGGAAGTAGTGGTGCTAGTGGCAATGATGGCTCTCTATGAGACAAAAAAAGGAAGAGCAGGGTTTGTAAGAGTGTAGAGAGGATGCAAGTGTATTTAATAATATTAGGTGCATTATGAAGTATCAGAAAGCATCTCGACATGCTTAGTTCTAGGTTAGTGTTTTCCTAGGGATTTTTTTCCCACTTTTCTCATATCCGTATGCCATGTGATGCTTGCCTGGCTAATAGCTATGCCATCAAACAATGATGGCGGCGACAGTGACTATGGTTGTAGTACCAATGGCGGAAGTGGCGGTGACTGGTGGAGTGAAAAGTGCAATAGGGGCGTGTGTGTTAGGTGGATGAACAGTTAAGTAAAAGCTTCTTTGGAGAATCTCCATTTGTATATCCTCATCTTCGGAATATATTTGGCGTGCATATGTCAATTTTAGCTGGTGTTTACTTGTTTCTCTCTGTGGTGCTTGTTAAGTTAAGCTCAAACTATTGAGAATAGCAATGTTTATGAATTGGCTGGAAGAATGTCATTGTTTTCCTCATATTTAACTCGCAATAAATAGCTGGTTTTGGGCGCATTCCACTGAATAATAATTTACGGGAAAATATTGTCTTGAGTGTTTAAATGAATTTGAGGATTTTAAGCAAGTGAGAGATGGGAACAATCTTACAGTATATTTAAATTTGGATGAAAATCCCAGGGTTTTAGATGTTGTAACTTTATTTCACGTGCGTATCACTAATTCGAGTTGAAATAATAATTTACAATAATTTGGAAAATTTCTGATGTACAATTTAAGGATAATGGTGGCAGTTATTATTATTATTATTTTATTCCTTTTGAACTAGGCAGTGATAAAGATCTTCCGAATGGAAGCAAAAGATAATCTAATAGGTGTTACAGTTATTTTTATTATAAAATAAATTTAATAAATTTAATAAATTAAATGAAATCACATCAATTTATAAATTTATTTTATATAATTTCTGTTTAGATGTACCAGTACTTGTATTATAAAGTAAAATGCTTTTAAAAAAATTTTACATTTTTTTACTATTTACCTACACTTTATATTTTTTTTGATTTTTTTCTTTTATCAAATATTTTTTATATGAATAGTGAATAAAAATTTGAAATAATTTTAAAAAAATAAACTCAAAAAAAATTTAAAAAAAATATTAAAAAATTTAAAGAAATGTGGAGTATGGAGTGTTGGTGAATAGTAGGAGGTTATGTAGTAAAACTCAAATACTTTTGCCCCAAGTGCCTGCAGGGCATTTTAGTTTTTTTTAATGCTTAAAAAAATTATTACTAATAAATTTGTGTATTTTTTTAATATTTTAGAAAAATTCAAAATATTTTTAAAGAGCAATAGGAGAATTCTAATGGTTTATATATCTTATCCTTTAAAATATATTATTAAAATATATTTTTTCTATTTTATATATTGACTTTATAATATATTATATATCTATTTATCTATTTTTTCTTTACATGATTTAAATCTTATATTATTTAATAGTTTGTTGGAAAGAAATATAAGGAGAGATAAACTATTGTGGGAGACGAAGTCATAAAAAGAGAAAATATAAATAAAATATTTTTATATTTGTGTATAGTTTACGTTACATGTAGTTAAATACTGTAGTAAAATAAAAATAGATTTAAAAATACATGATTTGTTGGAGGTAGTTTTGAGCTATTTTTTTTCAAATTTTACTTAAAAATAAATTTCACAAAACCTACTGGAATGCTCTTAATTAGCATATTATAAATATATGTAAATAAGGCTGATGCATTAAGATCAAGGAACTGCTGGGGCAAGGCAAAAATACTTTTTAATTTTATGTGTTTTTCAAAATTATTTTAAATACTTTTAAAATTTATAAATTTATTAAAAAATACTTTCTTTTTATCCGTTAAAAAAAGGTAAAGAATTGGGTGGTTCTACTCTTATCATGGGAGCTCCCGTTAGTTATTTTTATTTTTTGTTTTCTTTTTACATGTATTTTTTAAAAAATTTTAAAAATTCTCTTTTAAAAAAAATTATAATAATATTTGGAAATAATTATTTAATTATTAAATTAAAAAAAAAAATCAACGGGAACTACCAGCGGAAGGAGTAGATTTATCCGAAAGAATTTGTCCATATTCTAAGATAAGATGAAATAAATTGCCATTAGTCCACCGACAGCCATAGTGAGTAGAAAACCGGAAGCTACCGACACTTAGTAGGTAACCCACTGGTGACAGGACAGCCTGTTAACAGCAGCGGAAATGTTACAAAGATTGGGAAAGCATATACGACGCTTTTTTCTTCGACTGGACCCCACGTTGACACTGACTAACTAACGGAAGGAAGGAAAAAGGGAA
The DNA here is from genome assembly GCA_029856935.1 of Cyclocarya paliurus. NCBI lineage: Eukaryota > Viridiplantae > Streptophyta > Magnoliopsida > Fagales > Juglandaceae > Cyclocarya > Cyclocarya paliurus. The sequence continues at coordinate 1,565,836 of CM056949.1, read as the reverse complement.
AAAAAAAAACAAAAACAAAATAGATTAATACATTCGAGAGCTACAAATTGGTTTTTGAAAATTATAGAAGAAAGGGCAGGATGTATGCCTTTGCCCTTTGGAATTCAAGTATCATCGTTTTATAATTAATAAATTTAAATAATGTCACTCATCATTTTTTTATAATTATAGTATTAAATAATTGAAAATTATTTATTATATTATATTTTTAAATTTATCATTAAATGTCACATAAAAATGAGCCCCACGGTCCTACCCCTTGCCCGTTGCTGTCCTGAGAACCGCGTTGGGTTTAGGTACAAGCAGCTACCGTTGCAGCCGGTAGCCACCATTGCTTTATTATAATTTTTTAGAGATGATAAAGTAATACGCAAAAAGAAATTGATAAAAAGACGGGCTTTAATCCTTTAGATACATTGCTGGAAGTGTTGAAAGTTGAAACCAGAGATACAGAGATGGCGTCCTGAATGGGCGAAGAATTCACAGCCTTTGCGCCAATCTATTCGGCTCATCGCCTCCTATACCCTCACAATACTGAAATCAAAAGCGGGGATCTCTTCTGATTTTCCTAAACGAAAGAACCAACTGAGAAAACAACATGGAAGCAAATGCGGGAATGGTGGCTGGGTCTTACAAGAGGAACGAGCTGGTCCGGATTCGCCACGATTCCGACAGTGGGGTTTGTGTTCTCGACATACCCATTTCGGATTTTCCAGTTCCATACTAGTTTGGCTTTTATGTATTCTATTTATTTCTTATTTATATTTTTTTCCCTGTCCTTCACTGTGGCGTGTGGATCTGGGTGTTGGGTAGTGTGGAATGCGAGTCCGTGAACTCCTAATTTTCGTTTATACATGAGTCTGGAAATTGTGGTGGTCGTGCTTCCGATTTTGTATATTTTGGTTTTTCGGCATAGCGATTATTTCATGTATTTCATTGTTTCATTTTGAAGCTTGGATCTTATTGTTTATTGAGTGCGAGTGAGTGTGAGCTGAGCTCAAGCTCACACCGTTTATGTGGGAATGGATAGCAGGTAGTCGCTGTTTCAGTCGGTTGTGGGGATTTTCCATGTGGGTCTGTAAATTTGAACTAGTTGCAGTTATGATCTTGTGAAATCAGTGCCTTTGTTTTTTTGTTCCCTTGATTTCGATATACCATTGGGGTAATCGGTTGTGGTGGCTTAGTTAACGAGATTTCCTATTAGTTTCTCCTTTTTATACCTAGTAGCGAGAGTGATTGGTCGGAATTAGGGAGCATTCAAGCTGAGATCCGAATATTGCAGTTCGGTGGCATTTAACTCTTTTCCCTGAACGTAGTTGAGATAAGCAATTACCCACCACACAATATTGTTGGGCCAGACTTTTGACGAGATCTGCTACTGCTGTGTTGAGCTGGGATCTAGTCTTATGGGTTTCCTGAATTTTGTTTTACCTGAAAATGTTCTTCTGTATGCCTAGCGAATGCCATCCTGATTTGCACAATGGAAAATGGCATGCTATTGCGTTCTCATCATTGGTAGAAGCTATAATTTGAAAATGGGGCTAGTAAATGTAGTTATGTGTTGATTTACAAATTTTCAAGAATTTATTCTTCCAATATATTACCATAATGTTAGTCTATTTTTCTTCTGTAATGTTGATTCTTACATTGTCTTTGTAAAATGCAGCCCAAGCCCTTACAGCATTTGAATGGTCAAATATGTCAAATTTGTGGTGATACTGTTGGACGCACAGCTTCCGGTGATTTCTTTGTCGCTTGCAATGAGTGTGCCTTCCCTGTTTGTCGGCCTTGTTATGAGTACGAGCGAAAAGAGGGGAACCAATCTTGTCCTCAGTGCAAAACTAGATATAAGAGGCAGAAAGGTTAGCTTGCCCTGTTCCCATTGTTCATTTGCACTTGTATCTGGTACTTGGCTTATGCCTCTTTGCTGTTTTTAATGAAAATTTATTACCGATAAGATAAAATTTGTATTTGTACATGTAGGAATGAAATTAATACTGTTTATGTATTTTAGGGAGTCCTCGAGTGGATGGAGATGATGATGAGGATGATGTTGATGATTTAGAGAACGAGTTCAATTACACTCAAGGGAATAGCAAGGCAAGACGCCAGTGGCAGGGGGAAGATGCTGACCTCTCTTCTTCCTCTAGACATGAATCTCAACCACCAATTCCCCTCCTCACAAATGGGCAATCGGTAGGCACTTAAAACAATCCATTATCCGTTTTATGTTTACATCTTTCTATCACTATTTCTGGATTGCAGTCCAGGTTGGGCGATTAACATCACTTGTATTCTTTCAGAAATTATATGTCATTTGTTGTGCCTTTGAGTTTATGAATAAAGATTTATTACTTATCAAAAAAAGAATTTTATGTCACTTGCGGCTTTTGATGTTATCTCCACTAACTGTTCTTACCATGTTTGGAGGGATAATCAAAACGGTTACGTTTTTTATGATTGATTTTTCCTATTAATAGTCCTGGTGATTTATCCACCTCCTCTCTTCTGATATGAAGATAATATTTCAGGTGTCTGGTGAAATTCCATCTGTTATATCTGACAACCAATCCGTGCGAACCACATCAGGTCCTTTGGGTCCTTCAGAAAAGCATGTTCACTCCCTTCCTTATATTGATCCCAAGCAACCAGGTAATCAAATAACTCGAGTTTGTTCATTTATAAATCCTCAAACAAACTTTTGTATGACTTGTATTGCTTGATAAACTGTCATTTCATCTATTTCCACAGTTCCAGTGAGAATTGTTGACCCATCAAAGGACTTGAATTCTTATGGCCTTGGAAATGTTGACTGGAAGGAAAGGGTTGAAGGTTGGAAACTCAAACAGGAGAAAAATATGATGCATATGACCAGTAGATATGCTGAAGGGAAGGGAGATATGGAAGGCACAGGTTCCAATGGAGAAGAACTCCAAATGTGAGCCTCCCATATATGAAAACTTTATTTACCTTGCACTTTTGGTGGTTATGAGTTTTATTTAGTATCACTGTTTCCCTGGTGAATGGATTTCACAAATGATGATGATTTTCAATGCCTCATTGTAATTAATGGCAAATGTCTTTGGCTTGAATAGCATCTGAAATGTTTTATATCTCCTTAAATTTGAAATTTTATAAGTAACTGTAACCAATACCAGTCAAAAAAAATTTTATTAGTAAATGTGTAAAATTAAGTTTTATATTCTGCCATGATCTTTGTTTTCATTGTTGTTGACACCTTCACTTCACGTCTCCATCAGTGACTTCATATATATATATATATATATTTTTTTATATCATGCCATTTGTTTAATGTGCAATATTGCAATGAGATAATGTGGAAGCATGGATCTGTGCCTTTTTTAATCTGTAGATTGACAATGGAATGGGTTCTTTTGCCTACTCAGTGTATCAAGCATTTTTTTATCTGTTTTTTTTTGTGAATTGAAACTCTCTCTCACTCAGGGCTGATGATGCTCGGCAACCTTTGAGTCGTGTGGTGCCTATTTCTTCTTCACATCTGACACCTTATCGTGTCGTTATCATACTTCGGCTTATTATTTTGGGCTTTTTCTTACAATACCGTGTGACTCACCCAGTGAAAGATGCATACCCATTGTGGCTAACATCAATTATTTGTGAGATCTGGTTTGCTTTATCCTGGCTTCTGGATCAGTTCCCAAAATGGTCTCCTATCAACCGCGAGACCTATCTTGACAGGCTTGTATTGAGGTTAGTTTTCTTCTTTCTATTTGTTATGTTTTATGGTATTATGTGTGGTTTGAACATGAGGAAGTAATTTAGTTTTCTTGTTAATTGTTATTATACCCTTCAGGTACGATAGGGAGGGAGAACCATCGCAACTGGCTCCTGTAGACGTTTTTGTCAGTACTGTAGATCCCCTAAAAGAGCCCCCTCTCATAACAGCAAACACTGTTTTGTCCATACTTGCTGTGGATTACCCTGTCGACAAGGTCTCTTGCTATGTATCAGATGATGGGTCTGCAATGTTGACCTTTGAAGCCCTCTCTGAAACTGCAGAGTTTGCTAGGAAGTGGGTGCCCTTTTGCAAGAAACATAACATTGAGCCTAGGGCCCCTGAGTTCTACTTTGCCCAGAAAATTGACTACTTGAAAGACAAAATACAACCTTCATTTGTGAAAGAGAGGCGAGCAATGAAGGTGAGTGAATTTGCTATGATGGATCAATATTTTTTTTGTGTGGTTTGGAGAGCATTATTCTCTCTCTTATTATGTGGTGCATGGTGGTAATGCAAGTTTTATGACTGTCATGGTATGGGGCTTTTGAAGCTGTCTACTCTTGTCTTGTTCATCAATGATAAAAACTACTGCTGTGTCTTATAAATAAAAATTAATGTCTTTGGGCAAATGATCTTGTATTGAATGGGGATAATCTTCATGATTTTCTTATAGCTTTTTCTAGCTCCTATTTCCTAGCTTGGATTTAGGTGTTTCTGCTTATATACTTAGGGGTGTAATCGATCCGGTCTGGTTGGTCCAAATGGAGATTTTTTAACCTGATCGAAACTTTCAGTCCACCCATTTTCCACCGGGTATACTTCCTACTTGGGCTATGCCTATTTACTTGTCTTAATAAAAGTTCTTATTATTTAAAAAAAAAATATACTGTTATGATAAGTTGATGATATCTCACAAGAAATAGTAGAAATAACCAGTAGCAAATACCATGCTTATATGGGAAATTCTAATGAGATTTTCAAGGCTTGTTTTACCGGAAGTGTTCCCTATATTATCAACGACATATATATACCGTTCATAAATATCAATATTTTTTATATGTCAGCAGATTTTTTTTTTTTTGCACAAGTAAACTGAAAATAATTGTTGGGTCTTTGGTATTAGATGAAGACAGGATTTTGAGTTTTGACTTCAATAGAGCTTCAACCTATGCTATATAACATTTTTTTTTTTGAAATATATGACAAGGTGTATGAGAGAGTTGAAACTTTTGCATACTAATGTGTTTAAAAGATGGTAATAAGGAAAATACAGTTTTGTTACCTATAAAAATTACAGTTTTTCTGGAACATCTGCAATAAACTAGGCCATATAAAGACTCCTGACATTAATGTTTGTTAGGTTCACATTTTTTTGCAAAGTACCTTCTTGACTCCATTCGTATGTATTCTCGAGCAATTTTGAGTGGGTCATGTAACAGGTCTAGGACTTCACACATTTGTATACAGGCAGATGTTTTAGTATTAGGATTATGGTGTCTTTGATTTTTTAGACATTCAAAACCATTTTGTTTCGTAGAGAGAATATGAAGAATTCAAGGTACGGGTCAATGCCCTGGTTGCCAAAGCACAGAAGACGCCGGAAGAAGGTTGGACAATGCAGGATGGCACTCCATGGCCAGGAAATAATCCTAGGGATCATCCTGGAATGATTCAGGTATTCTCATTTTTCCCAAGTGGTTCAAGATTTTGATAGTTTTCTTTATATTTTTACAGCCATGTTTACTTTTCAATTGTGTGGAAAAACAGGTGTTCTTAGGCCACAGTGGGGGGCTTGATACAGATGGAAATGAACTACCCCGACTTGTTTATGTTTCTCGTGAGAAGCGACCTGGCTTCCAGCATCACAAGAAGGCTGGAGCAATGAATGCATTGGTTTGTCTACTGATGGCCTTCTATTGTTATAATCAGATATCTTATTCATTTACAGCCAGAATAGCTACCATTGTCCACCATTCTAGGTAGTGCAATCACCGATTTGTTTGAAAAAATAGAGACATCACACAGATTTGTACCATAGTTTGGCAGTGATGTGATTTTTCATTGGTTGCCTGATTGATTGGAGTGGCTTGTCATACCAAGATGTTGTTGAATCCATGGTTTCTGACTTTGTTTATCTTATATATTGCAGATTCGAGTTTCTGCTGTCCTAACAAATGGTGCATATCTTCTGAATGTCGACTGTGATCACTACTTTAATAACAGCAAAGCTCTTAAAGAAGCCATGTGTTTCATGATGGACCCTGCTTTTGGAAAGAAGACTTGTTATGTACAGTTCCCACAGCGTTTCGATGGCATAGACTTGCATGATCGATATGCTAACCGCAATATTGTCTTCTTTGATGTAGGTTCCACTGGATGTTTCACAGCAAAATATTTTGTGTTTTGTTTCTTATGGTTGGGCTTTGGTCAAGTAAAATCCTGTATTTATTGTATTATGCAGATCAACTTGAAAGGGCTGGATGGCATCCAGGGTCCTGTCTATGTGGGAACAGGTTGCTGTTTCAACAGGCAAGCTTTATATGGGTACGATCCAGTTCTAACTGAGGAAGATTTGGAACCGAATATTATTGTCAAGAGTTGTTGTGGTTCAAGAAAGAAGGGAAGGGATGGCAATAAGAAGTACATTGACAAGAAGAGGGCAATGAAAAGAACTGAATCCACCATTCCCATTTTCAATATGGAAGACATTGAGGAGGGTGTTGAAGGTTGGCTTTCTGTTTTCCCAAATTTGACTAAGAATAAGTGTCAAATTAAATGATGGTCTGGTGCGTACATGCCTTGTAATGTTAACCCCACTCCTTTTGTTCTGCAGGATATGAAGACGAGAGATTGCTTCTTATGTCTCAGAAGAGCTTGGAGAAGCGTTTTGGTCAGTCTCCAGTTTTTATTGCAGCCACCTTCATGGAACAAGGAGGCATTCCGCCATCAACCAACCCTGCAACTCTTTTAAAGGAAGCAATCCATGTAATTAGCTGTGGATATGAAGACAAGACTGAATGGGGAAAAGAGGTCAGTTAGTATGGTAATATAGAACCTAGCAAGCTACTAATTTGACATAGTGCTCAAGTATTAAGTCATCTAAGCCTTTTCCTTTTACCACCAGATTGGATGGATTTATGGTTCCGTCACAGAAGATATTTTAACTGGTTTCAAGATGCATGCCCGTGGGTGGATCTCAATCTATTGCATGCCTGCTCGTCCAGCATTCAAGGGATCTGCTCCGATTAATCTGTCTGATCGATTGAACCAGGTTCTTCGATGGGCCTTGGGATCAATTGAGATTTTGCTGAGTAGGCATTGCCCCTTGTGGTATGGATACAATGGGAGACTGAAGCTTTTGGAGAGACTGGCATACATAAATACTATCGTGTACCCGCTGACCTCAATCCCACTGATTGCCTACTGTATGCTTCCTGCCTTTTGCCTTCTCACTGGGAAATTTATCATTCCTGAGGTAAGTGATGGTTCTGCTTAATAACAGTCAATCCGATGAGTCTCTCAAGCATACTTGATGTGCATTCGTTCTTTTTCTCATCTTTCTATGCGCATTTATATTGGTGGGGTTGAAAATTTTGGCTGTTGAGATGTTCAATGCAAGAACACAAGTTATAAAAGTAGTTGACATGGATCCTCATGCTGTCTAGAGGATATACTTTTTGTTTTTTCATGTGATTAAAAGGTTACTATCCTTTTTATGCAGATAAGTAATTTTGCTAGCATGTGGTTTATTCTCCTTTTTGTCTCCATTGCTGCTACTGGAATTCTTGAGCTTAGGTGGAGTGGGGTCAGTATTGAGGACTGGTGGAGGAATGAGCAATTCTGGGTCATTGGTGGTACATCTGCCCATCTCTTCGCAGTCTTCCAAGGGCTCTTGAAAGTGCTTGCTGGGATTGACACCAACTTCACTGTCACTTCAAAGGCATCTGATGAAGATGGAGACTTTGCAGAGCTTTATGTGTTCAAATGGACATCACTTCTTATCCCTCCAACCACAGTCCTTATTGTTAACTTGGTAGGTATTGTGGCTGGTGTTTCATATGCCATAAACAGTGGATACCAGTCCTGGGGTCCCCTCTTCGGCAAGCTGTTCTTTGCTATATGGGTCATTGCCCATCTGTATCCATTCCTGAAGGGTTTGTTGGGTCGGCAAAATCGTACCCCAACAATTGTCATTGTCTGGTCCATACTTCTTGCTTCAATTTTCTCCTTGTTATGGGTACGGATCGATCCCTTCACCTCTGACTCCGCAAAAGCTGCAGCAAAAGGTCAATGTGGCATTAATTGTTAGTTCTTTGCAAAGATTATTCTGTCGTCGTATATGCCTTCCTTCTCACTGAATCAGTGTGTATATAACAAGAAATCAAGGTATCAAAGTTATCTGCAGAATCTGTGCCCCCTCTCCCAAAAGAAATAGTGTCTGCACGATCAAAGGTCATGTATTCTATCTATGCATGAAAGGAGTTGGAAGGATGAAAACGGGACGGGACCCTTTTTGGGATTTTTTTTTTTTTTTTTTTAAATTTTAAATTCATTCTCTTCAGAAGTGTCTTTGTTGGCGTCTTTTAAGATAGGTGTCTCCAGCTCGTCTGATGTTATTATTTTGTTGTATTGTGACAAATTTCTGTCAGGACACGGAGCATATAGAACCTATATATGCCAGGTGCTTTCAGTACTTGGGAATAAAATAGGCTTGTTATTATCTTTGATGTCTAGATATTTGATGCGATGGTGGAATAAGAATTAAATTATATGTATTAATCATCTCCGACCCAATTAAAGAGATTGATTGGTAGGGATTACGTTAGAAATGCTTTAGTCGTAAATAAATTTTACAAAAGTAAATTGACGTGACTAGATATAGTACATAAAATTATTTTTATCATAAAGTAGATTTAACGTATTATATAAAATTATATTAATTTATAAATTTAGTTTTGTAAAATTTCTTTGTTGCTTATAGCCTTTCATTTTTTTTCTTTTATAGTTATTATGTTCGAATCATCAAAAATATGCTAAATTGGGTAACATTAGATACTGAGTTTTTAATGATCATCACAGTGGGATTTTGGAATTAATATAGTGCTCTCTTCTTTCCTGTTGTTATGTTATTCTTTTCATAACATCATCTTTTAAATTCTTTCTTTTTACAATAGATAGAATATACCACATTTTCAATTTTTTAGGTTTTATTTTGGGTCATCTTTCAACTGAAAGCTCGCGACAAAAACACGTCGTTAATGACTGAATTGGATTGTTACGACTCCAAAGAGGGTGCTGTTAATGACTGAATGGGTTGGGGCTTTCTGGTGATTCTTATCATGGTGTCTGTCAAACCAGCAACTACTTGTATCTGGAGGGGTTGGTTGGGCTTGGGTTTAATGCCACTTGGTTTCAACCTTAACTAAGTTTTCTTTTTTGGGGAAGTCAACCAAATTGCACTGTATCCATTCACGAAATTGCGACTCCTGTAAGTTGTCTTTGAGCCTGATTTTGTATCATCTTGTTTGATAGATTGAAATATTGCTGGCGAAGTCGGAGAAATTCTGCTGCTCAAGAGGAAGCGTTAGATTATGAGTAGAACTGAAGGAAAATGCTACCTACAATTTAGATTGGTGCTCGAGCCTATTTGGAAACACAATTATCCTCAAACCATTTCATTACTATTCACAAACTATTTCACTACTATTATAAGAGATATTCTAAGATATAGTGTCAAGTTCATTTTTATCATTCGAATCTATGGTAGTAAACTGTTAGATTGGCTTTGTTTAGTGAAGTTATCAAACCTATCATCATATTTCTTGAAGGAATTTTTGTAAACTACACACACTTGTTATTCAGTATTCAAATTTGTTTCTGAACAACTGTTGTCACCGCATTGTTCTCAAGTATGTGCAGAAATTTGTGCCCTCTCTTGGTTGAGCATCCAATTAAGTTAATCTGAGTCTGTTGTGGTCAGACCATTTTAATGCTGCTGTTGATCGGGCAGAGGGCTTAGCTTTGTTGTCATTCGTGTTGCCTTTAGCGACATCCCCAACCAAGAGTATGCCAAATAATCCCGTGGTAGTGGTGTCAATGGTCATCTGCTTGACGATCAGCTGATGCATCCGAACCATTCTCCTACCTTCATAGTTGAAAAAACTGAGAAAGCTACAGGGAGTTCTTTTTAGCTTGAAAAGTAATGGAAACAGTATAAAAGCTGTGTTGAATTTGTCTGAAAATCTATTTAAAAAAGATTTTTTATTTATTTTTCCTGAAAAATGCAGAGCCTAATGACAAACTTCTGCACGTCTGAACGTTTAAGGCAATGTTCTAAAGCATACAAAATTTTGGCACCTCGTTACGAGGTGTTCCCAGTCATTTCAACTGTAAAAACATCAGATCTAACCTTACAAACAAGGCTCATTGAACTGAGTCGCAATTGGGGGGGAAAACAATACTAATGATGATAATAATAATTCAGAGGCGAGTAAAAAAGCAAAAGAACACAATAACTTAACCAGGGCACGTAAAAAAGGTGTGAAATTATTTGGGAATCCCAAAAAACTCTTTTTATGCTTCCTCATCATTCTCTATCAGTATCCTCTTGCATGCTTCGTAGCACATGAAAGAAATCCCAGCGGCAGGGACCAACTTCATGCAGCTCGGGCCCAGCCCTCTGTATAAGCCCGGGATCCCTTCTTGTTCAAATATGCTTACAAGTGCATGGATCACATTCTTATATACCTGCCTTCCACTGAGAGCCCCCACCTGCATGTGCTTGCGAGCCACCTCAAGTGGGAAAGTCGCACTACTTGAAATAGCTCCAGCAGCTGATCCAATTAAAAGGGTTTCGATGTTGCCAATTCTCTCTTGCTTGAATATTTTACGATAGGTTTTCCTTAATGTGTCATAGGCAAAGTAATTAGCGGCAGCATATGGAATTACCCCAATAAGACTAGGTGTAAGGCCTCTGTAGAGTTCTGCAGGTCCTTCCTCTTTCACTATTTTTAAAAATGCATCAAATAGTCCCTTGTAAACACCTCTCTGCAACAGACCACTAATTTAACTACTGCATTTATACTGAAGAGAGAAGCACAATTTCAAGCTTAGATCTACATGTACCTCAACGGTTAGTCGGGTCTTGACTAATTCGAGAGGATATGTGCACAAAGTTGAGCTAACACCAGCACAGGCCCCAGCAACCAACGAGGCAGGAATCGGGAGTTTGGGCTGTTCCCCAGGTTTGTGAGACAATTGCTTGTTGACCGTATCATAAGCAAATAGCTGGTATTGAGAGTAGCACAAATGTTTAGATACAGAGCAAAACAATTATTATATTTAAGGTCTTGAAAGTTGACTACCCTTGATGTATATAAAGTTTAGTTCTCTTTTTTCTACTTGATGACTATGTGCTGCAAGAGAATAAAAGTACAACTGATGTTCACCACAAAAATCCACAAAACACCTTTTCTCTGTCCAAAATCAAACTGCATGAAAATCTGGACACCTCCAATTTAGATTATTGCTTTTTTTCAACCATAGCTAATTAGAAGTCAGAGAACATCTCCTCAGAGATGGTGGCTCTTATTTTTAAAGATGCAAGATATATATTGTGTTTTGAAAAGTGAGAACAGAAAGGGTGTCAAGGTGCAAAGGATCGACCCACAAAAGTTTTTTGATAAGTAGGAATTACGCACATAAAAGTACCATGAATTTCTCCACTTTGTTCAAGTTCCTTTTTATAAGGTAACAAAAGTTTTAGAAATATAACATTTACCACACAAGAAATTTAACAATTTTCAGAGAATGATCCAAGTTTGTGCTTGAGGATTATGTGCTGTCATGCCAAAAGCAAATCAATGTGAATCAAGAGTTGGGCATTCACAATGACACATACAACTACTTCCAGAGAAGAGAGCTGGATAATAAGAACGACATGAAGAATTACTTCCACCAGTATTAATAACATTACTATATCAGTAAGTAAACTAATGATATAGTAAGTGGAAACGTCCATAACTAATATGCAACTGTAAATATAACACCTTTTGAAAAGATGTAAAATAGTTCTGCTTGTAAAACCATGGGACCTTAAAGAAGCAGTTTAAGATTCACTGATGCCTCTCTTTCAGTTGAACATAAACACTCATCTTTAAATTATCACATTGAAAAAGCGGCAAGAAATGCAGTTCCACAATCCAATCATCTTACTTTCAAGTCAAAGACACAAATTATGACGATGTCAAGGAAACAGAATAAAATTGACAAAAAAAAAAAAACAGCTACGGTAACCATTTATACGTCACTGATCCTAAACTTCATTGTCGCATGGCACAAAAACAGAAAGGACGTCCATTTCAGAATGTGTAAGCATCGTAACCAACCGACAAGAGTTCTCTTGTCTATTTGCAGAATGTTTAAGCAACGTGACTTACACGAGCACCTAAGTAAACCAACAAACGAATTGCAGCAAAATGCAAACCAAGCAACCATTTATCCACAACGCAATAGCCGTTATATCCAAAAAAAAAAGCGATCTAAATTGAAGATATTCATTTAGTACCTCTATCGCCTTGCTAGGTGCGACCCGAATCACATTGACCAAATTACCCCTGAACAATCCCTTCCACCCATCAGTCTTCACGATATTGTGGAACACCTCTGTCGTGGAATGGCCACTACTCCCAACCATCAAATGCGTCCTTATGGTCTCCAACGGCGCCACCGCCGTCCGTGATACCGCCCCGGCTATCGCGCCGCTTATCAGCCTCCTGAGCGACGGATTAGAGACCTTTATTTTCAACTTTAGAACGCCCTTCTTCGTCTTTTTCTTCCCAACCCCCTCCTCGTCCCGTACCCCAACTATCCGAAATCCCTCCAGAGACGACATGTACTTGGCGTACAAATCTGCGTACGGTACTTTCACACCCCCATTGTCACGGGAATCTGGAGGATTCGGCGAAACATCGAACCCCATTCCGACCTGACCGACGCTGGCGAATAAGCCTCCGGGGTGAAAGAACCCCTCTTGGAGGCTCCACTGAGAGCCCAAATCACAAACAGAGAAAAGCCCATCTCGTTTATCGTCGAAAAGTCTCCTACCCATCAATCGGAGCCTTGCAAATGTGCTATTGTTTTGAGGATTCTGAACAAAAGCCGTTTGCTTTCATGGGTTTAAGTAAACTCGGAGCGTTTGGAAGAGAGACCCCGTTTTTGGAATAAATGGGTTTGTGAGAGAATCGGTGTATAGGAAACACCGATTTTGGAGGCAGTAAAAAAATAGAGAAAGGGAGTGTGAGAGGAAAGGAAAATGAGCAAAACCTAACAAAAGAGAGAGAGGAGAGGTTGGGTAATCTCTCTCTCTCTCTCTCTCTCTTTTCACCCTTTCTCTGTCTGTGAAAGCTTGTGTTACCTATATTCTTTGCTGCAACTTGTTAGGTTTGCCGTTAGCTTTCTTCGCCTTGGAGCTTCGTAGGTGGGTGATAACAAAGGCATATCCTGGAGGAAGAAAGAATGTTGTTGCTACTTGCTATTCACAAACCACTTTACCAAATTTACCTTGAATATAGTGAAACGAATAGCTCTGTTTGGATGTCCACCCTTGTTCTGTGTCATAGGATGGTTTGAGCCTTTGAGATCCACTTGATTATAAGTTTGAGCGCACCTTATTCATGCTGCAAATCACCCCAACCTAAACCGCCAAACGTGCATTTAGTTTTGTAGATATTGTTACATAGTTTGTCTACGCAATTAAACGTATATATTTCTTTCTGTAATACCGGTTTTTCAAGGGGGGAAAAAGAGAAAAACAATTAATATCTTTTTGGATCTATCTATCAATACTTCCACGTTTCAAGGGGAAAAAATAAAACTTCATTTTTCTATTTATTTATTAATCCAATCAGATTGTTATTTTATAATCTCTTCAAATCAAGCAAGAGTTATGCCTCGTTTGTTTTCGGAGATGAGATGAGATGAGATGAAAACTTTGAGATGAAATTTTGATTGAAATTTAAAAAGGTGAGAGAAGATGAGATGAATTTGAAATTGAAATTGGAAGAAAAAGTATAATGATGAAATTGAGATGAGATGAGATGAGATGAGAATTTTCTGAAAACAAACCAGGCCTTAATTGCTTTGGAGAAATGATACATTAAAAAAGAAAGCGCAAGAATGAAACAGAAAGAAAATAAAGCGAAGAGGTAGTAGACCAGTCTTGGACTATAGAACGACGGAAAATAAAGCGAAGACCAGTCAGTCTTGAAACTTCGAATGACAGAGAAGTTATGCAGGACTTGTATTGTTTTTTATGAGAGCGAATTCTACCTGCAATTATATTTCCCAAAGCTCTCCCAGTCCCAGTGGACCAACTTTTATAATATAAGTACCTATTAAGCCTAGTTTGGTTTGTTAGATGAGATATCTGATCTCATATAATCATATAAATTTGTAAAAAAAAATATAATAAATAATTTAATTTTTTTTAATTTAAAAATAAAAATTTTATTAAATTATTATATTCTAATAATATTTTATTAAATTTTCAATTTTTATATCACTCATCTCATCTTATTTGTGTAACCAAACGAATCGGTGTCAAATACAGACAAGTAATTGGGACCCAATTAATTACTATTAATTAGGACTCAATTAATAGTAATTAAGCAGACGAAATGAGATGAGTTGAGATTAAAATTAAAAGTTGAATAAATATGGTTAGAATATATTTTTTTAATATGATTTTTATTTTAAAATTTGAAAAAATTGAATTGTTTATTTTATTTTATAAAAATTTTAAAAAAATTATAATAATTAGATAAAATAAATTATAAAAATAAGTGAGACCTAAATAGGAAGTGGGCCTGCTCTAGCCCGATTGGATCATCCTTTCTTGGCAGGCCAGTACTATTATCTTGCTTTAACTAATTCCTACCAAACATTTTTGAGGCAGTCTGAATAAATGCCCGGCCCACCTCAAATCTAATAATTATGGGTCAGGCTGAAAAAAAAAAAAAAAACCCAATAGCATCGGTAAATCGGATTGGACCAAATCGGTGAATTTGGTCCAATATTATTTGTATTTATTTGCAAATCGATCGAAATCAATCTGATTCTGACTTTCATTTTTTTAATACTGGATCAGACCAATATATATATATATATATTTTAATGTTTTATATTACATACAATATTTTTTATATTTTAATTGTTTAAGAACCCCATGAGTCCATGATCTTAATTTAAATAGGATGATGCTACAGTCAGAGTAGCCATCAACTGAGTAATTTGTTTTTCAAATATTTTTTAAACCTTTTTAAATATTTAAAAAAATAAACAAATCGATTAGAATTATATATATATAATGCTCCATCTAGACTATGGGAAAAGGTAACTTTTTTTTTCTTTCTAAAAATATTCATGTGAACTTTCTTATTAGAACGCAGACTCAGAATTTAAGAGTATTTGGAGAGGTCATAAAGATAGAAAGAGATAGAAGATTCAAGTATTACAAACAGATCATGATCAGATCCGGACTATAGTATTAGAAAATTGAGTTAAAAGTTAAATAAAATATTGTTAAAATATATTTTTTTAATATTATTTTTATTTTAAAATTTAAAAAAATTGAATTGTTTATTTTATTTTGTATGAAAATTTAAAAAAATTGTAAGGAACAAACAAGTAATTGTTTTCAACCCCTACAATATATCCTAATTAATTTGATCATAATGTAAATAGATAATGAGTGAAAGCAAATTAATTAGTACTCGTGATGATGAATAAAAAGAAGTAGCTTTCAAAACATGATCTTCAACCGGCTAGATCGCCCACTAAGTAGATATTTCCCAGTCCTCAATTTTCCAGATAATAATATATTCGATGCAAATTGGAATATATAGCATCCACAAATCAATTATTCTAAGTATGTCACTATATATATAATATTGAGGAATGCTAGATATAGTTGTTATTGAGTACGCAATCACCGCACACTCTTTTTAAAATATATATATATAAAACTCACATAACAAAATATTAATTAAAAATATAACTGGAGGCTTATTGTCCATTAATTTGGACCACTTCAAAGACATGATCAACTCCACCACTATGTGATGAGAAAAACCACAATATTATGATCGATCGGGTGGTCATATACCAGAAGCATTAATGTATGCGGAAATCATGTCCCATTAATGCCTATATATATATATATATATATAACCACGTGTGAAAGTTAAATGTTTTTTTTAAATGTTTGAAAAGGGTTAAAAAAAAGTTTAAAAAAAGGTTGATTACGCTAAGGGCATGCCCAATGGTAAAAATTGAATGGCACAATAACATATATAATCTATATGTATATGATAAATGATATTTATAGTCTATAAGTACTGTGCATTTCTTTTAAAAAAAGTGAATAAATATAGAATTTACATAAAAAAAATTAATTTTTTAATGATGAAAATTATTATTTTTCAAAAAGAATGTGCAGCGTTTACACAACACATGATTGTATCTAACATTACTCTTATTGCCAGCGCATGTGATATTTTAATCCATGCTCCACTTAATGCTATATTTTAATATATAGTGGATCGAAGTCATTCAACTAATGATATATATATATATATATAAATAAAGAAACCCTTAATTATCGAAAGATTTTTTTTTAATAAGAAGAAAGATATTGAAATACCAACCATATATTACTTTCTATTCAAGGGTGGATCAGCTTTTAACACTTCGCGATCATGATCTTGAGAGGGGAGAAAAACAAAATCATATATATATATATATAGTTTTGACATGCTAAAATGGAAAGGAATTATATTAATGCTGTCCCACACGGTTTGAAACTCTCACAATATTATCGTGAAAAACATAAAACATTGACCTCTAATTCTATTATGATCCACATATAAGATCGAAGTGGTTGTCTGGTAGGCATCCATGATCGATCGATGTTCTCGCCGATCGAGTATATATTTATATATATATATATATATAAATGATGATGGAAATTAAACAATTAAATAAATTAATTAGACAGCATGTATATATATATATATATAGATGCATGCTGATCGATCTGGATCATCAACATACATAAAATTTAGAAAAACTATCCAAATGAGGCCGGCGCCGGCCTCCTTCTCAACAGCATTGCTTCCGCTAGTAATTTGCATATGCTTTGATATTATTCTTGGAGCTCTCGGGGACGTTGGGACGGCAAAGTACTATGCTCCTCCCTACTTGCGTAAGTAGCTAGCTCTAGCATCAGACATGCACTTTCGTACTGTTTTCTTCTCTCTTCATGGATCTGTTCTTCTTGTATTTTTCACTGCCTTCTTCAATTAGTATAAAAATCACTTTGTATTATCGATGGTTTTTTCTCTAAAAAGTTTTTTTTTCGGGATAAAGCAACGCAATGCAACGGTACTGACGAGAACCAATTCCCCACGGACGGATATTTTGCGGCAGTGTCGGAGGGCTTATGGGACAATGGAGGGGCATGTGGTCGGAAATACCGAATGCGGTGCATCAGTAGCAGTTACCGGTATCGTGGTCGTTCTCGCCGTTCTCGCACGTATCCCCGGTACAGCCCATGCACGGGCGAATACATAGTGGTCCAGGTACTTGATCATTGTCGAGAGGACCCATGCCCAACAACAATGGCCCTGTCTCTTAAAGCCTTTCGCGCCCTCTCCATGTATAGCTCCAAAATCAACGTCGAGTTTATACAGTAATAGCCTCGTCCACCATCATCGTATCTCCTCTGTTTTAACAACAATCATTTTTAGAGGCCAATCAGCGTGCATTAATGCTGATATGTTTTGTGTTTGCAGAATTTGATCGTGGGGGTACCGCAGCCAAAGACTCATCATGATCAGTTGCTAGAGGATTAATCGGTCTTGCATGCATCCAATAGATGCTTCTTCAAGATCAAGATCCTCTGGATCGATTTTAGTTGGTTTCTATTCAGTATTGGGCATGGGATAGTTTAAATTTTCTTAACGTAACAATTTATATATGATTGATTCTCTGATTAGCTTGTATAAGGGGCATTTACACAAAGAATGAAATGAAGTATAGATTTTTACCAATTGTGCGCTATACCAATAAACAGCCGTGCCTGAAAAAGTGCGTGTACAATTTTCTTTAAATGAAAAAAGAAACAAATGTGAAGCAAGACGCAATTTTCTTTAATTTTTGTACTCATTTATCCTCCGTGACTCGTTAGCAGTAACTCTTCGCTGAAAATTGATTTGTGAATGTCTGTCCAAAGTCTAAATCCACAATCAAAATGCAACTTTCAGCCATAAGACCGAAGTTGCTACGTACCATCAACGTGGCAACGGTCACCACCTCATCCTCGCCCCACCACCCTTCCAGTGCCACAACCAGTAAAAGAGCAGCAGAGCAGCGCTGCTTGGCCCTCTTCCAGGACCATACCTGCAACACTTTTCCGAAGCTCGTCCAGACCCACACCCAAATCCTAAAATTGGGTCTCCATAACAACCCTCTCGTCCTCACCAAGTTTGCCTCCACCTCCTCCGATCTCGACGCTATTGACTATGCCTCATCCTTTATATTCTCACCAGACGCTGATACCCGGCTCTACGATACCTTCCTTTTCAACACCATCATTCGAGCCTATGCTCAAACTAGTCAGTCAAAGGAAAGAGCTTTGTATTTTTACAATGTTATGCTTGATTATGGAGTTTGGGCAAATAAATTCACGTACCCATTTGTACTCAAGGCCTGTGCTGGCCTCCGGGTCTTGAGTTTGGGTCAATCCCTTCATGGATCGGTTGTGAAATTGGGATTTGATGATGATGCTCATGTTCAGAATACTATGGTTCACATGTATAGCTCTTGCAGTGGAGGGATTGAGTTTGCTCAAAAGGTGTTCGATGGGATGCCGAAGTTGGACTCTGTGTCTTGGAGTGCGATGATTGGAGGGTATGTCCGACTGGGGTGGTCGACAGATGCGATTGGTTTGTTTAGGAAAATGCAGATGGTGGGAGTTCGCCCAGATGAAATCACTATGGTCTTGGTTCTCTCTGCTTGTACGGATTTAGGTGCGCTTGAGCTTGGGAAGTGGGTTGAGTCGTATATTGAGAAAGAGAGGGTTCAGAAGAATGTGGAGCTCTGTAATGCCCTCATTGACATGTTTGCAAAGTGCGGCGATGTTGATAAAGCTCTGAATTTGTTCAGAAACATGAGCGAGAGAACAATCGTTTCTTGGACTTCTGTGATTGCTGGTCTGGCAATGCATGGTCGTGGTTTCGAAGCCGTTTCCTTATTCGAAGACATGATAGGAGCTGGGGTGGCTCCAGATGATGTGGCCTTTATTGGGTTGCTTTCTGCTTGTAGTCACTCGGGGTTAGTTGAAAAGGGCAGAAAACATTTTGATTCAATGACAAAAGAATTCAAAATTGTGCCGAGGATAGAACACTACGGATGTATGGTGGATATGCTGTGCAGGGCAGGACATGTCAAAGAGGCACTGGAGTTTGTTAAAAAAATGCCCATTAAGCCAAACCCAATAGTTTTGCGAACCCTGATAAGTGCTTGCCATGCGCATGGCGAGCTCAAGATTGGAGAGAACATCACTAAACAGCTTATCAGAAATGAGCCTATGCATGAATCCAACTATGTATTACTTTCCAACATCTATGCAAAAATGTCCCATTGGGATAAGAAAACCAAAATTAGAGAGGTGATGGACAAGAAGGGGATGACAAAGACTCCTGGGAGCACTATGATTGAGCTCGATAATGAAATCTATGAATTTGTAGCTGGAGATAAATCACAAAGACGGTACAAGGAAATTTATGAAATGGTGGACGAAATGGGGAGGGAGTTGAAGAGGGCTGGATATGCACCCACCACGTCAGAGGTGTTACTGGATATTGATGAAGAAGACAAGGAAGACGCCTTGAACAGGCACAGCGAAAAGCTGGCTATTGCTTTTGCCCTTCTTAATACACCACCAGGAACTCCTATTCGGATTGTGAAGAATTTGCGAGTTTGTAATGATTGCCACTCTGCTACTAAATTCATCTCTAGGATTTATAATCGAGAAATAGTGGTGAGGGACCGGAACCGGTTTCACCATTTCAAGGAAGGGTTCTGCTCGTGTAAAGATTTCTGGTGACAATGCTGATAATTTAATTGTCATTTCATTATTCTTGAGTTTCTGAATGAAGCCATAATTTTTTTGCTCATGGAATCTCATGAAAACTACAGAGGGATTAGATCCTCCTTGACCCCCTCTCATGATCATTCAGGTAATTAACCGTGCCAAAGTTTGATCCATCTATCAACGTTACAACAGGACAAGTTTCTTCCCCAAAGTTTGATCGGAAGGCCTGTCTGTCGGAAGAACAAATCTATTAATATCTCCGGTGTGCGACAAAACCGTGGGTGCCACTGACCTGAATTCCTTATTTGCGAGAGCGCCATGTTACCACTGTGCTTTATACTCTGTATAGAGGATTGGCCTTGGAAAATCAGCCTGCCGTGCTGATCAGGAGGCGGTGCAACAAATACTCTGACATAAGGTTTTGTAGTTGGGGTAAGCTCTGTTGCCTCAGGACAAGAGAGAGAGCGAGAGAGAGATCTACAATCCATTGGTTTAGAACCAGCACAAGGCAATGACGAAAGAGAAGGTTCAACAAACTAGCACAGAGCTTGACTCCCCAATTGATAAGAAGCTACAAATGAGTACGCATTTGTTATAGTGCAATCACCGAACTAAAGTTCTGGAAACCTTTAGGTGTAATAAGCGAGTTTGTGCAAATACTAATTCAATGTTATAGTGCCTCTCATGAAATTGTTGTTCGTTTGTCCATCTCTTAAGAAATCGCTCTCCTATTTCAAAGAGACGTTTTTTCCTTATTTCAAAGACTTAAAATTAAACTTCGAGATAAAGGTTACATTATCAAACGGAATATACAAAATGACCCCAAAATGTGAGCCTAACTATCATGTCATGTAGATATCCGCCTCATACCAAATCATAATAGCGTTAAATATGAAGAAATAACCATAGCAAATATTTTATAAGAACGAGTTCCTACACAAACGTAATCCAGGGAAAAAAAGAGGGTATTTGATACTCTTAAGACACAGTGTAATGGACTATAAGCAACAGACCGAACCTAAAATCCCTGAACATTGCTGAAGAACAACCACAGTTGGCAGAACAAGAAGCACAATTTCATCCCTTTCTCGTTATTTCCATACTCTTTCTTCATTTTTCCCACAAATTAAAATTTCTAGAGCTCCTAATTAAATCAATTTTGCAATTCGCTCTTCTTTCCCAATCCATCTTCTTCCCTTTCTTCCAACAACCTCCCAGCCTCCTCATCGACCTGGGCAGCCTTCTTCTGCGCCTCCTTCGCCTTCAGAGCCTGCAATTTCGAGTGGTTGTAATAGGCGACACCCAAGAAAGCAAGAAAGTACCCAAACAAATTAATGGGTGTCACCATGTCCTTAATGACCGACCACGAAAACGCGATCAACAACCAGTCCTTCACCACGCCGGCCACATTCATGGTCAAAGCCGAAGTCTTTCCCACCAGCAAAAACACCGCGAGATTCAGAGCGAATGCGCAGATAGAATTGGTGCCGAAGGTGAAGAAATCGAAGTGGAAGCTAGAAGAATCCTTCAACAACGGATACTCCACGAAGATCCAGGGCACGGAGAGGAAAACGAAGCAGCAGGGAGCGACGTAGTACAAGGAGGTAATGGGATTCAAGGAGATACCTTTGGAGGTGAGCAAGATTTGGATCATGACGAGCCTCGTGGCTTCGAAAGCCACGGCACCCAGTTGGAGAATGACACCCCAGGAGTCGAATTTAGCTTCTCCATAGGCAGCAATGGCGACGCCGAGGGAGATGGAGAGCATGTTGGCCATGGTGTTGGACTTGAAGGACTCTTTCTTGAAGAGGATGCCGATGGTATAGACGGCGACGGGCATGAGGGCCTTGAGCATCTGGATGAAGGAGACGGAGAGGTAGATGTAGGCGGAGTTGGAAAGCCAGAGGGAGAGGGAGTAGAGGGCACCGATGGGGACGACGGAGGAGAGATAAAGTTCGCGGGACATGGAGACAGGCTCGACGAGGCGGAGGACGCGGACGAGGAGGACGGCGATGGAAGCGCAAAAGGCCATGTGGATCATGGTAAGGGAAATTGGGAAGGGCCAGTTGTACAACTTCTTGTCCAGAATGTACTTGTTGTAGACGATCACCGAAAAGCTGAGGACGATCCAGATGAAAACGTAGGTGTAGGACTTACAGATCTTCCTGCTGACGCTGTCGCCTGAAGCGCCGCCCTTGCCCATTGTTGCCGACGCTGTTGCTCTCGCTCTCACCTCACTCTGGGGATCAGATTCGAAAATCAGTAGTGGAGTTTGAGACTGAACCTGAAAAGGAATAATATATATATATATATATATATATATATATATATATATATATATATTAGGAAGAGGAGACCAGGGGAGATAGGAGTTATATGTGGCATAAAACTCTACGACTTTACGTTGATGTGTCTGTGGCAGAGAATGGGCCTCTTTGGGTTTTCACCTTTCTCTACTTTTTTTTTTTTTATAATTATTTAATTTTTATAATTTAGGAAAACAGAAAGGAAAAAAACTACGTCCAAATGTCAATCAATCATGACTCATGAGTCATGACCGCTACTCCAGTCGGGCACACGCATATAAAGCCCGTTAAACATCATCAATGGAAAGCCCAATAGTAAAGAAATTGGTGTGAATAATCGAATTGAAGAAAAATTTTACTCACCTTACTATATTATATACTGAAAATAAATAAAAATAAAAAATAAATAAAAATTTACGTCATTAGAAGTGTGGTGCAGGACGGTTATCAAAAATATTTGTTTGATAACAATGCATAACATTGTCATTGACGCAACTTTTCATCGTATAATAATATTATCCGAATCTTACGTTAATATTCTTAGAAATAGAATTTAATTACTACTTATTTTAGTCCAACTTATCTTAATTAGTACTATCAGTACTAGAATTCCAAAGCTAGTAGATAACATCTGAGGTAGGTGTTATTGCTTTACCATTAAGTCAATAATGCTAATCCCTAATTTTTTGTGCTACTCAGACTCCTTGGGCGGGAGAAGGATCCGAAAACGTGAAGCCTTGTCTTGATTTCTTAAAGATATGTTAAGAAATATATATATATATATATATATATATATATATATATATTTATTATACATCAATCATTATTTATTTTTATATTTTATATTTATAATTATTTTATAAAATGTGAAAATATGTTTAGTATAATATGAAAGTGTGGGATGGTGAATAGTAATATAATAAAAAGAATTTTTCATAATATATATATATATTTATAGAGGATGTCATGATCTTAAATAGTTTGTCAACCCTAGCTGCTGTACAAAGCAAGTAGCAAGAGAATGCTAAAACTAGTTTATATGAACTGTGAAAAGCAATTGAAATTCTCAGGCCCTCATGAACAAGCTGTGCATGCTACCAGCTTAATTAATAAAAACGTGTTCATGAGGACGGATCGACGTGGCAGGGTAGCTGGAAAAGGGTCCAAAAGACACGTTAGAATTTCAAATGGAAAAACTTTTTAGGCTCTTGAAGGAAGGAAAAGATCAAGTCCTTCCACAGAGCACGATATGACCTTTATCAGCCTACTAAGCAGCCATTAATTATGACGGATTATAATTATGAAGCTCCTGTATATATATGGACTAAATTAAATTTGATCCTCTC
Organism: Cyclocarya paliurus; assembly: GCA_029856935.1. Taxonomy (NCBI): domain Eukaryota; kingdom Viridiplantae; phylum Streptophyta; class Magnoliopsida; order Fagales; family Juglandaceae; genus Cyclocarya; species Cyclocarya paliurus. The sequence continues at coordinate 1,542,271 of CM056949.1, read as the reverse complement.
TCTCTATATATATATATAAATATATATATTCAAAGATGGATCAAACTTCAAAGCATGACTTAGACATTATTTATGGTATTTATTTGTTAATTTTTTCATTGTTTTGTTTTTTGTTTGTTTTTTTGGTACGTAGTAGGTAATTGCAAGTTGGGTAACGTGAGGACCCGAAGAGCTATCTATAGTCATCAATGTTTACAGAAGCTGTCTCAATAGGCTGTATCTGAATGAACACAGAATTAATATTATATGTAAAAATGATCGATAGACAAAACAGAAAGGTTTGGTATGTGAAAATATAGTCAAATATGGTGCCCAACCAACACATGATAGCTGCATGTGTGCCAGAATTTAGTTCTATATCTTTAATTATAAGAAAAATTAGTCATTTTTTTTTTCTTCAAATGACTATGAGACGAACATTATATATTGTTTTGGTATATAATTCAAAGCTTCCATGGCACCGCTGATGATCAGTTGATCGATCCCTCACTTCTATAATAATTTCTAAACCAAAACAATATATACCCCATTTTTGTATATGATAGTATTATCCGCCATTTCAAACACCTTTACAAAGACTTTTCTTTCCTGATCTTGCATGCATTATTTGAGCTCGGTTTGACTGAGATCTAACGCAAAACTCATTATTGCAGAAAATATGCGCAGAACCAAAGCAATAATGCATTTTATTTTTTTAGTGGCAGGATGATGGGCCCATATTTTAATGTTGGTCGATGTTAAGGGGGGAGGATCAAGCAAGCTTCCTAACAATTTTATAATACAAATAAGTCGGTTTTGTAATTCATATAATTCAACTTTGTAAAAGGTAGGGGACAAACTACTTCAAAATAATTTTATTTGTTCCTGCTCGCTTAAAAAATGAATTAAAGAACTAATGACAGTGAGTCCCAATCACGGGTGCCGGGTAATTTTGTTAAGGATGTTGGGCTTACGTACAGACTTTACGTTATAATGAAAAACTTTTACCTTAATTTAAAGAGTAAATCTTCTGGCCGGCCGTTCAAGATTTTTCAAATAACAGTCCTCCAATAAATGAGTATCACGTAGGCTTCATAGCTTAATCTCTATGTGACTGCACATCAAAAGATAAATTCATCCCCTTGCCCCCCTCTCGCAAGGCCCTTTCTAGAGATCTTTGACCCCTTCTCGCGACGGTGGCATGAAAATCAACAGACCTCTACACCCACCCTATACTAGGACCAGACCAGAAACCTCGAAGCCCCTCCCCCCCCCCCCTCAGTCGTGACCCTCCCCCCGCGTCTCTCTCAACCAGATCCAGAAACCTAAGCGGCGGTGTTAGAATTCGTAGATTCTCTACCTGCTGCCACCGACGATGACATAACCCTCGAAAGCAGTGACACTTCGAGGACGGATTTGTTGGGTTTGCTCCTTTGGAGTCCCACATTGGTGGGAAGTGAGGAAGAGGCAAGGCCTCAAGGGTTATAAATAGAGGGGTTTGCCTCTTGGTTAAATACACCAATTACAAGTTATCAACTAATAACTTGTGACTAAAATCCTCTGTTGGCCTTTTCTTGTAAAAGGGAAAGAGGTGAGAGTTAAAGTTTTCTTAGTGAGAAAATTTTGTTGGTGTCATTTATGGTGAGGAGAAAAATTGTGTGATTGTAAAAATTTTTCACATAGTGTATTTTCTTCTCTGGGTCTGCTGGTTTTTCTTCCTGCTTTGGGAGTTTCCAGGTAAATTCTTGTGTTGTTATTATTTCTCTATTTTTCTTTATATTCCTGCAAAGAGGTGGATCCTGGGGGTGAATTTGGGAGGTCCAAATTCCTAACAATTGGTATCAAAGCTGGGGTCCTTTTTGTGGGGTGGAGTTTTGGTATGGTAGTGTGGATACGTACAATCTAAGGAGGTTCTGTCTAAGGAGATTGGAAATTCTAAGTGTGTCCGTTGTGACCCTCCAATCTTTCTTGGGAACCTTGAAGTTCTGTTTAGGAAAAAGTGATTTTTCCTAGGAACTTACTTAGTGAGTACTATTCATTTCTACGGTAAAAAGGCCAAAATTTGGGTCTAAGGAGAACGATGGCTGGAGATCAAATAAAAGCACACGGGATCGAGAAGTTCAACGACACTGATTTTGGGTACTGGAAGATGCAGATTGAGGATTATCTCTATGGGATGAGACTTCATCTTCCACTGTTAGGAAAAAAGTCGGAGAGCATGAATGATGCTGATTGGAGCCTGTTGGATCGACAGGTTCTAGGGGTTATTCGACTAACCTTGTCCAGAACAGTGGCACACAATGTCAGTAAGGAGAGAACCACGGCGGATCTCATGGCGACTTTGTCAGGTATGTATGAAAAGCCGTCTGCGAACAATAAGGTGCACTTGATGAGGAAATTGTTCAATCTAAAGATGTCGGAAGGTATGTCTGCAGCCCAACACTTGAATGAATTCAATACGATCACAAATCAATTGTCTTCTGTAGAGATTGAGTTTGATGATGAGATCAGAGCATTGATTCTGTTGGCATCATTGCCAAATAGTTGGGAGGCCATGAGGATGGCTGTGAGTAGTTCAGCCGGCAAGGCAAAACTGAACTACGATGACATACGTGACATGGTGCTTGCTGAAGAGGTACGGAGGAGAGATTCGGATGAGTTCTCGAGTTCAGGATCTGCCCTGAATGTTGACAATAGGGGCAGAGGACATGATAGGTCAAGCTCCAAGAGCAGAGGGAAGAGCAAGACGGGATCTGGGCAGCAGATCACGTGCTGGAGTTGTGGCAAGACGGGCCACATCAAGAGAAACTGCAGGAATCAAGGTGCTGATGATGATACTGTGAATGTAGTGACAGAAGAAATTCATGATGCCTTACTTCTTGCAGTGCACAGTCCGAGAGATGATTGGGTGTTGGATTCAGGGTCCTCGTTTCATAGTACCTCACATCGAGAAATCATGCAGAATTATGTTGCTGGTGATTTTGGGAAGATGTATGCTGCTGATGGAAAGTCACTGGATGTAATGGGAGTGGGTGATGTGCGCATCACACTTCCAAATAGGAGCGTGTGGACTTTACAACAAGTCAGACATGTTCCAGATCTTAAGAAAAACCTAATCTCTGTGGGACAACTTGATGACAATGGTTTTGCAGTTGCGTTCTCTGGAGGAGCTTGGAAGATCACCAAGGGTGCGCTGGTTCTAGCGCATGGTAAGAAATCTAACTCGTTGTATTTGACATCAGGGTCCAGTGATGGACAAGGAAATACAAGAGTGCAAAAAGGCAGGCTTGATCGCGCGAAACATATGAGGAAGCCAAAGGGAGTCAGCTTTGTCGTTCCTCATGAAAGCCTGGGAAAATTGGCTAGGGTTGCCAAGATCGGTTCAAGACTGGATACTCCTAGCGCAACAGGAGTTGTGAGTCGCCCAGTAGATGTGCTGACTAAGGGCGATGTACGTGGAAAACTGAAGTTGGGCTTGACTTCAGTGCGTCTTCTAGCATGAAGACAGGGGCAAAAAGTTGCTATGATAGCGGAAGCTATGAAGATCTTCATCTAGGTGGAGCATGGCTGTGGGACCAGTCAAAGTCGCAAGGTGGAGATTGTTGGGTTTGCTCCTTTGGAGTTCCACATTGGTGGGAAGTGAGGAAGAGGCAAGGCCTCAAGGGTTATAAATAGAGGGGTTTGCCTCTTGGTTAAATACACCAATTACAAGTTATCAACTAATAACTTGTGACTAAAATCCTCTGTTGGCCTTTTCTTGTAAAAGGGAAAGAGGTGAGAGTTAAAGTTTTCTTAGTGAGAAAATTTTGTTGGTGTCATTTATGGTGAGGAGAAAAATTGTGTGATTGTAACAATTTTTCACATAGTGTATTTTCTTCTCTGGGTCTGCTGGTTTTTCCTCCTGCTTTGGGAGTTTTCAGGTAAATTCTTGTGTTGTTATTATTTTTTTATTTTTCTTTATATTCCTGCAAAGAGGTGGATCCTGGGGGGTGAATTTGGGAGGTCCAAATTCCTAACAGGATTTGGTGCCGTTAGCCTCTCTGCTATGCCCTTTTACCATTTATTCTCTAGCAACTACGAATTCCCCAAATATTGTACTGACCTACGAATTCTTCTGCAATTTTTGCATTTATTTCCGAATTAATCTGACGAAGAATGCTATGCATCATTCCATGTCTCATGCTTATAACTTTTTCATAAGGTGTGAGAGTGTTTTTCATAAAGTATTGGGTGTAGGCTAATAAATAGTAGCTGATGCATAGAATTTTTCTAATCTGATTTTGTTTCTTTAGTGGTAATATGACTATCAATTTTGACCGTGGCATGAGATTGTGGTGTGAGGTTTACAAGAGGAGGGCCACTTGGGAGTCTTAAATATTACTTTGCTTTCTGTTGTTCGAGGAACATAAAATGGTGTGAGGAAATGTTGGTTCTGTTTGCTTCTGTGCTGGTTCACAAGCCTTGTTCATTAACCTATCGAATGGATGAGCTTTCATTATCATTTTCTTTTTCTTTTTCTCGAGTGTTTTTCTGATATCTATCTTACTTTTGGCCACCCCTACAATATCAAAGTCAATGAGCATATATTGAAACTAATGAAGTAAATATATTTGAAGACTTGGGAGAGATGGAGTGTTCAGTTTGAAATTGTATGATCCAGACCTGATATGACACCTGCACTGCATCTAAGAATATTGAAATGGCAAGCATAGATGTCATCGCAGCAAATTCCTTTATGATTGTAGTGCTAGCTGCTACTGAACAAACCAGCCCATAAATTGTGCCCAAGTGCAAGGGCCAAAACAATTGTGATGGCAAGAAGGATAGAGAGTTTGAGAGTCACTTCCATGGCTTTCCATGGTTTTCATTTAACATAATGGAAGAAAAAAATATATATGGAGAGAAGAAATAACATCATAGCTAGGTTTGTTGTTTATTTATGGGTGGAGCAGTAAATCATGAAAGCATTCAACTCCTGTGGGTTCTATACTTTTTGAGCCGACCAAAGTCTATGACTATCATGAGGGTTCTTCTGCTCCTCACATTCACCTCACACCCATGCCTTCAGATTATACCCTGTGCATGTTTGCAATGTTTTGTTTGTAATCTTTCAATCACCCACGAAAAAAGAAAATCCATAAACTTTTAGAGTTGCTCCTCCCCTAGTTTGTCAAGTTGCTTGAACTGAAAAAAAAAAAACAAATGAAGGAAAAGTGAAATTAATATAAAGATTTCAGAACATCATAAATTGAGGTTTACATTGCTTTTTTCAGTCCCATGTGTCTGAGTGATGTCATAGAGATATCCACCTGGAACTAACAGGCATAAAGTCTTTTGTATTCAATCTATTGTTTTATTCCAAAGCCTTTTGTAATTTTGTATTCACGATAAAAATAAAATAATGTTACTTATTATCTTCACACACTACATTTATTTTATTTTTTATTTCATTTTTCTATAACAATTATGTGATGTATGGATAATAAATAGAACAACTCAATTAGTTTAATAAGAATAAAATAAAATAAATAATAAAAATAATTTAAAATATATAAAATATGTGGTGTAGAATGATGAGTAACGTTCTTCTTAAAAATATATATATACTGTACCATTCCCCTTTTTCTACGACTAATCTCTGACGTGTTAGATCGGTACTGGTCACCAACCTTTGTGTATAGAATAAAATTATGGACATGGGGGCGGGGCTCCCACAAAAGCTTGTCTCTTCATAACCTTTTACGTATGGAGTTTTCTCATTCGATTGTTTACTTTTAATGTGGCCTTCATTTTTTTGTCTTTCTCACCACCCCCGTCCTGCTTTGTCTCCTTACGCCTTTCTTTTTCTTGGCATATTTATACTTTCCAGTGACATTTTTGCTGAAGTACTGTAGCATTTAAAACTCTTTAATTCACTCGCTCGCACCTTGGCACTGTGCTTGGTCATGTTCCAGAGTAGCCAGCCAAATATATATGACCCAGCCCATGCCCCAACCACTCCTCTGAATAGCTAATTAGGTCTTCGGAGGATCGAAGATGATGGCTTTTTATACACTTCCATATCCACCCCTGCCCATTAGGTTTTCCTTTGCTTAAGTTGTGAGTAGCCTTCGAAAGTTGCTTGTACGTAAACATGCTAGCTACTGACATTTGCCGCATTCCTTGAACGACTTTCTATACCCTCTCTTTAATACCAAAAAATTGCACACCAGGTTAGAAGAAAAGAAATAGCCATTCCCGACCTACGATAATGTTTTAGTAGCTGTCTGAAGCAGCTATACGATGTCTGTACATACATCCATAATGGTGAACAAGAAATAAATGCATGAAAAATAAATGGAGATTGAGACATATTGGATTTACGTTCACAAGTCGTTTGTAGGGAAAATTCATTATAATATGAATATTTTACAGTCTCTCATTTCTCACTGTAAAATAGAAGCCAGAGATCTATTTGGTAAAGGATATATTCTCACTGAACCTCTCGCTGTGAGGTTGAAGGAGCTATAGAAGAAGTTGAAGAAGCTCCCTGGAGTCGTCTGGCCCTCCCCTTTTATCAGGTACGATCTCTCTTTATGTGTGCCTCTCAGTAGTAGTGAGGAATGACTACCTTATCCTTTGCGTGTCTGGCCCTCTTCTCTTTTCTCCACTTCCTTCTCTTTTTTTTCATTTCGTCTCTTCCTTGTCTTCTCTCTGACAACTTATTTTTCCTTATTCATTCATTGTCTCATCTTCCTCTCTCCTTTTGTTATTTTCTAGTGGAACTCTTTGATGAGTTGGGTTGAGATATTTTATCCCCTCCACTCTCTTTATTTATACTCTGGTTTTTCTTTTCAACTTTCTTAGAATTGATGGAAGGACGCAAATAACGACCATGAACAAAACCATGGAAACTGGAAGAACAATATTACATAAGGTCCTAAGGATTTAATCTTGTCATCCTTTTCAAGCCTTTTGTCGATGGAAGGGATCAATGGCAATGGCAGTGACGTGAAGGCCCAATCCATTACCTGATGGCTTTCCAGGAGAGTCCCGTTAGAGTCCGCAAAGCCCACAGAAACAGAACTTGGAACTCTGTCAGACGTCATCTTTATTAAATGGCTGAGAAACATGAACCTGATCATTCCAACCATCATAATCAGTTTTAATATGAAAAATTTAGTTGTAAGCGATTATGTACATTAATACATGTACCAATTTAATATAATTGGTCAGAAAATAGATTTTATTAAAAACAGTATTAATTTAAATTTAAAATATAAAGACAACAACATTAATACGCGGATTGGTATGCAAACTTACTTTTACGTAACAAAACTCATTTTAACAGCTTGGCGTCTCTTCCACTTTAGAGGTCAATGCCGATGTTGTCAAGACTCTTCGCTGAAACCGGATGAGTCATCTCGATGTGTCGATTCCAATGTGGTCTCCGTCTGGATCGAATTCATTCACGAAGGTGTCAAGCTCCACGGCTAGTTTCCGTACAACGCCACCTGCATTTTATTTGACAGCTAACAAATATGTTTTCCCAGAAATCTAAAGGATCAAATGATTCATGAGTTCCTCGTATAATCACAAAAATTACAGTATGTTTCTCAAAGCGAGATATAATTAATTACCTTCCGTACTTGCTCGTGCTGTTCTTTGATACCTACAATCGTGGATTGTACAAATGTTAATTACAGTATAATTAATTACCTCGTATAATAAATTACAGTATGTTGTTTGTTTCTGAAATGTTAACGCTTCAAAAGAGTTTTTGAACAAAAGAAATGATACCTACAATCGTGGATTGTACAAATATTGTATAATTTTTTTTTAAAAAGTGAGTAAATATATAACTTACATGATAAAAAATTAAATTTTTAATAATAAATCTCACTATTTTTCAAAATAATTACACAGCACTCATACACTTCACTACTATATATAATATTAGAAACCCAAAATTCCACACTTGCAACTAGCATTATGACAAAATAATGGGAGTTGATGTCTCGATATATGTGGGATCTTGTAGAAAAACCTACATTGAGAGTACTAGTAGTGGAATCAATAAAGTTTGGCCAAAATTTGGTTAGAGAATACACTTTTATAAATTTAGCCAATCACTTTTCAATAACACCAAATAACAGACTCAACAAATCTATCATTATTTTATTAAAATATTGATTTTGATATTTTAATTCTAACACTCGAACATTTGTTTTGATAGTTTTTTATCTTCTTCTATAATATTTAATTATGTTTTAGTTCTCATCCCTTGTATGAAAGAAAAGTTGAAACTCACAAACGCTCTCTGCAGTGATGCTAGGAGCTCATACACTGCTTGTAGAAATGCATCCTGATATGCTCACGTCAGAGAAGAAATGAACTGGCCAGATGAATTTTTTATTAAAAATAATAATTTCTTAGGAGTTCATAAAGATGAATATTTTATGATAAAATAATATTTTACCAGCAAGAGGAGCTGACCAAATTTGGCCAGTGAAAATAATAAAAGCTAAAATTATTATTCACGTTGAGTTCATTATAGTGAATTATTATATAAACAAGCCAAATCTTGAGTAAAATTTAACTAAGTTGAGTCAGTTCTTTGTCGGAAGTCCATTCTGGACCCAAAAAATAGAAAAGACAAAAGCCCATTCAAGAAGAAGAACGTGATACTGACCTTTCTTTGAAAAAGGAAGTTACGTACGGCTAAACAAATTGCCAAGAAAATGGTCAAAGTAAATTCTTCAGGAACCCCATAAAGAAACGTGCATCTTATTCAAGACGAGGGATATCCAAACCCCACAACCCCAGGACCATGTTTTATTACAGATGCGATATGCAAAGAAAGAAAAGGAAAATAAAAGTTTTCGAATCAGGCTGATCTCTTAGATGATCTATTCTCGACGTTCATACTTCCGAGCCCATATGTGTTTGCCATTGACCCGAAATTTGGATATGCGTTTCCCATTCAAAATCCGATCAACAAAAGTAACAGAGTGCAAAACCATTCTAGCATACAAGGGTTGATCATTGGAAGGGACAGTCTCCATTTGGACACTCTCCACACAATCCCCATAAAGTTCTGTAAAATGCTCCTTCACTTCTTCTTCCAGCACGGGAAAGCCCCGCGAGAAAGTCAGAAACATTGTCCTATCATCCTCTGTAACACCATCAGTTGGTTGCCAATCCCATAATCCTCCAATAGAAAAATCACTACCCATTGGCTTTGGTACTACAGTTATGGCACCAAATAATGGGTGTGTAGAACTAGGAACCACAAGAGGCTGGTTCAAAATTACTTGGGAAGTGCCATCCAGAGCGAGTTGTAGAATATCGTTAAAAATATGACAACAAACACTGTTAAGAAAACTCTTTATCCCACTGATTGCACTGAATCTGTTTTGGTTGAACATTTGCAAAGAAATGTCCCTTTCCATAAGTCTTGCAGTTAGGGGAATGCCATTGCCACCACCTGGTGCCACAAGAGGAGTCGTCTTGGATTCTAGACACTTCAAACATAAAACAGCTTCATTTGCTAATGCACTCACAACAGCATCAGGCAACCCAACCATTTTTACTACAATGTTCGGGTAACCCTTCTCTTCAAGCCACAGCCAAACAGCCATGACAAGTAAGGATTCTGCAGGGTCGCGCTTAAATTGTATAACCAGTCGAGAGAATACATCCCTATCAATTTTGTGGTAATGATGAAGCTCCTCGAGGCTAACCGAGGCCATCATGAAAATGTGTGTATGTGGAAGAAGCTGGGAAAATGTAAAAAGAATGGAAGCAAATGCAATGGTTGTTGGCATAACCTACGAATGCAAGGGAGTATGGGGATGGATCACTCGGTTATATATCCTGAGAAGGGCCATTCACGGCAAGATGTGGCAAACAGGATCTGCATTGGGTATGGTCAAAATTAGGAGCGTGTGTGTAGCGTAGCAGTTCCCTGAGCCATCAATACGAGGCTGCCCAGTACTCTGACAGGACATGTCAAAAGAACTCCGGCCCACAACTTGTTTTTAATCCTAATCCCCTTTCAGTGTTTGCATGCTCGTCTTTTAAATCTCTTCTTTTGTGTGACTATAACCGATACAAGTGCTTGTGGCATCTTCCAGACTTCCTCTGCAGAGTCCAGATGTATTTCCCAGTGACAGCTAAGAACACTCCTAGTGCTTTAATGAACTTTCCTTCTATGGCTCTTTTCACTATAAGCTCTCTTAATTGCATAAAAACTCAAAATCTTGGCCATGAATGACATCCTAATTCTAATGCACTTTAGGATTTATGAACCTAAACTTGCATTGAATTTGACAACTTATCCTGTGCACAGTCACACTACCTACATCTTTTGGCTTCGAGATTTATTTGAAGCTCAATAATTAAGTCTTCTCACATTTGTGACAAGGACAGGAATAATTGTACTAGCTGGTTGATGAACTTTTGGAAAAATCCTAATCTCAATTTTAATGGTTCAGATTTCATCAACTCAGCATTTATTGGAACTACTCGATGAATATGATAAATGCTGAATTAGTGAATATGATAGATCAAAATTGCTAAACAATTGAAGTTAAAATGAGTTGTTAAGATTTGGTTGCGTTTGGGTAGTGAGATATTCTCAAGTATTCTGTGAATAGTAGTAAAAAAGTAATAAAAAAGTAATGATAAAATTTTTAATAATAGTAAAAAATGATAAATAATAGTGAGGTATTCTGAGAATACCAATACCCAAACTAGGCGGGACATTTTAAAAGCAGGTACGTACCCTAAGAAGTCAGAAATTTTGGATGATAAAAGTCTATAAACTTGGTCCCTTGGATATATCAACTAGGGCCAGAACAGGTAGCCAACCAGTGGCCCTGCTAAAATTGCAGAGCTGTTCCATCTACAGTCTTGTTTCATAAAGCTACAAAGAGAGTGAACAAACAAACTAACTGCCGTAAAGCCCAGATAATAGCAAAACTGTAATCTTAGGTACAAATTTCAAATTGAGAAGTTTCATGTAAAGTTTTTGTAAAAAAAAAGGCAACTTTTATTATTCAAATCCCTCTTTTTTTCATGTCCTTTATATAACATGTTGTGTGGAATAGGCATTCTAACCCATTAATTTACTTGCCAAATATCCCATGACAACCAATATATTCCCCGTCTATGATGTAAACAGAAGACCCTCAAAACTTTCATTACTTCAAATATTTGCACATGGGCCGAGAGATTTATTGGGCTTTGATTACTCTCTTTATTTTCGACGATAAAAGAAGCGAGCTTTGCATCTGTTCTGGAAAGCTTGCAATTTTTGTTTCTTTTGAAGTGTATTAAAGGCTAAAGCCTTAAGCCAATCCAAGTTGGCGGCCTGGGTAGAGTTTATGCGATACCTTGGCGGCACTCTCAGATCCTCGACAGAATCAGAAAGCCGACGTTACCGCTGGCTGAAAGCGTCCTCTATCTTCATTCCATCCACACTACCTTCAGCATTTTTTTCCCGCGAGTTGTAAACAGAGCTAAATTTGCGTACGGATACGAGTTTTTAGCTCAAAACAGATAGGTCTATTAAGATGTAATAGGGTTGAGCCCGTCATTTGTTCATTGAAAAGGAGAGGATGTTGTTACTCCTTTAACGAAACGAGAGGGAGGGTTTGGTCTTGGAAATGTCACCTGGTGAAACTATAATCTAACAGGCGAAGGTGTATCAAAGAGACCCAGGTGATAAAACACATGCAAGTGAGGACTCAGAGAAAGAGAAGATATCATGGAGGACTCTTAAGAAGGTAACAACACACACCACGGCATCAGGTTACCGGACGCACTTAGTAGAAATATGGCTCAAACTGCTATCAAGATGCCCTTGCTGCGGCTACTAGAGCTCAACAAATTGGTGCGGCTGCTAAATCGTATCCCTTACAAGCCCATGTTAAATCACAACCCCTATGTCTTTCAAGTCTCGCAAAACACAGCATATAATTCAGCGCCGGTCAGCACCCAGCTTACACCTAAAATGGCAACCACATCTCTGATATCCATATGCAAATAGACCTGATGCACAACAATCTCAAGAAGGCGGCAATTGCATGTATCTTCAAAAACTAGGCATCTTTTTTGTATGGGCCAAATAATCTTTCCCGACTCCTAAAACAACAGGTCTTAAGTTCCACATATAACATATTAATTGTTGAAAAATGCATATATGGCTGCTACATAATAAAAATTCAGAAACCGGAATACAACTCCATTGCAAAGTCCTAGTGGACTAAAACCTAATTCCGCTGCATTCCTGCTCGTCTCAGAACAGTTTTTTTAAAAGCTACATCAACTCCAACTGAGTGTACGCCAGATCTGAGCAACTGCCATTTCTCAAGCCAATTGTTTCACATTAATTTGAAACAGAACATGATGTGTCTGCACACCCGCCTACAGTTCCCATGTGAAGCTTCCATGTGGATATAAGGACCAATGTGAATCCCCCACTTATGATGGCACTGCAAGTAACAAGTTTGGAAATGGTTAGTATACCCCTTGCAATTGTATTTGCAACACCAATGAAAACAAGTTAAAGTCCTCTATAATACAAGCAAAAAGTGTCAACAACGAAGCTTTGTTCTATCACCCAGAAAAACTTGTTTTATCAGCAAAGAAACTTTACTGAGAAAATACTAACATTAAATTTAAAAGAGCAAAGAAGAAGAGAAATCATCCATGACCCCCCCACCTAGTTAACAGGCAAGCACGAAAACAAGATTATAAGACTCCTGTTAAAACAGACCTCAATTTCTTAACTTGGGAAATCCAATGGCCCAAAAGGTCCCAGTTTCTCGTGTAATAGAACAAATAACGAAAAGGCAGATCAAATTGTGGAAGGATAGAAGGAATTGCGATCACATGAACCTGAGAAAACTTACTGTATGTAGAGGTATCAATCTGCTCAGGAAGTTCCTTTATATCCACCTCAAACCTCATCTGAACCTGCAATTATCCAACCAAAAAAATGAAATAAAATAAAATAAAACCACCATTAAATTGAGAAACGAAACATTAAAAACTAAAAGGTGAATACATACATTATTGAGAACATCTGAGTCAGAAGCAGATGAAACAAATGTAATCGCAAGCCCTTTGGTGCCAAACCGGCCAGCTCTACCAACCTGTTAGGAGCAGTCAGAAACCTCAGGAATGAATATGACAACCTATATAAAATAAAAGCCAACATTATTTTGAACCTACCCTGTGCAGGTAAGTGTCAGCAGAATCTGGCATGTCATAATTAATGACAATGTTAACACGTTCGATATCGATCCCCCTGCCAACCAAGTCTGTGGCCACGAGAATCCTCGACTGCCCCTCCTTAAAACCCTTGTAGCGTGTCAATCTACAAATAAATACTAATGAAAATAATGATGGTGGTCCACATTTTATTATGTGTTTGAGCAAATATGAGAAAATCCCACACCGGGTACCAGGAATCAGAACAGATTGAAATGAAAAATCCACGTAATTGGACTTAGAAGATTGACCAAATTTTCCATGAAAACAATGACAAACAGAAGGAACAGAATATGGAACTAAAACAATATAACTTAAAACGTTTTTTTGACTGGTAAAATATGGAACAATATAACATAAAACACATGAACCAATAGACAGTACAAGGCAGATAATGGTAAAAACATCTATAAAATATGGACCTTTACAGAGTACAAAAAATTAAAATAAACAATCAAAAGCATGAATCATTTCAACAGACATACAAGTATCCTCTGATACAAACCTTTCCTCTTGGGACATCCCAGAATGGATGCATATGGAGGGGAAATTACACTCCTTCAGTAGCTTGTTCAGCTCAGCTGCTCTACTGACACTTTTGACAAAGATAACAACTTGATTAAAGTCCAACGCATCGAGGAGGTCATTCAACTTGCGATTTTTCTCTGACTCGCTCAATTTGATGTAGTGCTGCCATTTAAATTGTGCTACGTAAGATATATCCACAAAGAATACTAAAGCAAAACTGATGATCAGCTGAAAAAGATATAATACCTGAACAAGACCATGAAGAGTCAGCTTGGCCTCGTCATCAACATAAATTTCCATTGGCTGAAACGAACAAATGTCACAGTAAATCATATTAGGGCCTTTCCTCATGCTAATGGAATCCAGAACGAAATTAATGAGTGATGCACATCCCCTGAATCAAGATCTTGCTCCATCTGCTGTCTCCCCGCAGGAAGTCATGCCAATCAAACACCAGTAATCTACTACATAACTGACAGCACAACCCAGATAGAAAACTACCCTCCCCATCCCCTCCTCTTGATTCAATAACTTAAATAAAGACACACCCAGCACCTAAGTTAAGAAAGTAAAAGGACTACAACAAGAGTGAAGGAAAAATTTTGTGTGCGGAACAATAAGACACCGATCCCACACAATTTTGAGCGGACTAAAAGGTTTCCACCTCGCGAAAGCACAACGCCAATGGCAACCTAGCATGATGGAAGCACCAGATTTTTATGAAAGACTTCAAAATTCAAGTATTATGGGCCATGGAACATTACTTCTTGCATAAATCTCTTACAAACTGGCCGGATTTCTTTGCTGAGTGTTGCAGAAAACATCATAACTTGTTTATCATGAGGAGTCATCTTAAAAATCTCCTGCACATCTCTCCTCATGTCTGCAGAACATATAAGCACATCATGATTAAGGCTATGCAAAAACGCAACACTGAAAAAATAAGTTAATTTAAAGGGGGGAGATTAAGTCATACCTAGTGATTCAAGCATCTTGTCACATTCATCGAGAATAAAATGCCTCACATTCTTCAAAGAAAGGTCCTTATCTCTTGCCAGTGCTAATATTCTTCCAGGCGTTCCAACAACAATATGAGGGCATTCATTTTTCAGCAAATCCTTGTGAACTTTGATATTTACCCCGCCATAGAAGACGGCAACCTTGAGATCAGGAAGGTATGTACTGAATCTCTCAAACTCATGACAAATCTGCAAAATAGAGGGGTACAAAATTAAATGATGGGCTACAAACTCTGATAAGACTAGCAATGTAAGCAAGTGAATTTAAAATTATGAGCATTGTAACAAAGGAAAATATTGAATATACCTGGTAAGCTAACTCCCTAGTATGACAAAGCACAATCGCAGAAACTTGTCCGGCAACAGGTTCAATCTGCTGCAATGTTGAAAGAACAAAAACAGCAGTTTTGCCCATTCCGGACTTAGCTTGGCAAATGACATCCATTCCCAGGATGGCTTGAGGGATACATTCATGTTGCACTGATGAAGAACCAAAGAAAATTGCATCGAAGGAACCATCGGTAAGTAAAAATATAACCTCCCCAATCCTCTAATGCAAAGGATTACCAGACCGACTAAGTTCTCCGAAATCAAGTTTATAACAATAGAATATTACCTGAAAAGTAAAGCATCCAAAAATTACTGACAAATAAAAATGCTATCCAGGACAAGATACAAAGCAATGAAAAAAAACCACCATATTTAGCAATTTCTAATCATGCCAGATTTAATAAATATGGAGAGAACCAAGCCATATTGAACACCATATCAAAACAAAGAACAATTTTTCCAAAACAAAACTGTCCTTTTTCATTTAGACCAAAGAAATTCACCGGGTAAGAAACTACAATAGTAGGAAGCAGAGAAAATGTTACTCCATCAAAAAAAAAATGTTTTGTAAACATGCAATTAGATAAATCATCTACAGAAAATTAATATATGAATAATTAGGATTGAGTGAATACATAAACAAGTCAAATAACAAAAGGAAACTCTAGCATAACTCATAAGTACGCACAAAAGTATGCCTATTCTTTGATCAATAAAGTTTTGTTTACCTGTCAAAAAAAAAAGTACGTACAAAATACAGAAACCTCTCAAACGAGTTAGCATATTCAAATATGGTTCTAGCCATTCAAAAATTCTTTTAAACTTGTTTTTGGTATGGTTCCGAAAGTTTATCAACTGATATAGCTTCGCTAATAAAAAGAGTTACAAAAAATAAGTAAATAGTTTGCCTTCCGAAGGATGCTCAAATCCAGAGTCCACAATAGCTCGAAGAAGCTCTGGCTTCAGAAGGAAGTCTCTGAATCCTGAACTGTGAATTCCAACATAGCCCCTGCACCAGGAAAAAAAGGCACAAAATAAGCGCATTTACGAACACCGAACAATTCGTTCTCATCTTTTTCAAAATTTTCTATGGAAATATGCAAGAGAACAGATCTTAATACTAAGCACACTATTTCCTGTATTCACATCGAACCCAAGCAAAATATGGTTATTTGCCATCATTTCCTAAACAAATCGACCGAAAAGGTACAAGAAATCCGACATCGAAATGAATGTTCCGAGGACTACTCTACTCACTTCTTGGTGGCCTCGCCATTAACTTTGAGCGCTGAGGTTGGGGCATGGGCTTCTTCGTCGTCGTAGTCTACAAGCTCTTCCTCGTACCCATCATTCTCCCTGGTTTCTCCCATATCCTACACACATACACACGGATATCAGTATTTAGGGTTTCGAGAAATAGAATAAGACATAGGAATTAAGAATCAAATTGATTCAGGAGGTTAAAGGAGGGACTAGGGATTCGGATATGAAACTGAAGGAAAAGGGAGAGGTTGAGGAGATCGAAATTACCTGTGAGGCTGTGAATAAGTTGAGGGGGGGGGGGGGGGGGTGGGTTAGGGTTAGGGTTTGTAGAGTCTGCAAAGGAAAATGGTTAGCTGAAAATTAAAATTTGGGGAAAGAGATCTTGCGAGAGTTTGTATAAAGATTTATATATTTCGCGAGAGCGGAGACCTCGTCGATAGCAAATGGATACAGATTTGATTACTCAATAACTCCAGCTGCAGTGTCCGATTAGGGTTTGGAGCTTGGGGGCGGTCTTATATAGGCACGACTTATCCGTATTTCCGTGATTGCCCTTCAAGTTTGCCATAATTGGCTATAAGACAATGGTAACCAAGATTATATTACAACTCCACTACTATTATATATTAAAATATTAATATTTTTTTATTATAATTCAAAATTTTTATACTTACAGCAGTTCAAAGTAAATAAAATAATAATTTTATACTTAACTATCAATAGTTTGTAATATAATTGTTCTTATATCATTTTCTTTGATCAAATATCACATCTCATCTCAAGACATATATGTCTACAGTGTTTGAAAAAAAAAATTAAACATATATCCACTTTTTAGTCTTTACAGGTGGAAATTTTTTAATAAAATAATAAATTTATTATCTATTATTTTGTATGACAGTCAGCAGTAAAATATCTTAATCGAAATGCAAAAAAAGACAAAAAATAATAATCTTACTTTTATTTAGACAATAATAATCTTACTTGTAAGGGGAAGAAATATATCCTAAATATCCTCTAGTTAAAAAAGATAATAAAAAAAAACCATAATCTTACATATTAAAAAAAAAAAAAACATTATACTATAAATCTCAAGAAAATTCACCTGCTGGTTGTATAGACTGATTTGTTGGCTCATTAGCAGGGAAGGTTCTTGGATCATGGTTTCTGATCATAATAAATCACACAATTTTTAACAATATAAGATAGAATTTATGTTCTTAGCATTACGAATCTCAATAGGATATGTTTCAAAATTTCAATTGTTTTGGAAATTGCAAAGGAGCTGGTTTTGTTGGAGGTTGCAAGAGCACTTTTTGTTGAGTAGAAGTCATGTGCTGAATGAAGTACAAGTGCTTATGCCAGATATAAAAGTATGATTTGGCCCTTATTATCCTCAGAGCAGATCGATATATGTTTGTGCATATGAATTAGCGTTTCCATTTTTGGGGCATGGATATTTTTTTCCCTGAGTATGAGATGAAAGATTCTGCAACCTGCAGTCTGCAGTGGCAATGCGAATTTGGGAAATTTGCTCTGTTTGGTTTGAATCCAAAAGTAACTGGGATTTTCTTTGCCATGCATGCAATGCATTGCTAAAAATATCCCTTTTCATTCATTTATTTAGAACTCCAAAGACAATAATAGTCCATACGATTACTAGAGGACCATAAATTCTTCAGTCCGTTTAGGAGGGAGGAGGTTAAGAGCTCTTCATGAACTCGCTCATTTGCTGTTGGAGCAAGCGAGTCGCATCAGATTTAGGATAGAACAAATGAAAAACATGCGCCTCACCCTCAGCCTCCACCAGCCTCACCACTTTTACACCTTTCTTCTGTAGGAATTCTGCATACATTACTCCCCTTTCCTTCAAGAAATCCAAGCCAGCCACAAAAACCATCACAGCAGGGAAGTGGCTCCATTCAGCTGCAGACAGGTCTGCCTTCTCAAAATTACAACCATAATAATCACGATTTGAGCCTTCTGGTATACTTAATCTCCAACACAAGTCAATGTTTGCAAAATCTCTTGCTGCTCCCTCGGTCTTCTCTTTCTCGGTCTTCTGCTCGCTCCCAAAATAAGGATGTATTGGCAATAGACCCTTGATTTTGACGGGACAATTGTTGTTTTGAATGGCTTTGATAGCAACATTGTGTACAATGTTTCCTCCAGCACTGTCCCCTGACAGAAACACACGGGAAAGGTCAGCCTGCTCAAGCCATGGCTCAGAGCTTACCTGGTGGCCAAGCCAATCCAATGAGCTATAACAATCTTCATAAGCGATGGGTAGACGATTTTCTGGAGCTAGACGATAGTCAACAGAGAGAACGATGGATTGGGATAAGATACACAAATCTCCCAAGAAATTATGGCTGCCAACCGATGTAGCGGTTCCGACGCAAAAGCCACCACCATGAAAATGAACTATAACAGGAAGCTTATGATCTGAGGACCCAATACTCAGGGTACCCGGAAGAAAAAACCTTCCTGTGATTGGCTTTGATGTGTCAATAATCACATCCTTGGACTTGTATCCGTTGATTGATTCTGACGAGGCTGGGACAATCTCATGCGCAAAGCGTTTTACAGATCCATCAGACAAGACTTGAAGGTAACCTGGTAATTCAGCTACAATGGACATTTCTTGTTATGATAGCAGAATCCCGAATGTCACAGGCGGGAAGCCAACCCGAGAAAACAGTAAAAGAACTTTACCTAGAAGCAACCTATAAAAAACGGTACACAGTTTAAAAGACCGCAAGAACCCGAATACCCAGTTACGTGAATCGAAATTCAAAGGCAAGCATGAACAGCACTGTTGAAGATTCGAACTTAAGACCAGCACCGCAGGAAGAACAATTACAAATTTAAAGCCGGATTAAAAAGACAGCTAAATTATTGGTTAATTTTCTGCAACTGAGATTGTCACGATTAGACATAACCATCATTTACACCCGAAAGGCAAACCAAACAACAAACTTTTAACAAATCCGAATTGAAAAAGAAAACCATGGCATGAATCTCTGGAGGAAATCTCTACCGGGATGAAAATTCTACAAACGTGAAAGCCCAAAACTTTACAGTGAATACGTGATGCGAAGAAAAAACGAAGAGGTCGATCAAACCTGGAAAATAATAGCACAAGAAACTCCCTTTCGACTACAATGAGAGGCGCCAGAAATGGTGTGGAATTCTGAACCTGTGTTACTGATGTATAAAGTATAAACGCCAAAGAAGTCAAAGAAAGCAGGCGACAAAAACTGATAAAAATATTTCGGATGGACCCCAATGAACAATGATCAAACCTACCGAAACAATGACAAAATATATATATCTATTCTACGATTAAAAGTGGCTATCGATTTGAAACGGTGATGAACAGTAACTTTTGTTCTTCCGTTTTTCTTTTTTTGTTTTACTGGTTTTGTCGCAGACCATGAGCACAACTATGCTTTTGTCCTCATTTGCATAATTACGTTATTGTCCTCTAATTCATGTTTAAAAATACAATTAGATTTTTTGTTCTTCTAATATTAATTATAAAATATTAATAATAATAAAATATTAATATCTTACAAATAATCTCAGTTGAAGATTTTTGTTTATTAAACTTTTGTGGAACAAATTAACAACTTGGGATTTTTTTTTTATATTTCTTATTAGATTTTAGAATAATAGTATATTTCACATATAATATTATTTGAAAAATTAACAATTATATTCATATTATTTTTCTTAGTAATTCATAAAAATAAATCATAGTCATTGGACTAATAATATTTTCATTTTACAAAATGCTATTTTTATTTTTATATTTCAATCTATATAAAAATATTATTCATATTATTTTTAGAATAAATCTTTGCATCAGCTCCTGTTGGGGAGCAGCCAACACACACTCTACGTGTCATCATCCAAACCACTCATATAAATTCAAAACCAACGGTTACGAGAGAAAGCTGATGAGAGAGAGACACACGAGGATGAGAGACTGAGCGAGAGAGAGGTGATGAGAGAGAGAATTGATGAGAGAGATTGAGGATAGAGAGATGATGAGAGAGAGGGTTGATGAGAGAGAAAGAGCTGATGAGAGAGAGATGATGTGAAAGAGAGTCGAGGAGAGAGAGAGACTCAGCCAGAGAGAGAGAGACGATGAGTGATGAGAGAGAGAGTGGAGAGTGAGCTGATGAGAGAGAGGGAGAGAGAGAGAGGTAAGGTAGAAGGTGGTGCGTTCTGCACCAGAAAAAAAAAAAAAAAAAAAGTTAGACACGTTAGGTGTGCTATGCATCAACCGTGAACAGGGGCTGATGCGTAGCACGGCTCTTATTTTTATATTATTCCAATCATGGTCCTTAATTTATCATATTTATTATTTTATTTTTTGTGATAAGGCATTCCATATTAATCTATTTTTTAATGCATTTTTAAGATTATTATTAAAATAATTAATAACAGTTTTTATCCTTTGAAAATTATTTTGGTAAGAACATGTTTTTATTTTCTAAAGTCGATATTGTAATTCAATATTTAAAAATAATAATAATATTATATTTACATTAAAAAATGAAAATATTGTCTTTAAATTTAAAGAATAATATTTTATTACTATAGGATATCATTTCAAAAAAAAAAAATTGTCTTCATATTATTTCTCGTAATAATGAATCATAATAAATCACTTTTTAAATTAATAATATTTTCAATTGAAAAAAAAAATTATACTTTTTTAAATGTCAAATTAATACTCTCTTTGTACATTTTATCATTCCAATAACGCTTACATCTATGTAGTTTTCTGAAAAAATTAAAAATATTATTATCTTATTTTATTTTCATTTATTATGATTATTGTTGTTGTTATTATTATCATTATTATTATTATGTACATGTCTAATTGGTCTTATAACGAGTGGAGCAATAAATGTCCTATTATGATTTCAATATAATTAGTTAATTTGAAATATTAGATTTGTTATGTTCAATAATTTTACAGTTTTTGTTTTCTTCATTTTTTAAAAATATATTAATAATAATTTGTAAAATTTGTTGCATAGATTTATGATTATCTTTACATTTATTATACGTATTGTTTTAATTGATGGACATTTTAAAATTCATATCTACCATATTAGAAATGCAATAGCACTTTCAATAGGGAATACGTGCCTTGCACGTAAGCTCTTATCTAGTGTGTATATATATAAATATATATTAAGGAACGGCCCCAGATGCGTTAGTTTCGGGGTGCACTTGACATAATGATTTAAATAAAAAAAATGAAAAATTTAGTAGCTTATTTATCTAGAAAAAGAAAATATAAGGTTAAAAAAAGCTAAAAAATCAAGATTAAAAAAAAAAATCTAAACTTCAACAAAATATTTAACCACGGGACTATTAAGGGCCTCTTGGTAAAACATGATTATTCATTAAATTCTACATGAGAGTTACACGTTAAATGGTCAAGAATCTTAAAGATCTTTTGGTAAAACAAGATCATTTATTAAATTCTACAAGGAAGCTACACGTCAAATGGTCAAGAGTTATAATGATATTTTGGTAAAATAGGATTTAACGAAAAAATACAAAAAGTTAAAGGAAAAAAAAATAAAAGTTACTATTTTCAGTTAGATAGCCACTTATTATAATAAAATAGATATATATATATACACATATATATATATATATATATATATATATATATATATATATACTTTTGCCTCATAAAGTGATCACCCATTGGCTACCCAATTTTTTTTTTTACTTAATGATTAAGTAAGTATTTTTAAATAAATATGTAATTTTTTTATTTTTTTTTTTAAATCTAAATAGTTTAAAAAAAATGATGAAAGTAAAAAAAAAAAAAAAAAAAAAAAAGGAAGAAGATTTTAACTGGTAGAGGATTTCGGTAGAAAATCCTCTCTCAACGCAGCAACGTCCATATATAAATATAAATATATATATATATATATATATATATATATATTTATATATATAATTTTATCCACAAACATAACCTCCTAACTCCGTCCCTATATATACATACACACAAAATATGTTTGATCAAATAAAGACACAAATGCCTGCCAACAAAATAAATACGTATTATTTTATCAGATAATCATCATCGGATGGTTATACTTATCCATGACGGCAAACTATAATTTTTATTATAAGAAAGGTGGTTTGCCCCCTACCCAAAAGAGAAGGGTCATCTGGTCTTGACAACATATATTTTTTAGGTAGTTACTTGGCTTATGAATACAACTCGATACATATAAAAAAGATGAATGCAACTCGATGGGGGCACATTATTTGTGTACATGATCCCATTTATTGATTCTAATGTTTTAACCAATATGGCTATGGAGCATTTTTTTGGGTTTCATAATTTGATATACTCTTAATGAATTTGTTTATTCCGAAAGAAAAAAAAAAAAATTGTCTGTCTGTAAAGATATAAACCTAAATTATGGGTCTTATGATAGTGAATTTTTATGCAACCTTGGGGAAGAATCAAATGCTTTTTTTTGTCATATATTCAGCTAAATCTAAGCCAAAATTATCATCAAATAATATAAAGTAATACACAATTGGAAAGCCAGCATCGTTCTTTGTGTTATTACTGGTTAACTCAATTTCACATTGAAAAAACCGAAGTACAGAACAACATCCATCGCATTACAGTCACAGCTTTCAGTAAGCCCAGATTCAGTAGTCCGTAGGTCAGATTCTAGCTAGAGATCATATAATATATTCCTGATCAAAAGCTAACGGCAACATTTTACCAAAAAAAAACATCACAGGCACAGATTTGGAACTTTATACAAAAGAGGGCAAAGGATTATTCAATGTATCAACAAGACCGCGGTATTTACCATACAAATGCGTTGTTACCTATGTCCAATGTAATGCGAGAGTGTTATATTCCAAAACTATTTGGCTGCTTGTTCTAGAACTGTTATATTTTTCATCTCCCTTGTATTATTTTGCAAAGGGGGTAATGAAAACACGCTCACTGTTGAGCTTCCGCCCCGGACCTCCTTCAGGACACGGAGTGCCGATATCGTTAGCTTCATGTACATGCTCTCCATATGCTTGATTTCTTCAAGTTCTTTGGGAACTTTAAGTTGAGTTTTTTTACTTTCAGTCACAGCCTTAGAATCACTCCCTTCTTCGTTATTGGTTCCTTCAAGTGGGCCTGACGGGTCATTCCTGGAGAAAATTTGATCCAGCATGCTCTCACACTCCTTCACAAGCTTGTTAAGGACATCAGTTGTGAAGAATGGTTGTTGCATGACCCTTTGGATAAAAGGCAAGCGAATGAGAGCACCACTTCGCTTCTCATATTTCTTCAGTATCTTCACTAGTCCTGTGTATTATAGTATGTCAGGAATATCAAAAAGAGAAGAGAAGTTTTTTAATGCTGAATCCCAGAACGAAGTTCAGCATGAATGTGTATATGTCATGCTCGGTCAGTTAATGCTGTCCATATGAAGATTAAGCATCATCAAGATGCTCCAACTCTCTTAACTGCCCAAAAGCCATGCTGTATTTTTTCTTCTTTCTTGTCTAATATTTACAGAGAACTCAGATCTTCCCATGCCAACTTAGGGTTTCGGCAAACAAAGAAGAGAAAAAACACATGGGTGCACAAATTATGTTGGAAAAATTGTCAAGGGCAAAACTAAACCCACAATACTTCACAGGTTCATCTCTTCACTGAACTAATGTATGCTATTTTCTATGTTAAAAGTGGTTTACTGGGTAATTCTCACAAAGTATTTTGCATTACTATCATTACAAGAATTAACCATAGATCGTTCCTCACAAAAAATTTCACGATCAATATTTCAAGTTTTTCATGACCATGCATCATAGGTACTGAACTTTGCTTATTTAGTCGCTAGTAATATGGCACTAAGAGGCAAGTACCTGTGTAGTTGAGTGCACTGTAATTCTCTAACAAAACCATCTCTCCATGAAGATCCACTACTTCTCTCCCTGCTTGCATCAACTCTTCATTTGAATCCTTCGCCTTTGCTATCCTATCTTGCAGTTCCTGCATTCCAACCACAAGCCAGACAGTTTAGAACATTTACCATGCATATTAGTTCCTTGCCTAACCAACAGGCAAGCCCCAAAGCAAATGGCATGTTCATATAGAATGAGTAGAAGATGGTCAAGAAGGTGAATCTAAAAATTTCTAAATCAAGTTAAACCAGCATCCCAACTGAATCATGTGAAAAACAACATTGCCGAGTGCGATTAAATGCCAAACAGGAAAACATGTGAAAAAACAGTGATTCTACCAATCACTACAACTAGAGGGGGGTGAATAGGTGTAATCCAATTTTGATGGTCTTTTCAGTAGTAGTCAAACAAACAATTAATTAATGAATCAAATAACACAAATAATCAACACAGTGATTTTGGTCACGAAATGAAAACTCATTTGAAGAACGTCTTCAAAATCTAGAATCACTCCGGGTGTAAGATACCACCTAAAATCCATTATAGAAAATAAGTTTGTTATAACCAATTTAGATACACTCACAAAACCTTTGTAGTAGCTAAACTTGGCTTGCAACACCACAAGTGACCCACTTGATCTCTACACGCATGTAGTGCTGGAACTCCGACCTTTTTATAGCTTCCCACAAGAACCTCTCGATCTCTGCATCAACAGCAGCTCTAGACTCTTCCGGCCAATGAACACGCCCACTTCAATGGACTCAAATAAAGTTTGATCTTAAGTGTGGTGTGGTGGAGATATGTTTGTCCAAGAGAGATTCAACAATGTGGGAAAAAGTTTCTCTCAATGGCTCTTGGAAGCACCTAGGGTTTTTGCTCTGTTTCTCCACACCAAAGAACAGAAACAAGCTATTCTATTTATAGTCCAAAGACAACATGACGCTCAAAACCCTAAATTTTAAGTTGTTTGAAACATTGGTTCGAGCGAAGTGTCGAGCAAAAGTCGAGAGCACGTTGTCTTTCAGAAACTACTCGAGTGACACGTAGAACGCACATCGAGCGAACTTCTTTGGAAGAGTTCTGTTCGAGCGCTGAGTCGAGCGCACATCGAGCGAACCTCTCTGGAAGAGTTCTGCTTGCGCCGTGTTGAGCACACTTCAATCTTTTTCATGTTACACCGCTTCAACACTTGTTACAACACAATTTTACACAGATTTTCACAAGAATATGCCAACCAACTAATTTTTCCTTCAACAATCTCCCACTTTGACATTTCTGTGACAAAACCTCTAACCTATACATAGGACTTAATCCTAACACACTCCACACAGGATTCCCAAATTCAAGCATAGTCTTGAACACGTTGAGATATTTTTGCAAACACTTAGGCCTCGTTTGTTTTCGGAAATGAGATGAGATGAGTTGAGATTAAAATTAAAAAGTAAAATAAAGTATTATTAGAATATATTTTTTAATATTATTTTTATTTTGAGATTTGAAAAAGTTGAATTGTTTATTTTATTTTGTATTGAAATTTGAAAAAGTTGTAATGATTATGTGAGATAAGATGAGATAGATTTTAAAAAGTTGAATTGTTTATTTTATTTTGTATTGAAATTTGGGAAAGTGTAATGATGAAATTGAGATGAGATGAGATGTTTTCTGAAAACAAACGAGGCCTTAGCAAACGGTTAAACGTACCAACAAAAATATGCAAGAAATATTCTCTAAGTATAATCAATGTCTGTTCGCAAATCACAAACCAAAATACACGTATAGACATGATAAGCACAATTTTCATAAAAAAAACATTTCATTAAGCAATTAATCAGACATTGAGTTCAATTAGACAAACAACAGCAGCACAAACATCATGTGATACAAAAACAAAAGCTAATCCCCCACAAAAAAAAAAAATGTGTTACTAACACCTATCCTTCTCCCTTTCTTGCTACTCCCCCTACATCTATACCACTCCCCTTGTATTTATACTACTCCCCCTTTTTGTCACAACAGGCCAAGGGTCTCAATTATCAACATCACTAGGACTGCTACCATCATTATCATCATCAACGAGGTGCTCCTCCATGTTGTTGAAGCGTTGAGTCACGAGCTGCTGCAGGCTATCAACTCTAACATCAAAGCTATCAAACCAGGCATCAAGGCGGGCTAGGTACTAAAGAACCTGTTGAAGGCTGAACTCGATTAGGGCTGTAAACGAGCCGAGTTCGAGCGAGCATGGGGTGTGCGAACTCGGCTCGTTCACTACTCGAGTCGAGCCCAAGCTCGACTCGTTTATCAGCCGAGCCTAGGAGAACGTTCGAACTCAGCTCGTGTACAAGGAAAATGAGTTCGAGCTCAACTCGAGCTCAATTTTGTTAACGAGTAGAGCTCAAGCTCGGGAGCTTGAACTTGCTAAAGATCTGAACCCAATAGGAAAGCACAACATTAGTGAAAGAAAAGAAAGAAAAAGAAACGGAAAGGTCAAAATAAAAATTAAGCATACTGAGATCTGAACACGATCTCTTCAAATATATCAACATCTGTTCAGATCTACAAGAAAATCAACAACCCAAAATAAAAGGTTTTAAAAAAAATGTACATTAACTCAGATTGAGACGTCTCCTGTTCGCTCGCCCAAAATCCATGTCTCCCTCTCAAAAGCTCAGCTCAACCAAACCACCCTCTCCTCTGACAAAAGCCTTCCCCTCAGACCAAAAGCCACCCAAACGGTGCTGGAAAGGGTACCGGTTTGGCCAGATTTCTGAAGATGGAAATGAGTTTAGGATTCTCCAGTGATGGACACTTCTAAGCTATTGTAGATCATGAAGTTAAAGAAACTCAGGGTGATGAAGCCGTTCCATTTTCAACAGCGAGAACTCTGATCAGTTAAAGAGAGAGAGAGAGAGAGAGAGTACGTGCCTCACTGCCTTTCTATGTTTTGAATTTCGGGCAGCGGAAATGCAGTAGGCGAGGAGGAGATCAAAATAAATAAAGCCACGTGTGGACCAACTGCTTAGGCATACCTCGTGGATTCGTGCTAGCGTGTCTCAAACATCATAAATATTAAATTGTTAATAGATCTTGAAAATGGTGAAGTAAAGTTTGTCGGCAAACTTTTCTATCCCTATGCTTTGATGTGTACCTATCCATCCATTTGTTTATTTTGCAGGTCCCAAGCTATTTTGACGAAGCACGTGGGTGCTTTGGAAAGTGCAGTATATTTTATTGATTTAATACTGCAATATTGTCACTAGATATATTGTTATTGTTAGATTTTATCAATAAATATGATAATTCAAAGAGTTTATTAACTCTTGTTTATTATTTTTTAATTATATTTATTTATCTCCAAATAATTTTAAAATTAATCCTTTTTTATATTTTCAATCATACTTTTTTTATAAAATGATATTTGGATTAATTCACTGTTTTTATTAATTAAATTCTTTACTGCAGTATTACGCTACTGGGTATATTAATTCATGCCCGAATTAATTTATTTTATCATTCCAGTTATGTTTTAGTACTTTAATTTTATCATGCCTTTTAAATTTGTTTCTATTATTTAATTTTATTCTCTATATCACATAAGTCAATTCCTGTGGAATACGATATTGGATTATTCTTTATACAAGTTAACACTTCTACACTTGAAAAACCACATTTGGAATCACGTCAATGACACTATTAGTATTGTTATTAATAACACTATTAGTAAGAACTCTGATTTCTTACAATAATAAATCTAATAGTTTACAACACTATCAGATCTGCATCACTAATAACGGTAAAATTTTATTGTTTAAAGTCATATCTCTTATTTTTGTCTAAAATCGTCAAGGCATCTGCATGTAGTTATAAATAGGTTTGTAGAAATGTTTGTATTATAGTTATCAATAGTTTGCAGATAATATATTTGATATATGTTGTAAACATGGAGAAATGTTTTAAAATATAGATAAAACTCTATCTGTTTATAGTTAAATATTAAGATATAACAAAACTCATGAACTAGGCCGCCTTACTAGTGTGTGTGTGTATATATATATATATATAATATGGACCATATGGTGTAATTTGTAAACTTATAATGTTATATATTTATTGGACTCATGTATTCATCATAACTTCTAGTTCTATAATCCTAGAAGTTAATTTGATAAATTTATATATAGTATATGTAGTGGACTATAAGTAAGACTAAGTCTATATACATAATTATGAATATTATAAATTATATATATATATATATATCTAACTTTTGGCTATTATATATATATATATATTGTATTATATATGTACAAATATATACGAGTCGAGCTCACGAGTCGAGTCGAGTTTCATACGAGTTTGTTCACGAACATTAATCGAGCCGGTCGAGCTTTATACGAGTTTATATCGTTTAATAATCGAGCCTAATTGTATGTTTACGAACGGCCCATTTAATATTCGATTCGAGTTTAATCAAGTCGAATTCGAGCTACCTGTCGAGTAGCCTGTTTATTTTACAGCCTTAGGCTCGATCGAACCTGGTGCCGATGTGGATGGTGCCGAGCTAGGAGGCTAAGAACTGGATGGCAGAGAGCTCGATGGCTGAGAGGAGGGTGCAGGAGAATGTTCAACAAACAGAAAGTGAGGGGTAATGTGAGCATGACTAAGCTGCATGGTCCTACGACCAATAGGAGCCTTAAGAGGAATTCTAGGCTCTTGGAGAAGAATAGCAACTGAATAAGAGAAGGCTAACCAAGTGATGAGGCAAGCAAATGACAATCAAGTCTGTACTTTGTTGGACTGAAAGGCCTCAAGCATGACCCGAGAAAGATGACTCCCCAGATCAATGAAGTCATTATTGATCAGTGCATACAGAAGAGTGACTCAGTCAAGACCCACATCACTCTGATGACCAGCAGGATATAGATTTGTAAAGACAATCCTACTGAGAATGAGATATTCAGTTGAAAATCTTACCGTTAGAAGTGGTGACTTACCATTCAAATTACGAGACGTACCATACAGACATCCAACAATGACTGACGAACCGTTCTCCTATTGTCGAGTGTGAAGTCTCCCTCGGTGAGCTTACTGAGACTTTTATTTCCCATATTTTTTAGTCTTGCCAATGGCAGGCCTTGACCACCGGTCATCCCACTCCTTCTATGGAGTTGGTTCGGGAGTTTTACTCCAATATTCACATCATCTCTGAAGATGGCTCTTTCGAGGTTAGTCTCTGGAATATTCTCTTCCGGGTGACTCCGGGCATGTTAACAAACCTGCTAAATGCTCTGCGTGTCCAATCCAGTATATCCCTATACACGGACATCTCCTCCTAGTCCGCCAGTCATTGCTGGATGTCTGTATGGTACATCTCGTAATTAGGATGGCAAGTCATCACTTCTAATGGTAAAATTTTCACCTGAATATCTCATTCTCAGTAGGATTGTACTTACAAATCTGTATCCTACTGGTCATCAGAGTGATGTGGGTCTTAATCACGCTACTCTTCTGTATGCATTGATCAATGATGTCTCCATTGATCTGGAGAGTCATCTTTACCGGGTCATGCTTGAGGCCTTTCAGTCCAACAAAGTACGGACTTGATTGCTATTTGCCTGGCTCATCACTCAGTTAACCCTCTCTCAGTCAGTTGCTATTATTCCCCAAGAGCCTAGAATTCCTCTTAAGGCTCTTATTGGTCGTAGGACCATGCAGCTTAGTCGTGCTCAATTTACCCCACCCTCTGTTTGTTGAACATCCTCCTGCATTCTCCTCTCAGCCATCCAGCTCTCAGTCTCCTAGCTCGGCACCATCCACATCGGCACTAGGTTCGACCGAGCCCAACTTTAAGCAGGTTCTTGAGTACCTAGCCCGCCTTGATGCCCGATTTGATAGCCTTGATGCTGAAGTTGATAGCCTGCAGCAGCACATGACTCAACGCTTCAACCACATGGAGGAGCAGCTCGTTGATGATGATAATGATGGTGGCAGTTCTAGTGATGGTGATCCAGGGGGAATGTTATAGATGTAGGGGGTAGCAAGAAAGGGAGAAGGATAGGTGTTAGTAACACATTTTTTTTGTGGGGAGCAGCTTTTGATCCATCAACAAACAGGACTTCTCTCAAGACAGGCAATCCAGGTATTTCAATTTCACCCCTGCCAATTATATCGGCTTTTCCACCATCTCCAAATGTTACTGTTTCACATTCGTACTCTTCAACAGTTTTAATTAGGCTTCTATCACCTGACATGTGACGAGAACATCCGCTATCAAGATACCACATATAGGTGTCTCTGGTCTTTAGAGCAATGTGTGCCACATGGCACGTGTTTCTTTCTCCATTTTTGACCCACACGTTTCTAACTTTTGGAGAGTTGCCCTTTTTGCTAGTTGACAGTTGGTCTAACTTGACATTGAGCATCTCATTTTGTTTAGTTAAGGCTCTGACTTGACTCCAAAGATTCAAATACCCTCTTCTTGATTTGCTATTTCCATCTCTCATGGGATTCCTCATAAGCTCATAGCAGTTTGGTCGGATGTGACCATCCTTATCACAATTATGGCACACATAGTCCTCTTTGCAATCTCTTTGTCCCCTGAAAGAAGAGGCATACTTAAGAGCAGTTATGAGATTTTGACCCATTTTTTGAGAGTACACACTTCTATTTTGAGAGGGTGTATGATCAAACATGGTGTATCTTTTCAATTTAAAATAGTCTGTTACAACATGACCGATCTTACCACAGTGGTGGCAAACAAGGCTTGTATTTCGAGCTCTTGATTTCTCATGAGATAGAACACCCATTTGTACATATGAGGATTTCTTACCCTTGTCAGATGGGTTAGCATTCCCATTGGCAGTTGATTCATGAACAAACACAGTTTTCCTTCCATTTTTATATGAGATTTTTTAGGTAGTAGCTGCATCAGATTCCTCTACATTATATCCTAGCCCACTCTTGTCTCCAGGGGCTTTCCTGACCTCAGAATTTCATCCAGCTTTTGTTTCCCAATAGACAAAGATTTCAGTTTATCTTTCAGCAAAATTATCTCACTTTCTTGAATTTTTAATTTATTTTTCAGAGAAACATTCTTCAATTTCAATTGATCAGCTAGACCAATAGCTTCATTTAATTTGCCTTGAAGCCCTTAATTTTCTCATTTGCTGAAGTCTATCTCCTCAATGTGCACTTTGTTGAGTTTTCTCAATTTAACATATTCCTTGTACAACTTCTCATAGACTTCTTGCAATTGATCTTCATACCCAAATTCATTTTCGGATATGCTCCAATCGTCAGACACTTGTTCATTGCATTGACTTTTGCTGCTAACAGAGGTAGTGAACGCCATGTAGTTGAGATTTTTTTTTGGATAAGAGTTCTCTGCTGAGTCACTTGACTCTGACTCACTCTCACCCAAGGATGCAATCTTAGCTCTTTCTTTTGCCTTTTTGTAATTTGCACATTCCAGGCGAATGAGTCCAAATCCATGACATTCATGACACTGCACACTTGATTGTACCTTGTCTTTATTTGCTCTAGTATACTTCTCAATGCTTCTCTCATTGTTCCCTGAACTTGTGCCTCTGTTATATCTTTCAAACGTTTTCTTCTCTGTCCTCTGGTTCTTGTTATTTCTAGCCACAAACATTTTCCTGAACTTCTTAATATAAAATGCTATTTCTCTGTCACTCAAAGCCAGCTCATCAGATGACTCATTTGACTCCTCTCTAATGGTATTGGGGGCTATGGACTTGTAATTTTTTATCCACAGGAAGAGTATGTTTGTACGTTTGTAGAGAGCCCACCAACTCTTCAGTTCTCATAGTGTCCAAATCTTTGATTTCTTCAATAGCAATAACTTTAAGGCGAAACCTCTCAAGAAGAGATCTGAGGTCACAATTTTGTTCTCAGCAATTTTGTCCCCTAAATTAAAATGAGAATTGACAACATCATTTAGTTTGGCATAGAAAGCATCAAATGTTTCATCATCCTTCATTGTAAGTTCTTCGAAACTAGTGGTCAGCATTTGAAACTTAGAATTCTTTATAGCCTTGGTACCTTCATGGGTAACCTCAAGAATGTCCCAAGCCTCTTTGCAATTTTCACACATGGAGATTCGCATGAACTCTTCCTGAGACACAGCCATGAAAATCGCATTCAGGCCTTTGTTATTCCGACCACACTCATTTATTTCATCCCTCGAGTAATTTTTCACACTTTTGGGGGTTTGAACTCCCTCAATAATAGCAATTGGTTCTCTCCATCCTTTTGTTATGGAAACACACACTCGTTCATCCACAAACTTTAGGAATGCTCTCATTCGAACTTTCCAATGAGCGTAGTTGTTTCCATCAAAATATGGTGGTGATGTGAGAGATTACGACTTATCCATAAACCACTACAGCAAGATCACACTCAGGAACTGAATCCTAGCAGAGTAAACCCGCTCTGATACCAATTGAAAATGCAGTGATTCTACCAATCACTACACCTAGAGGGGATGAATAGGTGTAATCCAATTTTGATGGTCTTTTCAGTATTAGTCAAACAAACAATTAATCAATTAATCAAATAACACAAATAATCAACACAGTGATTTTGGTCACGGAATGGAAACTCATTTGAAAAACGTTTTCAAAATCTAAAATCACTCCGGGTGTAAGACACCACCTAAAATCTACTATAGCAAATAAGTTTGTTACAACCAATTTAGAGACACTCACAAAACCTTTGTAGTAACTAAACTTGGCTTGCAACACCACAAATGACCCACTTGATTTCTACATGCATGTAGTGCTGAAACTCTGACCTTTTTATAGCTTCCTACGATAACCTCTCGATCTCTGCATCAACAGCAGCTCCGAACTCTTCCGGCCAATGAACAAGTCCACTTCAATGGATGAAAAATAAAGTTTGATCTTGAGTGTGGTGTGGTGGAGATATGTTTGTCCAAAAGAGATTCAACAATATGGGGAAAGTTTCTTTCAATAGCCCTTGGAAGCACCTAGGGTTTTTGCTCTGTTTCTCCACACCAAAAAACATAAACAAGCTGTTCTATTTATAGTCCAAAGACAACACAGTGCTCAAAACCCTAAATTTTAAATTGTTTGAAACATTGGCTCGAGCGAAGTGTCGAGCGCACGTTGTCTTTCAGAAACTACTCAAGCGACATGTAGAGCGCACATCGAGCGAACCTCTCTGGAAGAGTTCTACTTGAGCTATGTTGAGCACACTTCAATCTTTTTCATGTTACACCGCTTCAACACTTGTTATAACGCAATTTACACAGATTTTCACAAAAATATGTCAATCAACTAATTTTTCCCTCAACAACATGATATTTGGATCAAGGTAGTAGTGCTAGGAAATACATGATTATGTAGGACAAGCGGGGGGATTGGAACATGCACGCAGATCAGTTGAGAAAATATAGATTTGAATTAGATAAGAACACACCAGAGGACGCAGAATTTGAAGCAATTAAAAGCTAAATTCAGCACTGGTGCCAAGTGTAAGAACTACCAAAGCAGTTCTTGAGAAATGGCAGTCGCATCAATGACACATGTACACCATGAAACTGAACTTATCAAAGAATATGGCTTTAGCTAACCATCCCCGTTCCTCGGGCAATCATAAAGCTCCAACTCCTGCAGGAGTAAGCTAGTACATTTTTATTTTCTTGCTTCTTTTACCAGTCAATTTTGTCATTCACAAAATTTACAAGAAAAACAAAACCCACAAGTTTCCTCCAGTGAATTTCATCCGCCTTCCATTCAATCGCGTAATATCTCATATTCAATATCATGAATCAAAATACCACCAGACATACAATTCCTAATCTTCCCAACAAAGGTCAAATAATCATTTCCAAACAAGTAACCCCATCAAATTTCTCATCTACCGGACCGAAATTTAGAAGAAACCCATATAGGCATTTATTACCAAATCCTAATCAGAAACACAATCCTTCATATTCTAGACATGAAAGCCGCAAACAAAAAGATTCCCTCAGAATTCCATCTTCTGAGAAACGCACACCCTTTCAATTCTCATCTTCAACAAGAAAACGATAATTTCCTTAATTTTGAAAATCAAGAATCTTTTAAAAAAAGAAAGAACTCCAAAAATCAACAAGTTTCCCATATCCCAAAAAAATTAACAATTCAACGAGTGCTAGTTTTTTCTAGATAAAGAAGAAGAAGAAGAAAGAAAGAAAGAAATTACCTTCCACCGAATAACGTACTCCTCCTCCTTGTCGACGAAGAAGCCGTTGAACTTATCGATCTCTTCCTCCAAGAGCCTGACGAAATCGTCGACCTCCTTGGACAGCTCTGGTGGACAATAAGATGCGTCGACGTTGGGGTCCGAATCCAATCTGGGCCGTTTATCAGGCATCTTGTGGGTATCGTCGTCCTTGGGGTAGATAAGCTTGAGCTGCTTCTTGAGGTCCTTATAGGACAAGAACTTGTCCCGCCACTCCGGCAGGGTCTCCTCGATTAGGCTGTTGAGGATCTTCCAAAACTTCATGGTGTCCCCGCTCGCACCGGATGAAATCCTCCTCCACCACCACACCGCAGAGAGAAAGAGAGAGAGAGAAGGAAAGAAAAGAAGATGGCCAAGATGGAAATAACTAAAATGAACGGATGGTCGCAGAGATCAGAGAAGTTCGAATATCCGGAAGAAAGGAATTCTGGGGAATATGCTCTTTTTTATTATCTTGTTTGCTCGACACGAGCTACAGAGGAATATCTGTCTCTCTCTCTCTCGGGTTTAATCCTATCTTCCACGTCCGCCGAGACCGTTAAATCGTTGTTATGATCTGCTGTCTTCTCTTTCACTCTCGGCCGGAACTGGCTTGGAATATTTTTACCCTTTTTTTTGCCCTTCTACAAGGAATCTTGCTTTTGCTCTAGGTGATTGCTCATTAAACGACCAAAAAAAAAAAAAAAAGACGAGACTTTTTTTTTGTTGTGGGTAGAGTTGTGTTTTTATGCCACGCGAATATAATGTACCAGTGGCAAGTCTGATCATACTGCCAGAATAACACTTCAAGTGCAAACATATGTGGCTCAAACAGCCTCATTCAAGCAAAGCACCATGATCTTCAGGACCAAAAGCCACAGGCTTTCAAGGCCCAAAGGTAACTCACTCAATGACAGCACTTGTATGCAATGCATAATAAATATTAATAATATTAAATGGGTTTCAAATTCTCCCTTTTTAAATTTTAGTTCTGATTTAAAAATCACTTGAATCGCATTTCAATAATTATAAAGGATTTGAATTTGTCACTCGCATCGTGGCCAAATTTGTTGTTGGATTGGTGAATTTTCAAGCCACCATTTGGAACTTTACCCAAGATCATTAGAAAGTGTATTGAGATTTCCTACTTTTTAAAGAAAAGGATATTTACAATTCAGAAGATGAAAAAATTATATTCATTGACATTTTTGTTACCACATTATTATAAGGATGTATTTAGATGTTGAACTAAGTTGAATTGAGATAAGATGATAAAATATTGTCAGAATATTATTTTTTAATATTATTATTATTTTGAGATTTGAAAAAATTATATTTTTTATTATATTTTGTATTGAAATTTTAAAAAATTGTAATAATGAGTTAAAATGAATTAAAAGTAGTTTGGTATCCAAACGTACCCTAAGGCTTCATTTGGATGCCCAACTAAGCTTAGCTTAGTTCACTTTTGAGCTTTATCTGCTATCCAAACATACTTTCAAGCCGAGTTTCCTTTTAAATTCATCTGTAAACTGTAGAGAGACGGGACATGGCTGCTTTTTGACCATTATTTTTACCATCTGCCACGTTTTGACCATTGGTTGCAGTGCATACCCACATTTGGCTGCAGTGCATGTACGAACAATTAATAATGATATTCGGTCAAATGTGATATATAATAATAATAATAATAAAAGGCAAAACAATATTATAACAGGGAAGAATGGTACTGGTGGGACCTAATTTTTTTTGGGTTCAGACAAAATAGTAGACAATTTCGTTTAGTTCTGCACAAGTAAACAGTATAAAATAATAGTGGGACTCATTTTTTTTACAACTTTTTATAAATAAATTTAAACTCATTTTGATATCCAAACACATTTTAAACTCATTTTAGTAGACCCCACCAAACTCATTCAACAATCTCAACTCACTATTATTTATAAAAAACTTAACTCAATTCAACATCTAAACGCAGCCTAAATCCCCATCACTAGTATGAACACAACTATTTTATTCTTTATAATAAAATGTTAATTTTTTTGAATTTAAAAGACACAATATTTTATTATATAATTGCACACTAGTAATAATTGCTTAGTGGTATTTTTACTGAAATTAATATTATTCATCCGAAGTGTGAAGGAAGAAAACTTGTTATAATAAGTATTTAAGTAATCGCAACTATTATTTATTTGTAATATAAAGGCGGTGACTTTCTAATGATTTGAAGGCAGAATCCCCTCCCCAACAAGTTTCTCCGTACCAAGAAAGAAAAAGCACTCAAATATTATGATTATTATTAGAGAATATCTTCCTACAGACGCTGCCGATTTTCCCCAAATAACAGCATTCAATGGTGACCTTCCACGTAGACACCACATTCTCTCAACGGTGGACCGCATTGCAGAGGAAGAAAAAAATTTTCATCTCGTGCCACACTCCCGTACTCCCTCTCTCTCTCTCAAGAAAAGCCTCGACAATCTCCACCGAAATCCCCTCCCTAGGTGTGTAAATTTGACCTGGAAAACGGTCCGGGCAGGATCGGAATTATCAGTTTTGAATTGATCTGATCTGGAATCGGTTTATGAAATGTATAAATTGGTCGGAACCGATTCGATTTCAGTTTCAAGATTTTTCAAATCAAACTCGATTGGTTAATAAAAAATATATATAAAAAATAATATTTTTTATATATTTTTTATTAACAATTAAAATTATACAAAATATTTTTTATATATTAATATATATAAGCTTCATATATAATGTATAATTAATATAATTATATAAAAGATAATATTATTATAAAATAAAAGTTTAATCTTAAAAATAAAAATTTAATTGATCATATATTATATAGCTATACTAATAGTCTAATATTAATACTATTATATAGTCTAATAATTTATATAGCTATACTAATATATAAGTTTATAACTAATATTAATAGTCTAATATAGACTATAGTTAATAGTTATACTTATATTGATGTAGTTATACTAAATCACTATAAGTTTATAACTAATACTAATATATAACTATACTAATAATCTAATATTAATACTATTATGCTATTATATAGTCTAATATATTATAAT
Source organism: Cyclocarya paliurus (assembly GCA_029856935.1). Taxonomy (NCBI): domain Eukaryota; kingdom Viridiplantae; phylum Streptophyta; class Magnoliopsida; order Fagales; family Juglandaceae; genus Cyclocarya; species Cyclocarya paliurus. The sequence goes on along the minus strand of CM056949.1, from coordinate 1,504,584 downwards.
TTATATAGCTATACTAAATTACTAATATATAAGTTTATAACTAATACTAATAGTCTAATATAGACTATAGTTATACTTATAATTAATATAGTTATACTAAATCACTACAAGTTTATAACTAATACTAATATATAGTTTATAACTAATACTAATATATAACTATACTAATAGTCTAATATTAATACTATTATATAGTCTAATATATTATATAGCTACACTAATATATAAGTCTGTAGCTATTTAACTAATACTAATAGTTTAATATAGACTATAGTTATACTTATACTAATATAGTTATATTAAATCACTATAACTGATACTAATATATAAATATACTAATAGTCTAATATTAATACTATTATATAGTCTAATATATTATATAGCTATACTAATATATAAGTCTATAACTATTTAACAAATACTAATAGTCTAATGTAGACTATAGTTATACTTATACTAATATAGTTATACTAAATCACTATAATTAATACTAATATATAACTAATACTAATATATAGCTATACTAATAGTCTAATATTAATACTATCATATAGTCTAATATATTATATAGCTATACTAATATATAACTAATACTAATAGTCTAATATAAACTATAGTTATACTAATTAGTAATCACTATTAATCATTGTAACCAAATCACTATAGTCTATAACTATTAACTATTGTATTAAATGTATTACAAATATATATAGATTATAATTATCAATTTCTCAAACCATCCATTTTTTGTTAATTATCATATAAAACAAAACAAAACAAAACAATTGAAAGTTGAAACCAAAGGAAATGTGTTGTTTCCTCTCACAATTCCAGTTTATACTATAAACCCTAAAAACAATTTCAAACTGGCGCCCCTCTCCTCACTCTCGTCTCTCGTCTCCGCCTCTCTCTCGTCTCCATCTCTCTATCTCTCCTCACCGGCCGTCGCACATATTGTGAGCTCACGGCATCACTGTCGTCGTCGAACCTCCCCTCACAGACTTAGGATATCTCCTTACTCTCATCTCTCGTCGCCGTCTCTCTAGTCTCTGCCTCTACTTTGCCCTCTTGTCTCCGTCTCTCTACCTCCCCTCACTGGTCGTCGCACATACTGTGAGCTCCTGGAATCACTGTCGTCGTCGAACCTCCCCTCAAGAACTTACGACCTCACCTCACATCTCTCTGTCTTCGATTCCTCACGGTAACTTTTCTCCCTTATGTTTTTCATTTCACTTATTTAAGTTATTTGAAATAAATTCAAGTGATATGAATCATTAGGGTTTTGTGATTGTGATTGTAAAATTACCTAAAAGTGCAGTTTATTGTTGATGGGAAGCTTCTGTAATCCCCACCTCTCCATATGCGTGAACTAGAAGTCTGTGTTTGTGTATATGGATTAACTTTTTTGAATTTATGTCTTTTTGTGTATTTGTTTATATGTATATGTCTGTGTGTGTGTGTGTCAGTGTATTGGAACATTTGAAACTTCCGAAGATAACTGAACATTTGAATTTATATGTGTGTTAGTGTGTGTCAATGTATATGTCTCCTGTGTGTGTGTGTTTGATAGTTTGTGACATTGTGTATATAGATTGCATTGTAAAACAAATTGTGTTTTATATGTGTATTTGATAGTTTGTGTATATGGATTTTTTTAGTAAAAAATTGAAAAATCAGACCAGACCGGACCGGAAACTGGTAAAACTGGAAGTACTGGTTTAGGAGGATAATCAGGGCGTAATCGGGTTTGAAAAATACAAAACCGGTCATATTGGTTCGATTCTAAATTTTGTCTAAAACCAGAAAGAACCGGACCGGTTACACCCTTAGTCCCTTACCCTTCCCTCTCTCTCCTCTCCCTCCCTCCTTCATGAGACCCCCTTATCGAAACAGATTCACCCTCCTTACGTTCTTATCTTTTTTTCTTATTGTTAAACTCTATTTGATTCACGAGAAAATCCGGAGGAAATGGCACAAAAAAGAAATTCTTCGCTCGATATACACATTTTCTGTTATGGACTTACAACTACTTGTTTTCCCCTCAATGATTAGAAATGAAAATTATTGGGTTTTTTAGTACTTTTATAAAGTTTTATAGTCTCAAGGGATGAATTTTGGTGATTTTATGTGTTTGTATTACTTCGCAGGATACGATTGTAGATTTGCAGGAGGCGATTAATCGGCGAAGTAAGGGCGAGGGCGGGATGTGGTTCACTTCTTGTTAGACTTTTTATGCAAGCCTTTAGCTTGAACATCTAATTTTGTTTTGTTGCAGTTAATCTGTGTTTTGCTAATTAGTTTAACTACGATTGTTTTGGAAGAAAAGTATTTCCTTCCACTCATGGGTCTTGGTACGGATTTTATCATTGATTCGAGGAAGATACAGAATTTTCTTATTTTGTGAAGGTGTTAATTTCTTATAGAAATTGCATATGTTCTATTAAGGAAGAAACAGGTCCCGCAACACAGTGAACCTAATCTCTGACTCCTGATATGTGGAGGAAAATACATACACAAGTGCAAAAGTTTTAAAAGTTTTGCTTTCGCTATTTGTGACGCGGTGCAGAAGCTTTATATAAGGAGTCCTGATGTATCAACTCATTATCAGCTAACGTTAACTCAACACGTCGGAATTACTGTTCCAAAGAGACTCTTAGGGCACTAGCATTGGCTTGACCAAAGTTAAAGATTGGCTAAAATTTAGATAATATGTATTAGAAACACTCCACATTAGATTGACCAAATCTAAAATAAAATGAACTTTTGCTACAATGATTGGTCAAAGATAGAGAATCACTATTGATTTACTAAACATTAAAATATTAATTTCTCACTTCAAGAAAATATTAAAATATTAGTTTCTCACTTCAATAAAAATACTATTTGGTTTGTAATTAAGAAATTTAGATGAGTTTAATTAATATTTTTTATTATTAACATTAAATGACTTTTAAAAATATAATTTTTTTAATATAAATTTAATTAGAATATAATTATTATTAATATTCAATTGGTAGAATTATAAAATGTGATACAAATAAATTAAATTAAAAAATTATTAATTTAATAATATTTTATTATTATATAGAGAGTAAATGGCTAGTCCAATGTGGGGATTGAATGTAAATAGAATAGGCAAATGTAAAAAGGTGTGATATTGGCTAAAGTTTGGAGATGCATTTGGCCAAGTCAATGCTAGTGCTATTAGACGTTTGAATGATGAGTTGAAATGATTTATGAATAGTAAAATAATTTTTTTTAAAATATTATTTTTTAATATTATTATTATTTTAAAATTTAAAAAAATTGAATTGTTTATTATATTTTGATGTAAGAATTTGAGAAAGTTGTTTTAGAATTTGAAAAAAAATATGTTTATATATTGTATGAGAATTTAAAAAAATTATAATGATAAATATGAGATGAATTAAGATGGTTTGAAGAGAATTGTGAATACAAACAATTATTATTAGGAGGAATAAAAGAAGCGGAATCTATCACAAGAGCGGGGTTAAGTGATCTAGTTAAACTTGCTCAATAAGCTAACGGATGGACGTTTCATGTCTGTAAGTGTGACTTAACTCACATCGACCCATTCTCTCTCCCCTTCTCGTCAAGTTTTCCAGGACGGCTTCCATGCTTGCATGATCAATTACTTGAAAGGTCAGTAGGGTTTCTCCCAACTTCGTAAATCCGTGATCTTTTTCTTTTTTCTTTTTCCTTTTGTCTGAATTGGGGAACATATGTTTGTCGCTTCTTCGGTTTTTACTGTGGAAGTTTTTGTATTATAATAATTATCTTTGATTGATGTGCACTGCGTTTGATACTGTGTTTGGTTGATGGGAAAAATGTGGGGCAAAGAAATAGATGATCCCATTTATGTGTTGGGCCTTGTTTTTGGTTAATGTGTCTGGGTAAAGACTCCGTTTGGTTGCCAAGAAAATGTTGGAAAAGAAAAGTTAAAAACAAAAGTTTATGTACGTGGCATGATTGACAGGATTTCCGTTATGGATGGATCTCAATTCTTGTGATTTTATGATCGGTTTTATATCGATTGAGGCAATTTTTTTAGAGGTGTTCTGGTAATATCTGACTACTTTCGCGACTTTTAACGTGGTCAGGTGCTCTCTTATGTTTCTTTTTTTCCCCTTTTTCGTTTTAATCACGTTGCATGAAAGGAAAACATAATGCATAGTTTGATTACAATGGCATGGAAGTTGGATCTTTACCGCTATGGAAGGATGGTACGCAGGGGTAATTTGATTAGGGATATGCTACAAAATTGGAATTTGGTTGCTGCTGGTTGCGCAATTGAATCCTTAAGTCTGTTTAAGAACCAAGTAATCTACTTATAAAAAAAAAAGAACCAAGTAATCTTCTTGGCCTGGCAACCTTTAAACAACTTGAGGCGCCTTGTGATGCATAGGACAATAGGTTGAATCCCCTGGTATCGCATGAGTCGGGACTGCGGAATACCCAAGGTCACTGTCAATGAAGCTCCCTCAAGTACACTCTTTTCATTTCCTATCCCCTGTTTACTGTATTGCTAGAGATGTGGCAGTTGCCTCAACTTGATTTGGATAAGTTGAGTTGACATGACTAGCAGTAACAAAGTATGTTGTATAAGCTTGATCTTCCCACGCCTGATTGTCTTACTGCTACATCATATTACAGGGAGATTATCATTTGTAGGAGAAGACCAATATTGAATTCTTCTTGTAATATTTTATTTACTTTTTCTTTAGCGCTAAAAAAATGGCAAGACAAATGAAATTCTGTTATACAGATGCAAAAAAAAAATAAAAAAAAGGAACTAATTTTCCTTTACATAAAGGAAATGCTTTACATAAAGGAAATGATCAAGAAAACAAAATTATATTTTACCTTTCCACATGCTTTTGTAAGACAGCAACTAAACAGTCATTCCTAGAATTTTGTACCCTTTGATCTATTTGGTTTTAAAGGGAGTTTTCTCTTAGTTTTCAGTGACTTCTTATGACATTTAAGTCCATCACATGGGAGGTATTGAAATATATCTTCAACTGTCAATGTCAAAAATTGAAATATTGCTTTCTTGTGGATTAGCTGTTGGATTGTCCTCCCTGATCTGGGATACCAAAAGAAGGGTTATCCTTTTATTTGTTACAGGAACCGTTCAGTTCTAAGGGTTGAGGTGTCATATAAAATTTTAACGTTCTTTTAGGTTCTCTGCATTTTGAGGGTTTTTGTATCAGGATAACTTTGAGGTCTTTTTTTTTTTTTGGAAAGAGTGATCTATTTTATAATCTTTGCATTTGAAAGTGGCAGAACTTTGAAGAAAATAAATGGAGTTGGAAGCAAGTGAAAGGGATGGAGAAACAGTGGTGACTCAAGTTAGTTTTGGTGGGTTTGACAGTAATGTCAGAGCGAAAGATCTTGTGGAATGCTTAGAATATGAGGTTGGAACTGTTTTTAGGTGCAGACTGAAAACTTCTTGGACTCCTCCAGAATCTTATCCAACATTTGAGGTCATTGACACTTCAGACATTGAAATAGAAGATGATTATACAAAGGTGGAGCCCCATGCATTTGTGCATTTTGCCACACCTAAATCGGTAGATTGGGCTGTGGATGCTGCAGGGCGTTGTGATCTGTTTCTGAACACGCAACCATTGAAGGCTAGTTTAGGTTTGCAAAGTCCATTCCAGCTGAGGCAGAGGAGGAGGACTACAACTCCTCATAAGTTGTCTGATGTGCTTGTCGAGGTTGGAACCTTGGTCAGTCAGGATGAGTTTTTTGTTGCTTGGAGAGGAGCACCTTTTGGGGTTGACTTTCTGGTAGATCCCTTTGCTGGGACATGCAACTTTTGTTTCACAAGAGATACTGTTTTCTCTTTTAAAAGCAAAAGTAAGTATGCGGTGATAAAATGTAATTTTAAGATGGAATTTGTGGTAAGAGACATCAATGAGATCAAACGCTATAATGATACATCGTATCTAGTAATTTTGTTGCACCTGGCTTCATCTCCCTGCATTTGGTATAGAACGGCTGATGATGATATTGAAGAATCTGTGCCGTATGATTTGTTAGATGATGATGATCCTTGGATCCGAACCACAGATTTTACACCAAGTGGGGCCATTGGTCGGTGTAGTTCTTATAGAGTTTCAATCCCACCCCGCCATGGTATCAAGTTGAGAAGGACAATGGAATATCTTAAAGAACAAAGAGTGCGCGAGATCTACCTTAAAGAGCCACTTAGGATCAGGGATGAACCTGAATTTGGGCTGCCATTATCAGATCCTTTCTTCTGTATTCAGTACAAGCAAGGGATAGGTTTTGAGATAATGTTCTTGGTGAATGCTGTCTTGCATAAAGGCATATTCAGTCAGCACCGGTTGTCAGACAGTTTCTTCAATTTATTGAGAAGCCAACCCAAAGAGGTCAACATTGCTGCACTAAAGCACATATGTTCTTACAGATGCCCGGTGTTTGATGCCGTCGGGAGGCTGAAAACAGTCCAGGATTGGTTGTTGCGGAATCCTAAGCTTTTCAAGACCCCTAGACAGCTTGATGATATTGTTGAAGTTAGGAGGTTGGTCATTACACCAACAAAAGCTTATTGTCTTCCACCAGAAGTTGAGCTTTCCAACAGAGTTCTCAGGAAGTATAAAGGAGTTGCTGATAGGTTTTTAAGGGTCACTTTTATGGATGAAGGAATGCAGAAAATGAATTCCAATGTTCTTAACTCCTACGTCGCTCCTATTGTAAAGCTTATCACATCAAACTCTTATCCACAAAAAACAAAGATATTCCAAAGGGTGAATACCATTCTGAAAAGTGGATTTCATGTTTGTGGTAGGAAGTATTCTTTTCTAGCCTTCTCATCCAATCAATTGAGGGACCGTTCTGCCTGGTTTTTCGCTGAAGATGGAAAGACAGATGTTGTTAACATCAGAAAGTGGATGGGGAAGTTTACCCATAAGAACATTGCGAAGTGTGCTGCCAGGATGGGTCAGTGCTTTTCTTCTACATATGCTACAGTAGAAGTTCCACCAAGAGAGGTGAATCCCGAGTTTCCAGACATAAAGAGAAATGATTACACTTTCTCTGATGGGATTGGTATGATTACTCCTGATCTTGCAAACGAAGTTGCAGAGAAACTGAAATTGGACGGGAACCCTCCGTGTGCTTATCAGATAAGATATGCTGGTTTTAAGGGTGTTGTGGCTTCTTGGCCAGCAAAAGGTGATGGTGTGCGACTGTCTTTAAGGGATAGTATGCACAAGTTCCATTCTGACCATACTACTCTTGAAATCTGTTCTTGGACTAGGTTTCAGCCTGGTTTCCTAAACAGGCAGATCGTGACACTGCTTTCAACTTTGAAGGTTCCTGATGAAATATTCTGGAACATGCAGGACTCTATGCTCTCCAGACTAAACCAAATGCTTGTGGACACAGATGTTGCATTTGATGTCCTGACAGCATCCTGTACTGAGCAAGGAAATGCAGCCGCAATAATGTTGAGTGCGGGATTTGAGCCTCAAAGTGAACCTCATCTACGAGGCATGTTAACCTGTATACGAGCTGCTCAGCACTGGGGCCTTAGGGAGAAGGCTAGGATTTTTGTTCCTTCAGGTAGGTGGTTAATGGGCTGCTTAGATGAGCTAGGCGTCCTTGATCAAGGCCAATGCTTTATCCAAGTGTCTACCCCGTCATTGGAAAACTGTTTCTCAAAGCATGGTTCCAGGTTTACTGAGAAAGCAAATAATCTTCAAGTAATTAAAGGGCATGTGGTGATAGCAAAAAATCCTTGTCTTCACCCAGGAGATATAAGGATTCTGGAAGCAGTTGATGCCCCTGGTTTACACCATTTATTTGATTGCCTTGTTTTCCCTCAAAAGGGTGATAGGCCCCACACAGATGAAGCATCTGGAAGTGACCTTGATGGGGATCTCTACTTTGTGACGTGGGATGATAATCTCATTCCCCCCAGCAAGGAGAGCTGGCTGCCCATGGAGTATACTCCGGCAGAAACCAAACTTTTAGCACGCCCGGTCACTTCTCAGGTACTTGATCTGCTTTGCTCGACTGTAATTTACTATATTCTTTTTTTGATAAGTAATCAAAGATATTGTATTCATAGAAATAGGCAAAGTCCAGGTACACAGGAAGTATACATGAAGAACGCCTAGTTAGAGGTTACAATAGAAAGAATGTAATTTACTATATTCTATGAATCAAATATATATATATATACACATATACTATATTCTATGAACAATTGGATTCTGGGATGGTGTTTTGATGAAATTTATAACACGAATGGTGCTACAATGTTAGCCAATGGCACAACTAAGACAATTAGATTAGCACAATGGAGTTCCCTTGTTAGTTGGTTTGGTTTCAAGAAACTGCTGCATTATTGCACTAATAAGCAATTTCAATTTAGACTGACAAAAGCATGTGATGAAATGGGATAAAATTCTTGTATCACTAAACTAGCATGCTTTGGCGTTGCTTGTATATGTTCCGTTTACTTCTTGGGCTCTTGCCTATTATTATGATCAATAAAGTTTTGTTTACCAAGAAAAAATTGGGATAAAATTCTCAGTAGTTAATCTTGAGGAACAAGTAAGATAGGATAGACATTTATGAAACTCTTACACATACAATATATTAGAACCCCAAGTATACAACAAAGAAACTCTCTTAAATTTATATTTTGTGTTTGTTCCGTAGGATATAATTGACTTTTTTGCAAGAAACATGGTGAATGAGAGCCTGGGAACAATCTGCAATGCACATGTGGTTCATGCTGACAGAAGTGAGGATGGGGCTTTGGATGAGAACTGCTTAACGCTTGCTGGTTTAGCAGCTAAAGCTGTTGATTTTCCCAAGACTGGGCACATTGTCACCATGCCTCCACATCTGAAACCAAAATTGTACCCTGATTTTATGGGGAAAGAGGATTACCAATCCTACAAGTCAACCAAAATTTTAGGAAGACTTTATCGCCAGGTTACGGATGCCTATGATGAAGATGTTGTTACATCTTCACTGTTAGATGTTGTTCCCGCTGATGTTCCTTATGATACAGACCTTGAGGTTCCAGGATCTGCTGATTTCATTATGGACGCATGGGATCAGAAGCGCTCTTATGATGGGCAGCTGAATGGTCTACTAGGACAATATAAAGTGAAGAGGGAAGAAGAGATTGTGACTGGGCACATCTGGTCCATGCCAAAGTACAACAGCAGGAAGCAAGGGGAGCTCACGGAGAAGCTCAAGCAGTCTTACAGTGCTCTAAAGAAAGAGTTTAGGCTAGTTTTTGATAAGATGGACTCAGATTTTGAGGGACTAACTGATGACAAGAAGAACGAATATTATGAGCGGAAGGCATCAGCATGGTATCAGGTCGCTTACCATCCTAAATGGGTGAAGAGATCTCTGGAGTTGCAAGAGCCAGATGGTCCAGAGAATGTAGTGATGTTGAGTTTTCCCTGGATTGCAGCTGATTACCTTGCTCGGATCAAGATTAAAAGCCGAAGGATGTTAAATTTCGACTATAGTAAGCCTATTAACTCTCTGGCAAGGTACCTTATTGATCGAATTTGACCAGATCTTAGTGCTGTCTAGAGCTCTCTTGTTGCCACTCGGAACTTTTTGGCAGCCAGGCCTCTCTGCCATGTTTAAAGGAAGGTTTGTATCTATGTGTTCAAGGTATTTCCATTTCTTTTTTTCCCCTTTCTATCCTGGTATTTCCTTTTGACCTGTTATAGTCGATGCTACAAAATGTTCCTTGCCTTTGGTCAAACTGTTGAAACTTGTGCTTTGATTGGATATTTCTTTCTGCCTCCGAGTTCTCTGAGATTGTAGTGACAATTATCCACTGGCGTGTTTTTTCATGTTAGTACATCGTATATGATGATGTATCTGCATGGAAGTTGAATGTCTAAATTATGTTTCTCTAAACAGGCTAAGCATCTTTAGAGGCAGCTATGGCATAGCTGCCCTTGGAACCTTGAATCCATCATGCTAGTGTGAATTGCCTAAGAACTGAGAGTTTGTCTTATATTTGTTTTTAAAAAAATGGAATTCGCTCAGAAAAACCATTCAACTGCATATTCAGTTTGTATAGTTTCGCCCCCAAAAAGAAAAAGGAAAAAGAAAAGAAAAGAAAAAGGAAGTGGCTCCTGCTTCTCCGTCCTCTCAGCAGCCTGCAGTAGGGCTTGGGATTCTATATTCAAAGAAAACAAGCTTCTAGTAGTATCAGCTTCCACCTTGTTGCCCTGCAGTGGTGTACAGAAGCTGTTCCTGTACCATTCGAGAGATGCATTTCTTCTATCTGGAAAACATTTTATATCCTGACATGTTAGATTTTCTTAAACGGTTCAACCAAATCAAGGCGTGTATGCAAATTATGTTAGTCTTAGAGACTAAGGCTACGTTTGGATCCTCAACCCAACTCAACTCAACTCAACTCAATTCATCATTACAACTTTTTCAAATTTCAATATAAAATATAATAAACAATTCAACTTTTTCAAATTTTAAAATAATAGTAATACTAAAAAGTAATATTCTAACAATATTTTATCAACTCAACTCAACTCAACTCAACATCTAAACGTAGCCTAAATTACATAGCCCAAATAGCCAAATTTCTCAAAGAATTGATCCATCAGGAAATAGAACATAACTAAGTCCAAAACTAAAGCAACCATTAATTTGCAAATGCTTTGATGATCGTTAACGTCCTATGAAATTAAGGATAAACATAACAAGAGAACAGTCCCTTCTGATGTATATATGAAATGAGTTAGCTCCTTGATGTATGCAGCATTGATTATATCACCCAACTACTTAAAGAGTGATGTGTCCTACCTATTATAAGTCAACTACGTCTTAATGATCTTGCCTGCCTTCTTGCATAGCACTCGGAGCATCGCTATCCTCTACAATATTTGGGGTGCTTAATTAATATGCTCATCATTAATGCACGTCACACGAAAAATGAAGAAATTATATATATATATTTTTCTCATCAAGCATGTGTTATATAAATTAATAGAAAAAGACATTACATTGTTCGGAAGGGTTCTTTCCACTATCTATATATAGAATATAATTAGGAATAATAATAAGGGGTATTCGACCAAAAATCATTTCAGTCGCTGCCCATTGCTCCACAGAGTATGCACATTGATTCTGAGATCAACTTATTTTCCTGATCCTCTAATTTATAGACGGAGATTTTTGCTGATGTCGTCTAAGACTAGTGCTAGTTGCCATTAGGGTGAAGGTGATTCTTTTGTTATGGCATCTATTACCGTTTGTGCATCTCCTTCCAAAATTGATTGACTTTTATGTAGATGATTTGCCATTTGTGTCGCTAGAAGAGCTGCTGAGGCCTCTGCAAAGGTGGGATTGATGCTTTGGATTTTAGAGGTCCATACCTCTATAATACTTCCTTCTAAATCTCGACATATGGCTGAGATGGTTAAGAAAGATTCCCAAATTGTTGCATCAAAAGAGAAGCTCCAATGGTGAGGTGGAGGTTTGATCCAGTTTTCTTTGAGAATATTCTGTCTTCTGTTCCCATGCTTGCTTGTAAGCTTGACATGTAGTGTTTAGCTGAAAAGAATCCTTTTCTAATGTTGAGGATGCATCGTTGTGAATGATATCATTCATCTTTCTCCAAATGAAATCTATAGCAATGACTGCAAAAAGCTAAAAATGATGAACTTCTGCTTCAGTTAATCCAAGTTTGGGAGCTGGATTTAGTATCAACTTTATCCATTGTCGCATTGTTGTGATGGAGAGTGATGCCAGATTTAGTGGCCAACTGCTAAATTTTCCACAAGATTCAAACAACAGGGCATTCCACAAAGAGATGAAGCAATGTTTCTTTTACTTGATTGCATATTTGGCAGTTTTCCTCTTGAAGATTTGGAATATTCTGAGTAGCTGAGCCCTGGAAGGGAGGATATCCTATACAGCTTTCCAGAGTAAGAGCTTGTGACGATCATGTATTTTTAGTCTCCATAATTTTTTAAAGCTGGAATCTGGGAAGTCTTGAGGCAATGTAATATCTGCATCTTTTGCCGCTATGTGATATGCTGTCTTAGCTGAGAATTTTCCATTATGCTTTGTGATCCATATCAATTTGTCACTTCTTTGATTGTTTTGGGCAAGAGGAATTTTTTTTATATGTTCGATACTTTCTTGATCAAACAATGTAACCATTTTGTCAACATCCCATGCCCGGGGATTATTTGCAATGATATCAGCAACTTTTAATTGGGAGTGTACCTCATACATTTTCTGGGTTGGCTTTGGCTTGAACTTGTTCATATCTGGTATCCAAGGTTCAGTCCACACATTTACTGATAATCCGTCAAAGATTTGGAAGCATGATCCTTTTGCGAATAAATCTCGTCTTGAGATATTTTTTAGATAGAAGTTTGTACAAAAAACCATTGTTATTTTGACTCAATTCCCATACTATTTTTGCTAACAGTGCTAGATTTATTTTCTCCATTAATTTAAGACCCAAACCTCTAAGGAATTTCGGTTGGTATGTCGGTTTCCATGATTTTGGAGTCAAGTTGTCAACCAGCTAGCTGCCTAGCTCATGTTTATTTTGATTTGTTTATGTACCTATATACACAAATTTGTATGCATGTTTCTTAATTAATTAGTTGCTCGCTACTTGGCATTAATTATCATAGATTTCAAAACTATAACTTACGTACGTACGGACTTAAGAGCAATTTTAGATATCATGTATGGTGCATGTAATATATATGGCTCATGTACGTGAAGTAGTACCTTAACATGCGGGAGGAGGAGTTGGAGTCGGATTCATTGGTTCTTACTTCTTATATATCAATTTGTTTAATAGGAAAGTTGTGTACGATAGGCTATATATAAAGGAGACATGTACGTACGGCAGAGGATTCTTTCATTGGCCCGACGATTTCTCCCTATAATTTCTACCAAACATGATGTGTCCAGGCCAGAGAAATAAACCGAGATATTGCTGATCTTTTTTTGGTAAAACTAGGCGTTGGAGTTGGAAAGCCACTCTCCTCCGTGAGAGGTAAGGGGGTTTCTTTGTTTATTTAAGAAAATGATACGCGTACAATTATTTTTATAATCATTGTCTTAATCCTATTTTAAATAAAGAGATTTTTTTTCAAAACAACTTATCAAAGTAACATCGTTATACAGAAATATCATTTTATTATATAAAAAATTGTAGTTACTCAAGTAGCATATTAGCACAGAGATACATGATATCAAAGAGACTAAAAAATATATGGAAAAGAGACAGAAGTTAGCTACTTTAATCTTGTGCTGCAACTCAAATCATGTGTTGCCATTAACTACTATACAATAGGGTTTACAAAGTGTTCTGTTTCACAAAGGAAACACACTCATTTAAGGATACTTGCATCAACAAAGAAATACCTAACAATATGAGGGCCAAAAAAAAAAATATAACCTTTACAATCAGTTCTCCTATATATAAATATATATATTATAGGTGCAATAATGAATGATCACACTGTACCATGTGATCGCACTTTAACAGTTGCAACCCTTAAACTGACATGATCCATAACTAGTACTACCGGCTGATGCTTCGTGGCCTTCCTTTAACAAGTATTGATTCACTGTAACGCTTGACGATATTGGTCAAATATTGCTCCACATGTGCTTTATCTTTTTATGCAGTAATCACACTCACCAACCACAACACTACGTATTGAATTCAGTGTCTCCAAAGTAAACTGAGGAGGCAGTCTGTGATTGGAGACTGAGAAAAAAGAAAAAGGAAACTAAAAGTACTGCAGTAAATGAAGAAAATATTGCAGAGGACACAAATATATATGGCTATTTCCAAGTACCGAGACAAGGAAGATTGCCTTTTTCTTCTTGGAAATTACTTGGAGCAGGACAATTCCAGTTGAGTAGTTCTTCTATCATTTGCATTGCAATGCTATCCTCTTCATCCATTCCATTTCCAGCATCATGAATCTCGACCCTCGGTGATCCTGATGATAAGCCATCCTCCAGAGTTTGTGTCTGCTTCTTCCCGAGCTCAATTCTCATCACCCAATTTGAGGCTGAACGTGCCCCTGCGCGCTTTTGCCACACTCCAATGTGAGAGTTATCAGCATCAAGCCTTAGGCATGTGAGGGAAGGATATTGGTCTTTGCAACACTTGCGAAGCTTGGTGCTAAGGAGCTCCGAAAGAGCCTTGGGAGACAAGGGAGAGTCACCGCAAGCCTTTGTGTCTTCATGGCGGCCATTTGCCGTAGGAAAGTTGGTCTTGGCATTTTGGCCATTCATCAATATGGCTGCTTGGTCGTATGCCCTTGCTGCAGCCTCAGCTGTCTCAAATGTGCCCAGCCATACCCTTCTCTTCCTAGACAAGAAAGAAAAACAAGATGTGGGAGAGAGATCAGAACGAGAATTTAGAACTACGACGCGCGCATATATACATGGTGAATATCTATATATAAATAAGGATCGTTGTGGTAATGGGAATGGGTGAACTTACAGTAAAGGATGGCGAATTTCTGACACCCAGGAGCCCCACTGGCGTTGCCTGACTCCTCTAAACTTCTTTGAATGTACCATCTTATGTCAGAGAGAGAGACAGAGAGAGAGAGAGATCAGGGTTGCAGAGATCATAAGTACGAGAGATCAGAAATGAGCAAGAGGAGGAGATTAAACGAACTAACAATGTGCGTGACCAATTATGTAAACTGTCGGTGGATTGGTGGGAAAGTCGAAGTAAATGTGCGTACGTACTGCAATAAAAGTTTCCATCTGCACAACTCTGATAAACCATAGGTTCTTAACAGCTGGAAATTAATGAACAACACAATACAACCTTTATATCCAGACCAAAAAAAAAGGAACAATCATTTTCTCTTACTTTACTAATATCTAAAATTGCTATATTGATAAATTTGCATCCACATGTTAAGTGAATACGCATCTGAAGAAACAATTGAAGGTCAACAATGGGTATTCGAAGATTAATTGATTTTCTTTAGAATGAAATATTAAAAAATAAAATATCAAAAGTTTGGAGCGTGGAAATTGGAATGCAGCAATTACGTTTATTTTATTTTATATTATTTTTTTGGAAGGGGGGGGGGGGGGAGTTAATAATTAGTGAAAGCCGGCCTTTGCCAATATAAGTTTTTTTTTTTTTTTAAATCTACAAGGAGTTCTGCTACAACCGTGAATTGGGTGGTGGATGTCAATGGTCATATAAATTAACACTTAATGCATCGATTTCTTGTAGTATGAATCCAATACTAAATTGAGCGACTTTTGATGTTATTTTCTTCAAAATATCTTCACAACGTCTTGTTATTCACCCACACTCCACACTCTATTTTTTTTTAAATTTCTTTAATCAAATATTTTTTATATGAATAGTGAATAAAAAATTTAAAAAATTTAAAAAAAAATAAATTCAAAATTTTTTTTTAAAAAAATATTAAAAAATATAGAGTGTGAAGTGTGGGTGAATAATAAGAGGTTGTGTAGCAAAACCCTATTTTCTTTTCTACTGCCCGCTTTCACTTTCCAGACCAGAAAGTAAGGATTGAGTTTGGTTAGAAGGGAAGACCCAAAGGATGCAGAGGACTGGTTACATTTTCAAGTAAGTAGGACCCAATGTCTAACTCCTAACAATTGGACTTTTTTCTATCCTAAATTCCTGCAGGTGAGCCGAATTGTATGAATTTTTTCGTGCAGCAGTATTAATTCTCCAGCAGCAGACGACTGGAATTAAGCAGCTTTTGTTCATCAAGGTCTGATGTTTACAGGAAGTAATCAGCTTGGCATGCAATGATGCAAATGAGTTAGGGACCAAGAAGATAAAAAAAATGGGAACATAATTTCATTAGGGTAATGATAGTGATACCCTACGTTTTATTTACTAATGCTCTACTACCCAGAGCTCACGTGGTTTTCTTTTTATTTTTTTCCTGTCTTTTGCTCTATCAAAATCAAAAAGCTGTCAGAAACGTTCAAGACCCCATCTCCACTTGCTGCTCGCTCAAAACTCTCCCTTCTGTATCCAAAAGCTATTGTTAAGATTGAGCAACCACTAACTCAAATCATCCACCTAAAAGAAACCCATGGAGAAAGACTTTAGCACAAGCCCTAAATGGAACTTCTCCCTCGAGAATTATCTTTGAACTGGTATACTTTTGACTATTTATCTTTGAATTCATTTTCTTCAGAACCTCCTATCAAAAAGAATTATTTTTTGTTTGCTCATTCTTTATTTTCACGGTACATACTAAGAAAATAGATGAAGCGGAATCATCATCTCAAGATTATTTTGTGTCTTTGACGAATGAATTTCAAAGAAATTGACATCCATTTCCTGCTAGAGCATTTTTTCAAGCTGTAAGAACTTTCTAAGTATTTAAAGATGGTGGGAATTAGCCAAAAAGTAGATTTTTTGTTTGCAAGGGTGTAAGTATGATAATATTATTCCTAGAAATTCACATTTCCTTGAAAGGGTTTTTCCGCTAAAGGTGGATATAGACAAAGAAGCTCGAGTTGCAACTCGGAAACCTTCTTAGATTCGGAAGTTGCAATTTGGGCGCAGAAGGTAGAGTTCTAAGCTTTTAAGTGTGTGTGGCTTTTGGGTGCCAAAGGGAGATGAGTCTGGGCCTTTTTGATAGTTTTTAATCACAGAATACAAAAGGTAGAAGAAAACGTAGAAAAAGAAAGCTACGTGAGCTGAGTAGTAGAGCGGTAGTAGTAAAAATCTAAGCGTATCATTTTGGGCTTGCATCATATAGTTAATAATAAAAAATGTTATGTGAAGTCATTTTTATGTATTTATTTGTATATTTTATTAATGTGATTGGTAGTATTATCTTTTTAATATAAAATAATTGATTTAACCAATCACATTAATAAAATATATAAAAAATATGTAAATGTGTTTGTACGTAACATAAGTCATTAATAATAAGTTGGCTTCATGACTACATTATCATGTCAACTTACTATACTTAACATAATTGGTAATTTATTATTAATAATATATAATAAAATAAATAATAAAGAATTTATTATGTAGATGTTAACTTTTTATTTTTATTTTATAGTAAATAATAATAAATAATAATAGGCATATAACAGAAGTAGTTGCGATTCGGAGGCAACCAATTAGTGGCCTTTTAAAAGGGTTCTCCCTCGAGAGCAAGTAATATAAGCATTAAGCAAGAATTCATGGGTGGAAGCAAAGGCGGGAACTGATTCCTGCTTGACTTCTCTATATAAAGTAGATAATAATACCTCTTCCTTCATTCAAAACTCCATTCTATTAGTTTCAAAAAAAAAAAAACTCCATTCTATTATCTCTCCCTCTCTCCCTCTCTCACTCACTCTCTCTCTCTCTCTAAATATATTGTTTAATATATAACGTCCCTACCATCGTACTAGCTGGGATCAATGGCTGATCAAGCGTTGCTCCACGGGACACTTCTGGTAACAATTTACGAAGTTGATAGGATAAACTATGGCTGCTGCAGCGTCCTCCGAAAGGTACGTACCTTTTCTGAATTCTCAAGATCAAAGACTTTTATGATTTTGGCCGCAATTAATTTCAGTATTTGATCACTTTTGGGATTTAGTATATTTATATATTAAGGTACTTCTGTTTTCGATTTCTTTCTAATTCATGTACGTACGTCTCAGTTGAGCTGTTAGATAGTACTTTAGTTATCAATGAAGGAATCGATCATGACATGTATTAATTAGAGAGATCTAGATTGATCGCACTACAAAGTAAAGAAAAAAGAAAAAGAAAAAGAAGAAGAAGGAGGTATTTACCATAGATTATTTACGATAAGAATAGTCATTTTAGATAAAAATAGATTTATTTTAATAAAAAATAACTTGTAATAAATAAATAATTTTCTTATAATATGAATGAGATGGTTATAAATAAGAATATGATCGACCGGCCGTTTACGTACCAGCTAGCAGCTTAGTACGTAGCTAGTAATTAATTAAGATATGATATATGATCGAGATATTACTGATTTTATAGGAGATGAACCCAAGAGAAATCACCACAAGAAGAAAATCATATATTTGACAAGTTATTTGTAATAACTATTTGTGATGAGAATTGATAGACTCATTTTGATAATAAATAATTATAACAGCAAATAACTTAATAGAAATATATAATTTTTTGTAGTAAATAACGTATTCGTTCACCGATTTATATAATTATAGGAAATATATGAATTCAAATATTGATATAATCGAATAATATTGTTTGGGTCTTGTTCAAAAGAAGATCATATATATATATTCTGAAAGCGCCAGTTGTCTAAAAAGGTCAAACTAATAGGAAAATGTAGATTTAATTAATTGAATTATATTCTTAATACTCATCCTCACATATGGACCAGACTCACCCTCAATGAGTGAGCCCAACACATGAAATATTTAATTAAATATAATAGAATGTAGAGTTAAGATTCGAATTCAAAATCTCTACTCGATCTGATACCGTGTAAAATTATTAGTTGTCCCAAAAGTTTAAATTAATAGAAAAATGTAGATTTAATTGTTATATTATATTCTTAATATATATATATATATATAGCTACCCTTCATCTAAATCACTAGTTTGAATGATGAGTTAAGATGAGATGATTTTTTAATAATATTGAGATATTTAAATTGAGATGAGATGAGTTATAAATGGTTTAAATTAAGGGTAGTGATAAGGTTACTACCCTCTTCCTACCTATTAATTACTACTTATAACGTATTTGAATTTTTTTTAATTATTTTTTTAATATTTTTTTACCATCCTTAATTATTAAGAAAAAAATTTAAAAAATATATAATTTTACTAATAGTCACTTTCTTAACCATTAAGTAAAAAAAATCAAATACAAAAAGAGTAATAAATGGGTAGTCGGAGGATAATAACCCTATCATTATTCTTAAATTAAAATTTTTTATAGGGTTTTGGGAAAGAAGAGAATAAAAGTTGAATAAAAATATTATAAAGTTAAAATATTGTTATAATATAATTTTTATTTTAGAATTTGTAAAAATTGATTTTTTTGTGTGTGTTTTGTTTGGAAATATGAGAAAGTTGTAATAATTAGGTAATGATTAGATGAAAAAATTAAAAATTTGAAAATTTGAAATTGAAAAGTTTTTGTGTTTGTGGTGTTTGGATATTGAGATGAGATGAAAGAATTTCTCTATCCAAAGTAGACAATAGTTAAGATGAGTTGAGATTTAGGTCTCATTTAGATGTTGAACTGAGTTGAGTTTTATATGAAATATAAATAGTAGTAAGTTGAGATGGTGGAGTGAGTTTTGTGGAGTCCACCTAAGATAAGTTTAGATTTGTTTGGATGTTAAGATGAGTTTAAATATATTTATGGAGAAGTTGAAAAAGGTTGTAGGTTCTGCGTGTTAAGAGGTGTAGAGTTGAGAAGAGTTATGGGTCTCATATATAAAGAGATTTTGAGTTAAGATGAATTTAATGATTTGAGAGTTCACTATTTAAATATTAGATTCAATTTAAAATTAGACTCAACTGTACAAGTTTCAAACAGAGCCTTAGAGATATAGATTAGGATTATTAATGGATGGAGTAGCTAGCTAGATGGGAGCTCTGAAATTGGCAAGTTTAACACGGACGATTATTTCAAAAAACTTTGATCTGTTGTACGTACTTGCTGGTACTGGCCAGAGAAAATTAGGCAAAAGCATCAGTAAGATAGATGTGCCATATTGGTGTACGTTTCATAAATTAGGCAATAATTAGCTCAGTTTCACTATGATTCCTGGTTAATTTGCCAACACCTTAATAATAAAGATCACATGATGTTTAACATCGGATCATGCAGCTTGTACATACTAATAACATCGATGATCCTTTCAAGAAGCTACTCCTTAATCTTAAGCACCTATATAAAATGTTCTTCTTTATCATGATCCACTGCATGCTATACTTAGAAGAAAAAGGATTGATCCTTTGAAGCCCCTAATTGTTTATATCAATAATAATTTGAAATTCAGTAAGTTTTTTATAGCCACCCACCATTAATTGTACGTGTTTTCTAGAACTCTTTCTAACCCTTGTGCATTTTCTCTTCTTGAAATTTGGAAACTGTGGCCACGCAACAGTCTGGGAAAAGGTTTCTGGCCCAACTCAAGAGACTAGTGCTAGGAAGGCCTTTGGTAAATTGTTTTTCCTTTGCAACCAACAAACAAACTCTTCCTTTTCTTTGTTGTACATTAATATCAACCTCATTAATTAATTATCAGTACCACTTTTTAAATATTTTTCTGACAAATCAAAAGTAAACACTATATTGCAGATTGCTGGATCCAAACTCTATGCAACAGTTGATTTAGATAAGGCCAGGGTTGGGCGGACCAGAATGGTAAAAAATCAAGCCTCTCATCCCCGGTGGTTTGAGTCCTTCAGCATATACTGTGCCCATTATATCTCGTATATCATATTCACTGTCCAAGAAGATAACCCTATTGGGGCAACATTAATTGGAAGGGCTTATGTGCCCGTTGGGGATATCATGAGGGGATTTATGGTTGATAGATGGGTTCACATACTAGATGAAAACCATAACCCTATACATTCTAGAATCCATGTCAAGCTTCAATATTTAAATGTTGTCCAAGATTGGTCTCAGCAAATGATAACTCCCGACTTTGAGGGAGTTCCTCGCACATTCTTCAGGCAAAGACAAGGTTGCAAAGTTACTTTATACCAAGATGCCCATGTCCTAGGTTTGCCTAAGGTTTTGGCATGCATAGGAGATCGTTATAAGCCCCAAGGATGTTGGGAGGACATCTTTGACACAATCACCAATGCAAGACACCTGATTTACATAGCTGGATGGTCTGTGTATGCTGGGATAACCTTGATAAGGGATCCTAAGAGGCCAAGGCAAGACGGCAACCTCACATTAGGGGATCTTCTTAAGAAGAAGGCTGATGAAGGTGTCACGGTTCTGATGCTTGTCTGGGATGACAGAACTTCTATCAAGGAACTGAAGAAGGATGGTTTGATGGCGACTCACGGCCTAGAAACTGAAGAATACTTTCGAAACACGAATGTGCATTGCTTTTTGTGCCCTCGTAATCCTAACGATCGAAGAAGTATAATTCAAGGTTTTGAAATTTCTGCCATGTTTACTCACAATCAGAAGACAATAGTTGTTGATAGGGAAGTGCCTGATGGAGGATCACAAAAGCGGACGATTGTGAGTTTCATTGGTGGTATTGATCTCTGTGATGGGAGATATGATATAACAGAACATCCTTTGTTCAATACTTTGAAGACAATTCACCATGATGACTTCCATCAGCCAAGTTTTGCAACTGCTTCAATCAAGAAAGGGGGTCCAAGGGAGCCTTGGCATGACATTCATTGCCAACTAGAGGGGCCTGTTGCTTGGGATGTCTTGTACAATTTTGAGCAAAGATGGAAAAAGCAGGTTGGGGACAAGTTCCTAATTAAACTAAACCAACTTGATGAAATCTTAATCCATCCATCACCAGTTACCTCATTAGATGATACTGAAACATGGAATGTTCAAATCTTTCGATCCATTGATGGTGGGGTCGTTTCTGATTTTCCTGAAAAACCTGATGTTGCATATGCAGTAGGGCTTGTCAGTGGGAAAGATAACATCATCGATCGAAGCATTCAAGATGCATATATCAATGCTATTCGGCGAGCGAAAAACTCCATCTACATTGAGAACCAGTATTTTCTAGGAAGCTCGTTCGGCTGGAGCCCAAACAACATCAAGGTGGAGGACATTGGTGCTTTGCACCTCATTCCAAAGGAGCTCTCACTAAAGATTGTTAGTAAGATCGAAGCAAGGGAAAGGTTTGCTGTCTATATTGTGATCCCAATGTGGCCAGAAGGTATACCTGAGAGTGCTTCTGTTCAAGCAATATTGGATTGGCAGAGAAGGACTATGGAAATGATGTATTCTGACATCACTAAAGCCCTGCAAAAAAAGGGACTTGATGAAGACCCTCGGGACTATCTGAATTTCTATTGCCTTGGGAATCGAGAGACAATGAAAGTGGAAGAGTATATACCTCCAGAGAGACCAGAACCTAACACAAATTATAGTAGAGCTCAAAAGGCTCGTCGCTTCATGATATGTGTCCATGCAAAAATGATGATAGGTAAGTAACTGACTAATTTTCCTCATTTCTTCTAATTAATTTGTCCTAATGCTTCAATATTATCATGTTTGACTGACAAAATAATCATGTTTTAACTTGTAGTTGATGATGAATACATAATTATTGGATCTGCCAACATCAACCAGAGATCAATGGATGGAGCAAGAGACTCTGAGATTGCAATGGGGGCATTCCAACCACATTATTTAGCCTCCACATACCGAGCTTGGGGGCAAATCCACGAATTCAGGAATGCATTGTGGCTTGAGCACCTTGGACAATTTCGAGAGTCCTTTCGACATCCAGAAAACAAGTCATGTATCTCTCTGGTGAATAGTCTTGCTCAGCAAAATTGGAATTTATACGTGAGGGAGACATGCCATGATGATATGGAAGGTCACTTGCTACCATATCCCATCCAACTTACTATTGATATGGGAGAGACTAAAATACTGCCCTTGCCTGGGTTTGAACTCTTCCCTGACACCAAGGCTCGTGTTATGGGTGCAAAATCTGATTACCTTCCTCCAATCCTCACCACTTAATTAGTGGCATGCATGCATGAATGCCCATCAAAGTACGTACCGGTACGTATTAGTAATCATATATATGCATGCCCTTTGTAATTCTTCAGCGCCAATACTTTTAGCATGAATCTGATTACCTATATATATTGTAATCATGATGTGAGACTCATCAAAGACCTAAGAATGCAACTCTTGCAGTACTAGCGACAACTGAAGTACTTAAACGTACGTGGAGTGCGTTATCTGTTATTATATATATATTGTCTATATAATTTCTAAAACATTTCATTTTTTAAAATTACATTCTCTTCCATAAATTAAAGACTCTTTCATTTTTTAATTTTCAAAAGACATTTCAATATTTCTCACTTTCTATAAAGAAACGGCCAGCTTTTAATTTGGATTCCGCTTCAATCGTAATTACCACACAAAAGAGGGATTTTATTTTTTTCCTTTTTTTTTTTTAATTGATCATTCAGTGCTTTCTCTATTTGTAACATGATCTGCTATTGCTACATTTGACTACCCTTTAGCTAAGACGGTTAGGGTGCATATCTTGACATTATTTTGATGTACCGTCATTAATTTCAAAACCATTTTGAGGTGCTGCATGCAATCTTTATACATAAAATCATCAAATTTTATACTCATTTTATATACTCTCTTTTAATATTCTATTTGAATATAATATGCAAAACTAGTTAATGGGTTTTTTGATTTCTTGGCTGCAGGAATTGACAAAGGACTATTTGGCGTGAGATTAAATCACTGATGGAAGACCATGCTAGTGATTCTGTAACTCATTTATTCTAATGTTGTGTTCTGTAATATAATTTATAAATACCAATAATGTAATATGTAGTAAATTGTATTGTGTGTTGCATGTATGTTACGTGATGAATATTGAATTTTCTTTTGATTTGTATGTGTTTTGTTAAAAAAAGGTAATTAGTTGTTTCTAACTTTAGTTATTAATTTTGACATAAAATTTAGTTTTTCATTTTGATATTTTTATTACTATGGACAATGTTCAATGTATGCATTAGTAATATGCTTTTCACATGACTCTTAAAAAAATATAATAAAATATAGGTTTTCTATAAAAATAAAATAAAATTTTGTTTTCTATTTTGGTATTTTTATTATTCTGGAAAATATTCAATCTTCAATAAATTAGTGATATGTTTTTTTCAATATGTTTTTTTCTTGAAAATATTGAAAAACAGGCTTTTATAAATTAAAATAAAATAAAATATGGTACATTATCTATTTTAAGTACGTATACTTACACGACTGCATGTTCACAACATCCAATTAATTACAAGTGTATTTACCTTGCAAAGATTCATATTAATTAGCTTTTTACACGATTCATATTATATTTGTTGATTTTTTTCTTTATTATTTTATGTCGTTCTATTTTTCTCTTAATAATTTTAAAGGCGCTTGTACATTTTAGATATTTTGGTGTTGTGATATTTATAATCGCTTGGTGTGTAGCACATAGATTATTGTAAAAATCATTATATTCATAAAATATATTAAAGTAGTGATAATTTTTTTTTTTTAATATGTAAGTTGATATAGCAAATTTCTATATCAATACATAAAAACAATAGTGCTACAAGGAAATCCCATGTAATGCATGAATTGCACAAATGGCTGGCGTGATATAAGACCTAACCCCATGCGAGTTTAATCTGAATAGAGCCAGACCACTAACTGCCTAGGTATTTCGGGATGAAAGGGTGATTGACTCATTTGGAGATAGGATAAGCTCTAATATCCCTAAGGCTTGAATTTCGAATAACAGACGGGACAGTTATCGAATATTATCCGGAAAAATACAAAACTCTATTTATAGGGTTCAAGTACGATTATGAGATCATCTGAATATTTGTCTAGAGAAATCATATTACTATTCGCTGACTTAGGCATCGGAGATATCCTATCAAACCCCCCAAGCCCTTTTACTTTTTGGTTACATGTGATCAAGTGTGAGAAGCTGTGAAACACGTCATCAATAGTTGGTGCCGTTTGTGTGGGATCTTTTGTCTTACAATCAGCGTGTTTTTCACATACCCACCACAACTCGATCTCAAGCAACTAAAGAATAGGAAGTGATGTCGCAAAATATGGAGGGAAGGCTTGCAGAAATGGAGGAAGTGGTGAGGAAGCTTACCACTGAAGTGGAGTCGCTGCTGAAAGAGAATGAGCTGCCAGGGAAGGACACAACACCTAGTCAGGCCAATTAGGTGGAGATGGAAGGTCATAGTGCTGGTGCAAGCAAGCCGCCTCAGGAAAATAAGGAGACAAAAGAAAAGTATCATGACTTGCGCAACTTGATGGACAAATATGAGGAGATGGCCAAGAAGATAGGAACCTCTTCCTCAGTTGATCAACTACTGACCAGCACTAACCTGCAATACAATGCAAAAATCATGGCACTGCCATTGTCGCCAAAGTTCAAGTTTTCGTCGGTAGAAATGTACGATAG
The DNA here is from genome assembly GCA_029856935.1 of Cyclocarya paliurus. Lineage (NCBI taxonomy): Eukaryota > Viridiplantae > Streptophyta > Magnoliopsida > Fagales > Juglandaceae > Cyclocarya > Cyclocarya paliurus. Next base: position 1,479,321 of record CM056949.1, on the reverse strand, counting down.
ATTCAAGAACCCAGTGGAGCATTTGGAAACTTTTAAGGCTCACAATATGCTCCATGGATTTTCGGGAGAGATTGCATATAGGGTTTTCCCTTAACCTCAAAAGGGACAGCTCGAGGATGGTTTGGGGCGTTGCAGTCGGGATTTATAGATAGTTTCGAGGAGCTAGGCAGGCAATTCATAACTCAGTTTATGGCCAATCAAAGGCGAAGAAGGCTTGCAACATACTTGTTAACTGTGAAACAAAGGGAAGACGAGAGCTTGAAAGCGTACTTGACACGGTCCAATAAGGAGAGGATGACGACTGACGACCAAGACGAAAAAATCATGTTAGCCGTTCTGCTCGGGGGGATTTGGCCGATAAGTCCTTTTACTACTAAGTTGGCGAGGAAGACCCCCTTACTTTACTAGAATTTATGAATCGAACAGATGATTTTGTCAACGTCGAGGATACGTTAATTGCCCTAACCACTAGATTGGAAAGAAAATAGGAGCACACACCAAATGGAGGTCTCAAAAGGGATTGAGAAGGAGGATAAAAGGCGATGAGAGGCCAGCACGAGGGAAGGCAAGATGTACACATGGGGTGATACGGCAGTAATCATGTGCACTACTCTAGTGTGAATAATGAAGATAAGGCAAGGAAGACTAGGCATGATGAGGTGAGGGGTTACTTGCCCTAACCATGATGAGGCAAGGAAGACTAGGCAAGATGGTTACTTGCCCTAACCAAGTAATCATGTGCGATAGACCAAAAAGTACTGCACGTATCACAAGGAAAACTGTCATAAAATCGAAGGTTGCCACACGTTATAACAAAAGATTGAAGAGGTGAGGGGTAACAGCGAACTGGAGCGTATTGTCGCCATGAACACTTCTCCGCCACAGCTTTTTGGCAACAGGAGGTAGGAACGCAAGCCTTAACAAAGTGAGAGCTCGAGAAGGAAGTGATCACCTAAAAGAGGTAGGAGATTGCAAGAATCATGAGATCAGCGTTCTGGGCAAGGCACAGATCAAAGACATCCACCATTGGGAGAGATACGTACCATAGCCGATGGATATGCAGGAGGTGGTTCGACCTCTTCCGGGAGGAAGGCTTATGCCAAATGGGTGAGATACAAGGGGGTGTATAGCGTAGAAAGACTTGTTAAGTAGCCTTGGGTACAATCCTCTCCCTCAATCTGTTTCAATGAAAATGATTGTCGAGGAGTGGTTTATCCGCATGATGACGCATTACTAGTAACGATGTTGGTGGCAAATTACACTACGCGGAGGAAACTAATCAATAACTGGAGTTCGGTAGACATCCTATTCAAGGATGCCTTTAGGAGAATGGGAATAAATGTAAACCAACTTTGTCCAGCGTCGACTACCTTGAAAGGGTTCATAGGAGAAGCAGTACAACCTATGGGGTCCATCTCCCTACCAGTGTCAGTAAGGACAGACCTCCACCTCGCCACCACCATGACGGAGTTCTTAGTAATGAAAACACAATCAGAGTTTAATGCTATCATTGATCGACCAACGTTGAATGCTTTGAAGGTGATCACTTTTACTTATCATCTAAAAATGAAATTCTCTACAATGGTGAGGATTGGGGAAGTACGTGGCGAGCAAGTACTCTCCTGAGAGTACTATGTCCAAGAGCTTGGGCGCCGGGGGGGGGGGCAGTTGAATTTCAAGAGGGTGCCGTGGTGGCCCTCTACCGCCACCTAAAGTATTTATAACGGAGGCAGAAATAAAGGATGAAGATACCCTGAAGCAAGGCGCGGCAGACGAATCCTTGGAGCTTGTCAACTGTGACCCAGCTTAGCCTAAGAACCATGTGAAGATTGGAACCAAAGTATCAAAAGAAGAAAGGTGACAACTAACACAACTCCTCAAACACAAGGAAAGGCTGTGTTTTGGGTACCAAGTCTAAGTACCTTCCTCCAATCCTCACCACCTAGCTAGGGGCCGTATGCCCACCAGATCAATAATAATAGGCCATCTGCCATATGTAATTCTCATTTCTTTAGCGTTAATCGATAAGAGTACTAGTCATAAAGTCCAACTGTTGGGCATTTACATACCCATGATTAGGCTCAGTTTAGATACACAAATCTTCTTATCTAATTTCTCAAATTTTCATACAAAAATGTAATAAACAATTCAACTTTTTTAAATTCTAAAATAAAAAAATACTAAAAAATATATTCTAACAATATTTTATTCAACTACTATTCAAAACATCTAATCTGAACTGTCTATCTAAACCCAACCTAAATGCTGCCATTGGTCTCAAAAACTTGACTCGTTCGAAAATGAGCAGCCAAAAGGCTATCCCAAGTGCAGGAGCGTGTCGCGTAGTAATTAGGAATAAATTCCTAAATCGTCTCCACAGGGAAAGTGCTAAAAATAAACTCGTGTAAAATGGTGGAATTATTTACAATGAGAAAATAAAAATAAAAAGTGATGATATGTACAATGGATGCAAGAGTGCAATGAAAAGAAGATTTTACTGGTCGTGAACCAGATTCATTTTTTGTTGGCTTTGAGTGTTTTAGATGCAGTGATGAAAAGCAAAAAAATTAAAGTGCAAGACAGTGAATTTAAATTGCTGAAAATTAAATGACTGAAATTTAAAAGAACAAGAAAATTAAATGACATAAAAATAAATTGCAGGAAATAAAAGTGCGGAAAAATAAATGACAGAAATTTAAATGACAATAAATTAAAGTGCAGAAAAAAATGACATAAATTTAAAGTGCAGAAATTAAAAGTGCAGAAAAATAAATGACAATAATTTAAAGTGCAGAAATTTAAAGTGCAGAAAAATAAATGACATAAATTAAAATGAAAAAAATAAAATTAAAAGTGGAGAATGCAGATGAAGGAGGACAGCTCGGTAACAACAGTTGGTCCATTAGGCTCTCAACTGCATCACCGAACTCCCTCACTTCATCTGCACTTTCTCCAAAATTGAAAAAACTACAGACTAATCCTAAGCTATTCTACAGGGTGTCTAACATCGACCACCTTGACTTCGTCTACTTACAAGCCTTATATAGGCATCAAAAGGCCACTGCATTTCCTTAATCCATGATTCCTTATGTCTCCCATTGCTGTGCTTAGCTGCCCATGTGTGCATCTGTTCCCCACATATTATTATTGTTCTCGTGCGTCCAGTCTCGAAAGTAAGCCAGCCGACCAACCTTTTTCTTCTTTTTCAATTTCTGCATGTGTAAAGTCCCGTGTTTAATTCCAGTGGGTGATCCTCGTAGTTGTCAAGATTTTATTCGTTTCTTTCTTCAGCTCGCACCGAAAGCAATTCATTTTATTATTTTTTTTTATTTTTCTTCTTCTTCTTCCGTTGCTGTGTTCTGTCCGAACCTCTCCAACCTCTCCCTTTATTTTCTCTTTTTATTTTTTTTCTTCTTCCGTGCGTCGTTCTTGTGCAGCGTCCGTCGCCCAGTTGGCTTCTTGTGTTTCTTCATGAGCTTTTGTTTCGTCTGCTTCTCCATCCCGTGACCAGTCTCTCTTCTCTTATTTCCATTCTATTTTTTTTTTCATTCTACGGCTCCTCATTCTATCTTCGTCTCGGATTAAAACCGAAACTTTTTCTTGTAGGCCTTCAACACGCAACTTCTGCGTGACCCGTGTAGAGTTGGATTGTGAGATCCCTAAAGATTTTAGTTATTTTATTTATTATTTTGGCTAAATTAATTTATTTAATTTTATTATTTATTGAGAATTTATTTTTAGTAGTGTATTTTATTTTGTTTTATTTTAGTTGGGTTTTATATTGTAATGTTTTAATTGTTAGTGGGCTATGTGTGTGAGTGTGTATATGTATGAAGTGACTCGGGCCCAGCCCGTGTGAGGTGAGAGTGGCCTGTTCTGTTGAGTGAAGCGCAGCCCACGTGATGACCCGGCCCATGAAGCCCAGCCGGTGCGGTTTTGCAAACCCAGTAGTCTCTAAGTTAAACGGCGCGTTTTGGGTGAATAACTTAGGGTTTTATCGTTTCCCTTCAGCGCCGTGCTTCATCTTCTTCTTCCTTCTTTGTTCTTCTTATTTCTTCTGCAACCGAACCCTCCAACAGCTGCTGCCGACATCGAAGCTTCCATGGACACGCACGGCCAAGCCTCATCGAGACACCTCTTCCTCTCTTCTCCACCTCTAGCTTCCACCTCCTTCATCCTCATTTTTCTGCGTGTCGCTCGGCATGCGAGTTCGGGTTCGTGCTGTCAAAGTATTGTTCATTTCGGCACCACACGTCCGCACCAGAGTTGATCTCTCTTCCACGGCTTGCACAACCGATTTTGATTTCTCTACCCGTGAGCCACGCGACCACCAGCTACCACCCATTGAAGCCAATCACCGATGAAAATTTCAAAGGGGAAAAACTGCCTCTCTAAGCCTATAAATATGGCCGATTGTTCTATTAATTTGGGATCTGATTACTGCATCTTTGTATCTCGAAAATCTAGTTGTTAGATTATAAGTTGTGAATCTGTTTTTGGTGAGATCCGAGAGTTGGAAATTGTATTTTCTGTGTTTCGGGTTGTACATTGAAGCCGTGTTCTTCAATTGGTTTGTTTTAGAAATTTTGGAGTTGCCGAGTGTGTAGATTTTCATCTGTTATTCCAGAAATTATTATCGTCTTCGATTGTAAGTAAAATTTCTAAAGTGTAATTTATTTGATTTAATTGTATTAAATAAATTGTATTTTATTGTGAGTTAAATTGTGCTTTCATTGTAAGTTTAAATTGTAAATTTATTAAAGAAGTAAATTGTATTTTAATTGGAAATTAATTATATTTTTGAAGTGTTGGTAATAAATTAGAGTTTTATAAATTATTTTCTTGAAATAAATTGTAATTGAGGTTGGATTTGAATTTTGGAACGAATTGGAGGATGGGATTACGCATGTAGAAATTGTGAAATTATAAAAATGATAATTTTTGGATTATTTAATAAATGAATAAATTGCTATGTCATCCAATAAATGTTATCATTCATGTTTATTGTCTTAAATAAATTGTGCTGTGATGTCACGCTGTCTGTTTAGAATTTGAGACTGATTGTGTGGGTGCGTGTGTATCACGACCCCAAGCCGAGATGGGGTATTATCTCGGTGGAGCTCCTCTGGTCACTCGGGAGCGTAATAGACTGACGTGACGTCCTCTGAGTCGTCATAGGGCGACGACGGGAATGGGCGAGACGGTAACGCTCTCGTACCGATTCCGTAGCCTTTTGCTGGCGGGGTTAGAGGATGCCTGGCCATGTACGCGCTGAGCGCGAAACTGGGCATCGCTTGTTACAAATTCTCATGCACGGACGTTACCCGTGGTGTGACGAAGAGAGCCAGGGTATGCATATGGTCCATAAAGGAGACCGTAGTGCATGCATATTAAATTAATGGGCCAAATGAGATTTTTGGCGTGTGTGGTTAAATGTGTATTTTTCAGAAGTTGATCTTTGACTGTACGTTGTTTTATTAATGCATGTTAAAATCTCATAGATTTACTTTGGTCAAATACTTGCTGAGATGTCATAATCTCATATGGTGCTTTACCCTGCGGTTCCGTCTTATGGTACCATAGATTTTTGACGCAGAGACTGGGTATGAGCCTGAAGGACCGGCTCCGCCGGAGGCATGATTTATCGTTATGTTATTCAGTGTTATGGGATTTGTTTCCCCTTATGTTATTTGTTTTCATTAAATTATGTCGGATGACTGTAAAACTTGTACATAATATTTTAAGATCTTTCTGGTATTTAATAAAGAATGACCTTTTTTATTCCGCTGTGAAATGTTATATCTGTACACTTATTTCATATTGTACACACTCTGAGCACTTGTCATTGGGGTGCGTGATCCTTGTGGTCAACATCCCGGTGTCACGAACTCCACTAAAATAACACGTGGGGGTTGAGGGCGCCACATGGATCACCTGGACGTCGACGGAGAAGCAATGTTTGGCAGAGCTGGTAGTTTGCTCTGTATTTCGGTGTCAAAACAGGGGACTGGTTTTGGTTGAGCTGTGCAGGTGGGCTGCGGCTATGCATGCTCCGAACGCATGCATGGAGGCTGGCGAAGGTGGTGCTAGCTTCGGAAGGTGGTGCTGGGCAGCGTGGTTGGTTGTTGCTACCGCTGATGGCAGTGTATGGCGATGGAGAGGACACGAAGGCGTGAGAGGAGCTGCTTGGCTGGGCAATGGAGTTTTACTCTGTTTTCCTCTCTTAGAACAGAGGATGGTGGTTCGGCAGGTATAGGTGGCTGAGGAGGCAGCAGGTGGAAGTTACTGCCGTGGGTGCTTACAGCGAGGCCGTGCATGGTGCATGCATGAAGTGGTGCTGAGCCGAGGGTGGCTGGGCCGTGCAGCATGTTGGTGCAGCCTGTTGGTGATGCCGAACGTGCAGAGTATTGAATCGTGAAGGTGCTGCTTGCTACTTGGCTGGGTAGATTCATCGGTGTAGTTGCTTTGTGCATGGCGATGGACGTGCAGCAAGTCGACGTGCAGGTTGAAGATGGAAGCAACGACATGTAGTTTTGGTCTTATTTTTTTATTTTACAGCCCACTGTCAAACGACATGTAGTTTTGGTCCATGGACAAAACTACATGTCGTTTGACAGTGGGCTGTAAAATAAAAAAATAAAAAATGAAACTAGATAAACAACAACAGAAAAATAAATAAATAAAAACAAAACATAAATAAAATAAAACAAAACTAGAAGGGAAAAATAAAATATTAAAAATGTGTTGTGCAAGTGAATAAATATTATTCAATTAAATCACAAGTTATAAAATTAAGCATAAACTATGTTTTTAATCAATTTAAATCATAACTTGGATTTATGCCTCTTAATCAATTTTTTCATCTAAAACCAATGATAAAATAATAAAACAATTAAAAATATATTGGTCTTAAGTGTATAAAATATGCAATAATGCAGCTCAATCAGCCATCGGTTGGAAGGGTTGCAAATAATTAATATTAATGGAATAGAGGGAGGAATAAAAGGGATATAATTTATTATTTGAATTACGTGGTTTAATTTGATAGATATTTTTGAATAAAGAAATGAATCAAAAGTAAAAAGTAGAAGAGAAATATATAGATTAAATATTCATACAAGTGTGAATAATATTCTATAGATGTAGAGATGATACTGTAGCAAATTGAATATTAATTATAAAATCCATAATCCATTGGATGAGCTATTTCCTTCAAATTTTTCAAAAATATAGATTTTACACTACCTATTGAAATGCTCTTAATTCTCTAGAGGCAGACGACTGGAATTAAGCAGCTTTTGTTCATCAAGGTCCGATGTTTACAAGAAGTAATCAGCTTGGCATGCAATGATGCAAATGAGATAGGGACCAAGAAGATCAAAAAAATGGGAACAGAATTTCATTATTAGGCTTGCAGCGTACAACTAATAATCAAAATGTGTTAAAGTGTACTTTACTAATATGATTATTTGCGTCATTTTTTTAATATAAAATAGATGTTTTAGTCAATCACATCAATAAATTATGTAGAGAGTATGCCAAAGTGACTTTATGTAACGTATATAACTCATTAATAATAAGTTGGGTTAGAGATCAAGACTACATTATCTTGTGAACTTACTGTACTTAACATAATTGGTAATTTATTATTATTAATATATAATAAAATTAATAAAAAGAATTTATTTTGTACACGTTAACTTTTTATTTTTATTTTATAGTAAATAATAATAGGCATATAAGAGACGTAGTTGCGATTCGGAGGCAACCAAATAGGTGGCCTTTTAAAAGGGTTCTCCCTCGAGAGAAAGTAATATAAGCATTAAGCAAGAATTCATGGATGGAAGCAAAGGGGGGAAATGATTCTTGCTTGACTTCTCTATATAAAGTAGATAATAACACCTCTTCCTTCATTAAAAACTCCATTCTCTCTCTCTCTCTAAATATATTCCTTAATATATATATATATATAACGTCCCTACCATCGTACTAGCTGGCATCAATGGCTAATCGAGCGTTGCTCCACGGGACACTTCTGACAACCATTTACGAAGTTGATAGGATAAACTGTGGCCTTAGCTTCAACGTCCTCCAAAAGGTACGTACATAATTTTTTGAATTCTCAAGATCAAAGACTTTTATGATTTTGGCCGTAATTAATTTCAGTAATATTTGATCTCTTTTGGGATTTTGTATATTTATATATTAAGGTTTTGTTTTCGATTTCTTTCTAATTCATGTACGTACGTCTCAGTACTTCATGATATTCATGATGAGTTGTTAGATAGTACTTAAGTTATCAACGAAGGAATCGATCATGACATGTATTAATTGTAAGAGAGATCAAGATTGATCAGGGTAGTTATAAATAAGAATATGATCGATCGGCGGTGTACGTACGTACCAGCTAGCAGCTTAGTATAAGCTAGTAATTAATTAACATATGATATTTGATCGAGATATTACTGACTTTGTAGGAGATGAACTGAGAAATCACTACAGGAAAAAAATCATATATATTTGACGAGTTATTTGTCAAAAGAATAATTATTTATAACGAGAATTCATAACAATTATCTTAAAAGTAAATAATTTATCACAAATAAAAATTTTTTTTATAGTCAGTACAAATACCATATTTGTCCACATATTTATATAATTATAGGAAATATACGAATTCTAATATCAATATAATTGAATATTGTTTGAACAGGACCCAAAAGAAGATCATATATATATAGTTCTTATTCCTTCCAAGCAATAAGTACGTACCTATATAGTGCTACGCCTCAAAAAGATCACTAATAGTTAAGATCAGTTGAGAATTAGTGGATCTATATATATATATATATATATATATATATATATATATATATATATAATATCGTTCTGAACATTTTGACCTTTAGATCAAATTTAGTTAGTTTGTTATACCCAAACTGTACGTGTTTTTCTAGAACTCTTTCTAAGCGTTTTCTTTTTTTTTAAATTTGGAAACTGCGGCCACGCACACAACAGTACGGGAAAAGGTTTCTCGCCCAACTCAAGAGACGAGTGCAAGGCCGGCCTCTGGTAAATTATTTTTCCTTTGCAACCAACCAACAAACTCGTCTTTATTTTTTGTACATTATCAAATACCACATTAATTATCACCATTTGTTAAATATTTTCTGACAAATCAAAACACTATATTGCAGATTGCTGGATCCAAGCTCTATGCAACAATTGATTTAGATAAGTCCAGGGTTGGGCGGACCAGAATGGTAGAAAATCAAGCCTCTCACCCCCAGTGGTTCGAGTCCTTCAGCATATACTGTGCCCATTATATTTCGCATATCATATTCACTGTCAAAAAAGATAACCCTATTGGGACAACATTAATTGGAAGGGCTTATGTGCCTGTTGGGGATATCATGAGGGGGTTTATGGTTGATAGATGGGTTGACATACTAGATGAAGACCACAACCCTATACATTCTAGAATCCTCGTCAAGCTTCAATTTCTAAATGTTGCCCGAGATCGGTCTCGGCAAATCATAACTCCTGACTTTGAGGGAGTTCCTCGCACATTCTTCGGGCAAAGACAAGGTTGCAGAGTTACTTTATACCAAGATGCCCATGTCCTAGATGCTATGCCTAAGCTTTTGGAACCCATAGGAGATCGTTATAAGCCCCAAGGATGTTGGGAGGACATCTTTGACGCAATCACCAATGCAAGACACCTAATTTACATAGCTGGATGGTCTGTGTATACTGAGATAACCTTGATAAGGGATTCTAGGAGGTCAACGCAAGAAGACAACCTCACATTAGGGGATCTTCTTAAGAAGAAGGCTGATGAAGGCGTCATGGTTCTCATGCTTGTCTGGGATGACAGAACTTTTGTCGAGGAACTAAAGAAGGACGGTTTGATGGTGACTCACGACCAAGACACTGAAGAATACTTTCGAAACACGAAGGTGCACTGCTTTTTGTGTCCTCGTAATCCTGACGATCAAAAAGGTATAGTTCAAGGTTTTGAAATTTCTGCCATGTTTACTCACAATCAGAAGACAATAGTTGTTGATAGGGAAGTGCCTGATGGAGGATCACAAAAGCGGAGGATTGCGAGTTTCATCGGTGGTATTGATCTCTGTGACGGGAGATATGATACAACAGAACATCCTTTATTCATGAGTACATTAAAGACAATTCGCCATGACGACTTCCATCAGCCAAATTTTGCGACTGCTTCAATCAAGAAAGGCGGTCCAAGGGAGCCTTGGCATGACATTCATTGCCAACTAGAGGGGCCTGTTGCTTGGGATGTCTTGTACAATTTTGAGCAAAGATGGAAAAAACATGTTGGGGGCAAGTTCCTAATTAAACAAAACCAACTTGATGAAATCTTAATCCATCCATCACCAGTTACCTCATTAGATGACACTGAAACATGGAATGTTCAAATCTTTCGATCTATTGATGGGGGGGACGTTTTCGGTTTTCCTGAAAAACCTGATGTTGCATATGCAGTAGGGCTTGTTAGTGGGAAAGATAACATCATCGATCGAAGCATTCAAGATGCATATATCAATGCTATTCGACGAGCAAAAAACTTCATCTACATTGAGAACCAGTATTTTCTAGGAAGCTCATTCGGCTGGAGCCCAAACGACATCAAGGTGAAGGAAATTGGTGCTCTGCATCTCATTCCAAAGGAGCTCTCACTAAAGATTGTTAGTAAGATTGAAGCAAGGGAGAGGTTTGCTGTCTATATTGTGATCCCAATGTGGCCAGAAGGTATACCTGAGAGTGCTTCTGTTCAAGCAATATTGGATTGGCAGAGAAGGACTATGGAAATGATGTATTCTGACATCACTAAAGCCCTGCAAAGAAACGGACTTGATGAAGACCCTCGGAACTATCTGAATTTCTATTGCCTTGGGAATCGAGAGACAGTGAAAGTGGGAGAGTATATACCTCCAGAGAGACCAGAACCTAACACTGATTATAGTAGAGCTCAAGAGGCTCGTCGCTTCATGATATATGTCCATGCAAAACTGATGATAGGTAAGTAAATGACTAATTAATTCGTCATCTCTTCTAATTAATTTGTCCTAAATTCCTAATGCTTCAATATTATCACGTTTGACCGACAAAATAATCATGTTTAACTTGTAGTTGATGATGAATACATAATCATTGGATCTGCCAACATCAACCAGAGGTCAATGGATGGAGCAAGAGACTCTGAGATTGCAATGGGGGCATTCCAACCACATCATTTAGCCTCCACTACATACCCAGTTAGGGGGCAAATCCACGAATTCAGGAATGCATTGTGGCTTGAGCACCTTGGAGGATTTCTGGAGATCTTTCGACAACCAGAAAGCAAGTCATGTATCTTTCTGGTGAATAGTCTTGCTCAGCAAAATTGGAATTTATACGTGAGGGAGACATTCCATGATGATATGGAAGGTCACTTGCTACCATATCCCATCCAACTTACTATTGATATGGGAGAGACTAAAATACTGCCCTTGCCTGGGTTTGAACTCTTCCCTGACACCAAGGCTCGTGTTATGGGTGCAAAATCTGATTACCTTCCTCCAATCCTCACCACTTAGTTAGTGGCAGGCATGCATGCATGCCCATCAAAGTACGTACCGGTACGTATTAGTAATCATATATATGCATGCCCTTTGTAATTCTTCACCATTAATACTTTTAGTTTTAGCATCAATCTGATTACCTATAAATATATATATATATATATATATTGTAATCATGATGTAAGACTCATCAAAGACCTAAGAATGCAACTCATGTAGTAGCTAGCGATAACTGAACTACGTACGTGAAGTGCATTATCTATTAAATATTATATTTATTGTCTAAATAAAACATTTCATTTGTTAAAAAATTTCAATCTCTTCCATAAATTAAAGACTATTTCATTTTTTAAATTTTCGAAAGGCCTTTCAATTTTCACTTTCTAAGAAACGGGCTTTTAATTTGGATTTCACTTCAGTCGTAATTATCGCACAAACAGAAGTACTTTTTTTCCTTTTTTTTTTTAAAAAATAATTGATCATTTAGTACTGCTTTCTCTATTTGTAATATGATATGCTTAGGGATGGCAAATTGTGTATTCGTGTCATGTCAAATCATAAACATTTGATTATATAAATCAAACTAAATTCAATAATCCGTTAAGCTAAACATGTCAAAATTCTAAATCCTAATTCAATCTATTTAGATAACATGTCATGTCGTGTCATATATTTTGATCCGTTTAATAATTAATTAGAAATATGTTAACATAACATGATGTTATTGACCCGTTTATAAGTCATGTTTTAACGGGTCAACCCGTTTTGACCCGAACTTGTTAACATCAAATCCAAATCCGCTAATTTCGTATCGTGTTCGTGTTGGGTTCAAGGCTTGTATCACATATTGCAACCCCTAATCATTTGCCATATATTGCTACATTTAATAAATTTGTATCGACATAATATTTGAATGATTTTGTCTTTAAAACATTGCATCCAAGGTACTTGAATGATTTTGTCCTTAAGGATGCCCCTTGGGTTCGTAACATTCCATTTGCAAAGAATGCCTTTCATCTTTCTTTTTCTTTTCTTTTATTTTTTATTTTTTATTCTGCGATGCAGATGCATCTTAAAATGACTTGGTATACATATAAGCTCTAAATTAATTAAGGTTGTATTGCATTTATCGCATATTAATTGGTCCATTTTAGACACTATAATACACCTAAAAGTATATTTTGGGACGTCCCAAAAAACCTTTTGAGACAGGCCTTTTGGAACAAATTAAAGACGAAAAATCCATTCTCTTGTAGTCAATGTGACGCTTTCAGAGTTGATGCCCTAGTTTTCCTTGCTTTCCATCTTTCCGCCCCCAAAAACAAGACCTCCCCTTGCTAATTGGGCCCTCTAAAGTTCAAAGATCAATTTCGTTGCTTTGAATCTGAGTGCTGAGTAGTCTCTTTGGGATTCGATTCCATAGGAAATTACATATCGTATCTTGAGATTAAAGATCAAGTTTGTTCTGCATTAGTCCTGATGATTTGGTATCTTTTGTCAATGAAGTATTGGTTTCACTCCTTGGAGGAACTCATCATGATTATATTTTAGAATTCCTCAACTTATATACATTAGGTGTGTATCTATATTTTACTATGTTTGTTTGGTGTGTCAATAAATAGGCTAATAATTTTTTTTTAATATTCAAGCATCAATAACTTTTTATTTTTATTTTTATTTTTGGCAATTCATTCGTGTATTTGTTCCTTTTTAGTCACTTTTCAGTATAAACGTTCTCGATTGCAGAAAATCGGTCACTTTCAATGATGATTTTGCTCTATGATGCATTCTTCGAGGTTCTACAGCCTATGGTCGACAATAATGCTATAAAACTGTACTTGAATACGAAATTTATAAGTTTTGATGGTGTGATGCAAAAAAGGTGGTAATTCAGGGGTGAAGCTACTTTATATATTTATACATCTATCAAACCTACAAAATATATTTGACTAATTACAAGCTCACAATATATCTTCAAGGTATTATGTAACATGTTGATTCTTTGATCAATCAATATGGCGCTAGCTGATCTTTTATGTGGGAAAAACCCAGTAATAAGGTTGGTCTATGAACCTCATCCAAGGGGAAAAAATAAAAAATAAAGAAGCAGAAATTATCAGTAACTATCTTGCTACTGTGATTGTCATCCTTATATTAAATTGATGTTGCAGTTTGGCTACTGATAAGAAAAACGTACATACAGATGAAAAGGGGAACCAAACCCATTTTGGTTCAGGAATTTTGCAATCAATTTCTTTTTCGTTGCCTTCTGAAATATTTTCTTTTTAAAGATCCCATTTTTTGAGTTCTTGGTGGTGAGAATATATGTCAGGATTTTGGTACTCTGATAAGTTGATATTCTTGAAGCATTGGCTGTGTGTCTATTGGCCTATTTAACCACGTAATTTTTTGCTTCAATCAGAGAGTTTGGACTGAGATTCCTTGGCTTTGCACCAACTGAAGTTTCGGTTGAGTGGTTTCGATTGGACAAGTTGGTTTCCTTTGTTTGTGGGCAATATTTTAATCCTTTCCCTGGGAGTTGAACCGCGTTGCTTTCAAATGATATTGAATATTTATCTCTTTAGTTTTTGGGTAAATGAAAATATTCAACATCTTCTTGAATTCTACCTGTAAGCAGTCTCATTCCCTTTTTCCCTTACTGTTGTTGCTCTTTTTGTTTTATATAGGCCGGCCTTGATCTTGGGGAGCTCAAGTCAGTCAAGGATCTACATGATTTTAAAAATTTGTCGGTTCTTTTTCTTATTGGTTTCATCTCCAATTGTCTGGCCCTTCTAAGGAGGGAGAAAGTCTCTAAATGAAGTTTTGTTAACAACAACTTCCACCCATTGTCTTATTCAAGTTTGAGGTGTATTGACAAATCACTTCTACAAATACTTCCACAAATCAATCAACTTTGTCTTTCACAATAACATTTGTGGAAGTGGTTTGTTATTGTGGAAGACAAAGTTGCTTGATTTGTGGAAGCATTTGTAGGAGTAATTTGTCAATAAGGTGGAAGCAAACCTGAGAATGTTGGCAGTTCCCTCCCATCTTTCTGTGAAGGCCAGGTTATATATGATTTAGATTGTGTTGTGAACGCTACAATGAATTATGATGATTAGGCAGTAACTTATCATTCCATGGAGAATCTAAGGCCAATTCAAACAATGTATTGTTTTCATCAAAATATGGTTGTGGAGTAGTTTGTAGAAACTGTAATTTGTAATTTGAAACTTGAAGAATGATGAAATTTGTAGTTTTTATGAAATTGTGGTTGTAAATTTGCACATTGTAGTTTGAAGAATGTTGTATGAATCTTGTATCTATAAGTCAAGATCTCCAAATTATCTCCAAATTATACTCTGAACATTTCATTTTGAAAGTATGAATACAACTGGCTGAATTGTGACAATTTTAGCATGAAAATATTGTCCATCGATAGCTATGATATTGTTGTACTTTTACAGGTTCTTTTCTTCTTCGTTTGATTGGGTTTTGTTTTTTAAACCACTGATTGTGGCATCTGTTTCCATTTTGGCTTGATGATTGGGATGAAGTTAGTGAGAATTATTCCTCTATTTCACAAATCTATAGTTCTCTTTATGTGAGGATGGCTTGATGAACAAGAGGAATGCATACAGTTATACTGGCTGAATCTTTAGCCAAATAAGAACCATTTATTCAGATGGAAAAGTATAAATATCTTATGGAAGCCAAATTCAGGTAGAAACTCACATCAAGACCAAAGTAGGGCTGAGCACCTACAATGTCGGAGTGTCTTACCTCTGACTCCGACTCCGATTCCAACTTTGTCAAAGGCCGACTCTAACCTCCGACTCGCATAGCCTCCAATCCGAGTCTGACTTGGACTTGTCGGAGCAGAGTTGAATTTGAGCTTTTTTATTAGGCTTTTTTTCTTAGTCCATTTGAAATTTCAATTTGACAATCTTTGGCTCTCACTAATCGGATTTGGACTTCCAATTTTTTTTTTTTAAAATATTTTTTCAATTTCAAGTTTATTAAAACATAACCAAAATTGAAAAAAATAAATCATTGTACAAATTAATATGATTATACATTAGTATTATATGTTATGGTTATTATATGTTAATGTTCATACATTAGTATTACATGTTATTATACACTGATTATTATACATTAGTATTATAATATTATTATAAATTTATATATTTGTGTTTATACATAATACGTACATTAGTATTAAATATTATTATGCATTAGTTATTATATAATTAGTATTACATGTTATTATACATTAGTGTTTATACGTTAGTTGTTATTATATATTAGTGTTATATGGTAGTAATAGTTAATAGTATGGTGTTTACATATATTAAACTATTCTTAATGAATTTAGTCTATTTATATTATAGTATAAGCATATTATTTTATAATAATTTGCTTATACTAGTATATTATTGAATTTAATTAACTATATAAGTTATAGTTAGATAAAATATATATGATTAATATATAAAAAATACATATATTTTTATAAAATATGTACAATATTGGAGTCGGTACATCGCCACCTCCGACCCCGACTCCGATTTTGACTATGACTTTTTTGGTTAAAAAAACTCCGATTCCGACTCCGACTTTTCGGAGTTGGAGCAGATTCAGTGCAGAGTTAGAGACAGAGTCAAATTTTTGAATTTTTGCTCAGCCTTAGACCAAAGGCTCTTTCAATTCAAATGTTAAAGTAATTTTGAGATGATGCTTCCATCTGTTGGTCAAAACCAACCAAAAAAATTATATATTTGTTTTGACACAATGCTTCCAACTATTTACATATTTGATCCAAACCAACAAGAAAAAAATTACAATAGATACAACCCAATACAAACACAACCATATTCGTGCACACGACCTTTCGCTTTTCAAGATCGCCCTCAACCTTGTGAACATTTGTCTCTCTCTTAGTTTATCTTCTTTTTTTGAGTTTTATACTCGTGCAACAATACATTATCCTCCTTCTTCCAATCTCGGTTCTCTCTTGTCAGAATGCTCTCCTTTTTCAGTTGAAGTATAATCGCTCATAGAAAGAATTCACATATTGCTTCTCCCTGCACACAATCTGAACCTTTCACATGACAAAATAAACCCTGCAAATTCAAAAGCAATGCAAAAATATGACAAGAAGTTTGCTTTACCGTGTAATTCTGCACAAAATAAAATTTCATTAAAACATGTTTAACTCGCTATCTACAACATGCTTAACTCATTATCTACAACACACTGAATCATGAAAGTCCAAGGCTTGCCTTCTCATACAAATACAAATTTCCATCAGTATGATCTACAATAAAAGCACCATCTCCTCCAAGTACCCATAAATAGATAAGGTTAATCGAACCAAACATTTAGACTACTTGAATAAAAATAGTAACAACAAAAGGTCATGTGTGTGTGCAAGCTATCACTTACCAAATCACTTTTCATTTTTCCAACCCTCAATGCAAAGGGTCGCGACAGTAGTGTGAAGAAAGGTTTCAGAGCTTTGCCTAGTATATATATGTAGCCTACACCAAGAATTTACTAGTTGAAATTTTTTCTATATATATGTGACTACGTATGCATGTATGTGTATGTACGTATGTATGTATGTAAATTTTGACAGACTAATTTGCATATCCACACAAAATCAAGCAATTATTTTAGAGATGGGTAGTGATAGAATTACTACCCTATTACTATCCATTTACTACTTATAGTTCATTGGAAGTTTTTTATTTTATTATCATTTTTCTTTTAAGTATTTTTTTAACATACTTAATCATTAAGAAAAAATTAAAAATTATATAATTTTACTAATAGTTACTTCCTTAACCATCAAGTAAAATTAAAAATTAAAAAAATTAAATACAAAAAAAGTAGTAAACAGGTAGTATAAGAATAATAACCTTATTATTTTCCTTTAGAGATAGGGTAAGAATATTTTTCTTGGATTATAAAATATTAAAATCCCTGTGTAAAGGCATTGTGAGAATTTCTTTTACACCTACACGTACTACATGTTTCGGTTTTTTTTTTTTTTTCATTTCCTTACCGACTTGGAAATTTACATTCAATCTGTTCGGATTTTTTTGTCATTATTTTCTTTCTTCCTCATGCATATGTCTATCCTGTTATGAATTTACCTAATTATTTTTTAGATGTAATTATTGGGTCTGAAAGTATTGAGATGCAAAATATTTGGCAACTTTGTTTAGATGCAATTTTTTTTGTAGCTGTGATTTCTAGTTTTTACGTTATTATTTCTATTTCTTTGTTATGTATATGCCTATTCTGTCAGGAATTTACGTTATTATTTTCTAGATTGTAAGGATTGGGTCTGAAATTATCCAAGCTAAAAAATTTTAACAACTCTGTTCAGGTGCAATCTTTTTTTTGTAGTTTGTAATTTGTAGTTTTTTTAACATGCATATGTGTATGAACTATTTCATAAAAGCATAGAAAATATATAATTTAATTGAGAACAGGAGCAAACAGAAGCATACCAATTTGATTATATTTCATGAAAACATAGAAAAATTTCATATTTAACTGAGAACAAAAACAAACAAAAGCATACCGAATTGATTCCAAAATTGAGAAAGGAAGAAGCAGATTTCACAAACTTCAATTTCTGAACATTTGCATAAATTGAAAGGGAGAGGAATTGTTATCGCAAAGGTGAGAGTTAAAACAGAACAAAATGCGAAAGGAAGGGAAATTCTATCGGAGAGTTGAGTTAAAATAGATGAAAAGGCTGCAGAAGGAATAATTTTAAAAATAAAAAGACAATAAACCCTGTCGGCAAGAAGTAAGAATAGACAGAAAAAGTTACATATTACCAAAACAATCAGGGGTATTTTCGTAAGGAAAGTTGATTTAACAGATATAAGGTTTCGGTGGAAACAGTGAAAAAAAATAGCGAAAATACAAATATTATGTTTCTGCTACTTGCTTCTCTCCCGTGCAAATAGAAATGCATTATTTTCCGCTGCTTGCTTCTCCCCCATGCCACCGTAATGACTTTTTGAATATGAACTTTCAATATAATTACTCTATGTATAAATATAATATATATATATATATAGTAAAATCTTAACTACAATTCCCAGTTTTGCAATACTTGCTAGCTCAACGAATACAATAGAATATACGCCAGAGGTAAAATTTCTATTAGTTTTCCAAGTAACAAAAAATTTATAAGTAAAATAAATAAAGAATATCCACTAGAATTAAAATAAAGAATTTACAAGAATAAATTACAATTAAAATTAAAATAAATAAATAGTTCAAAATCAATATTTTAATAGAATAGTGAAAAATTTATTGAACCTGTTATTTGATGTTGTTGAAAATTGGCTAGTTAAATTTGTAAAAGTGAATTTCTTAGTCAAATTTTGACCAAAATTTATTGAGTCCACTACTAATGCACTAAAAGAGATAGATTAACATAGTAGGCCGATTTTCTTGCTTTAAATGTTACTCTCTATAATATGAACTTCAGCATTAACATACTGAGAATTATATTAAAAACAGATTTTAAAAAATAATATGAAATGTTCACTCCAACCTCAAATATAAATTACAAGACTTTGGAAACAAGAGTTAGCATTATGTTTGGATAGTAAGTTGAGATTAGATTAGATGAGAGTTAAATAAAATATTGTTAGAATATAATTTTTGTTTTTAAATTTGAAAAAGTTGAATTATTTATTATATTTTTTTTGAAAATTTGGAAAAGTTATAATGATTAAATTAGATGAGTTGAGATAAACTCTTAATCCAAACAATCCTAAGAGTAATATTACCCATCATTCTTTTTATTATCATCCTCTCACTATTATATGATATGGTATTAAATGATCAGAGATTGTTTATTATATTTTATTTATGGGTCTATCATTTAATATTAGATCAAAAAGTGTTGAGAAGACAATAATAAAAATATAATAAATAGATTGTTCTTAGTGTTAAAGAAAGTAAAATTTCAACAGAAGGAGCATTATTCTAAATTATAATACTTCCTTTGAGCTAAACTCCTCCTCAATAAGTAAATTCGGCACGTGTAAGATTTAGGTAAATGAGATAAAGTGTAGAGTCAATGTTGAATCTAATACCAAGTGAAAATAACATTTATCCCAAAAATTTGAGAGATTGATTGCAGTATGACAAGCAGCAACGATTCAAGTAAAAAAAGAAAACATATCGTCATGGCTAATAAAGATCAGATCGACCGTTCGAATCTCTAATCGCTTTTGACTTCCCTCGGCACGAGCTTGCAGCCCCTCGAGTTGAATGCAACTGACTCAGATAAACTTCCCTATGTAACCCTTTGTAAATCCCATATTTAGCCAACAATTACGTTTGTACTGAGATTTATGATAATTTGGTTAGCTAGAAGTATAATTTTATTTTTACTAAAGTAATGCGATAAAGGCAAAATGAGTTTTTTTATTTTTATGGGATCCAATATTAGAAGGCTTTTTGGGGAACAAAAAACTTTTTTTTTTTTATTTATCATTTTGGGGAACAAAATGATATTTTTTTTTTATGACATATATTGAATCTTAACAAGAGAATGCACAACATTTCATTTTTCATTTTTCTTTTTATTACATGCAATCTCTAGAAATAATAGTTTTTTTTTATGAAAACATACTTTTCATTGATGATTTTCTCTATAAAAGAGACATTACACATTGAGGAGTTTCCTCCATGTCTACAATACAGTCTTGTACATTTAGAGCATTCTTTCCTAATGTGTGTGCAGTTGTATTTCCTTCTCTTTTGATATGTCTGATAGAGCAATCTTCAAAACACTACATTTTAGCTCTGATGTCTGAGATTAACAAACCAAAATAACTGAGGTCCTGCATTTGAGTAGTCTGCACAGCCACCACTACTTTTTTGGAATCTCCCTCTATGATAGTCTTCCTCAAGCCTAATTCAATTCCAAAAATAGTTGCTTTCAGAGCTGCAAAAGCTTCTGCTATAAGAGGATCTGGACATATATCTTGCTTCTTTCTCATGGTTGCCAAGATGTCACCCTTTTCATCTCTAACCACCACACTAATGCCTATTTTGCAAAGAGTTGTATCCACACCAACATCCCAATTGATTTTGTAAAATCCTGGTGGAGGTTTTTCCCATAATATAAGATCAGTATTAGGGGGGTTATGGATGATGTTTCTCAGTGTTTCAGAGAAATCTATCTCCTGAAGCAGTTGGTTGACATTGTACATCACTGTGTTAGGAGATATAAATTTATCTTTGAAAACAAATTCATTTCTCCTCCACCATATTTTCCATAGCACCACAGCCAATTCTACCATTTCAGACTTATTCAATCTGTTGAACATATTTCCCAGAAGTTCCTTTATGCCTCTATGATTCACTTGGCTTTTTTGGATATTCACTGAGCACTGTCCCAATACATCATTTGCAGTAACACACTCCCATAATATATGTTCAGTTGTTTCTGGCTCTTTTAAACAGAGAGGACACATAGGATCATTTTCTATTTTCTTTTTGTACAAGTTCAACTTAGTAGGTAAAATATTAATAGAAGCTCTCCATAGAAATACCTTAGCAGCAGGAGGTATTGGCATCTTCCAAATCCTGGTCCACACTTCTTTGTTTTGATTGCTTTGTGAGTTCTGTCCTTTGTGATCTTTCTGTAGTTCACCCTGATAATAATAAGCACTTCTGACTGTAAAGATCTCATTCGATGTACCTCTCCAAATCAACTGGTCTGGCCTATTACAAAGACTTAAAGGGATTTGAACAATGAGCTCAGCCTCTTCCTTGGAGAAAATATTTTTAATCAAATTAATCTTCCATTCCTTTGTATCTGTATCTATGAGCTCCTCAACTTTAGCTTCTGGTCCTAAAAGTCTCATGGCACTTTGAGGTTTGAATGAGGTTGGTTTTGGAAAACACTTGTCAGACCCAATAGAAATAGTTTTACCATCACCTATTCTCCAAAATGTCCCTTTTTGAATCAAAAGTCTAGCATGTAAAATACTCCTCCATATGTAAGAAGGCCTGCAACCCATCTTTGCATTAAAGAAATCAGTGTTTGGGAAATATTTATACCTGAGTACTTTAGTAGCAAGTGAATTTGGATTTTGTAGGATCCTCCATCCTTGCTTAGCAAGTATAATAGTTTGGATTGACATTGTTAGAAAATTCAGCAATTACAACTCGGAGTATAAACAAAAAAGTCGAAACATCAATAGTTTTTTAGTAAAGCTACACAACCTCAACACACCACCAGCCCATGTGGCTTTTCCCATTCTCTCCTCTCCACACAGCCTCTTTGTCCTCTCTCTCTGTGTATATCTCTCTTCCATAGCAATCAAAGCAGCAATGCCTTTCAGAGGTAAGCTTAAGCTATCACTACAAGCCTGCAACCTTCTCTTCTGAATCATTTCACTTCATTTCGATCCTGAAACCGTTTCCTTAAGATCTAATGTTTGGTTCCTTTTTTTATTTTTTATTTTTTATTTTAAATATATATATATATGTTGGACGTGCATCTAAATCTAATATAGATCTTAATTTCTTGTAGTTCAGAGTAACTCTCTTTTAAGTTCTGGGATTTTATTTGATGGAGCTTCTACCGGGAAAAGTTGAATATATCTTTGCCTTACTGATTTTCCCTTTTTATTGTTTCGGAATTCTGATTCCTTATCAATAATGAAGTAGTATCTATCTGGCACTTTTTTTAAAATAGTTTTTTATTTGAAAAACAGCTAAGGGAGAAGAGAGGCCTAGGCGAGAGAAGAATAAGGGTTGAGGGAGAAGGATCTGGTTGGGCAAGGGAGAAGAGAGGCCTGGGCGAGGGAGAGGATCTAGTCTGAGGGAAGGGGAGTGATGGGTTTTAAGGGAAGAACCAGTAGAAGGGAGAAAACCGAGTTTGCCACGTGGGTGTGTAGTGTGCACTAGTGAACCGGGGGTTGATTAGAGTTTTTCATAGTTTACTATGAATGGTGATGTAGAAGCCTTTCACATGAGTACTGTGTTGAGTATGTTAATAAAGAGAGTTGCAAATAATTTAAATTTATTTTTTTCTTTTTTGTAAGAAAGTGACACTTCGTATATTTTTCCAAAAGTTAAAAGAAATAAAAGAATACTTGCTAGCTTAACCTTCTATATAGCAGACCACGCATAGACCCACTAGGACTAAGACAAAAGAAGATCGATGATCATGGATGTAGTTCGAGTCCTCCACAAGAATTCGTCATTTACTAAAACCAGCTTCAGTTGTTTGTACTATCAGAACTCTCACTACTAGACCAAAACTATATTGCCAACAATCAGTTAGTTCAAAGTGCAGTAGAGGAATTGAACCACACAATTCAATACTTTGAGCCGTGAAGGAATTGTTGCTTCCTCGCCATGGTAATTACATTCTCTGCGTCTAAATTCCTAAACGCTCCCTAAATTTTTAGTTCCACAAGAACAAAGTCTTTTGGTGCCACAAAATTTAAGAAAAATCTGACTAGCTAAGAAACTATTTCATTTAAACCCAGTTAAAATATAAATAGAAAAAGTTGAATTTACATACATGAAATGCCACAGTGACAAAAGCAACCGTGCTAGTCATCGTCAGAGGAGAGCTTCTGCTTCTTCCACTTATAGGCGGCTTCCAGTATCTTAAGATTTGTGGTCTGATTTTCTTCAGGGAATAGATAGTCAATGTACTCCTCGTACCTGCAAAATCAAATTTGTTAGCATTCACAAAAAAGGAAAGGCTAAAAATGGAATAAAACATAATATAATCAAAACTGCAGCCCACACCGGTTGATTGAGAAATTTTATGGACCAACTTGAAAAAAAATAATAATCAAATGTCTATTCTTGATTGCAATTGTGTGCTTGTCAGACCATATTAAGAATTCTGATTCAACACCTCTGTAAATATCAAGCGAAGTATACGATGACTACTAAAATCGGCTATATTGTGGATGGTAAACTCGCCAATAAAAAGTATTGGGCTCCTGTCTCATGCATAAAACTTTATCCCGTGTGTCCAAATTTTAGTAAATGAATCCTAACCTAAAAGTTCACTAAGCATGTCAAAATGACATGGTTAGTGTTCAACTCTTTGCATGCTGCTACTGTTACACGCCGACTGGGAAGGGGCAAACAGCGAAGTCAATGCGAAGAGTTAGAGATGTCGGCAGTAGGGTTCGGGTTATTCCAGAAGCTTTGTCATCTTGTGCGTGAGTGGGCTTGAATGGGCCGACGTGAAGGAATGGGCCTGAAGCAACGGTGAGGGCCAGTTATGAATGGAGATATGGACGTGGGCTTGAATGGGCCCAAGGCCTGATAGTAGGATTACGGATGCTTATTTCCTTTTATATGTAACTGAATATTAGGGTTAATTCTGTCTTTTATTTTAACTAGTATATCTAGCGTAAGAACTGTGGGAGAGGTATCGAGAAACCTGAGAAGAATTTGTTATTCTGTTTTCATGCATGGAGGAGCTCCCCTCGAAGAGAGCATTATCATTTTCTATCCAATACGTATGAATTTTCCATCAGATTATTCCTTTTCACTACTTTTCCAGTTTTAGCTATTACAAGTGGTATCCAGAGCCCCTTTCCTGCCCTGTTACCATGGCTGAAAACACCCGTTTGAAAGACCTACAGGAAGGACTCAATACCCAGAAAAAAACTACAGACCAGATTATCAAAAACAATGAGAGCCAATTCACATCAATCGGAGTGGAGATGATGGCTATGCGACGCCAATTCGAGACTGTGCTGAAGCAGTTTGCTACGATGGCTGCAGACCTGCACAGTGTAAAAACAACTCTGTCAGGAGATTCATCCTCTCACCATCAACGCAATGAGCAGGAGCACACAGATCAGGAGAACACACAACTCGTTAGCCACAATACAGACTTACATCCCAGATCCATTCGGGTGGACTTCCCAGTTTTTCACGGGGATAACCCCCATGGTTGGTTGTTTAAGGTAAATCATTTTTTTACCTATCATAATATTCCCCCTCAGAATAAATTGCGTTTAGTGTCTCTACACATGGAAGGGAAGGCACTAGTTTGGTTCCAGGATATGGAACAATCTGGGAGAATTAGCACTTGGGATTCCTTTGTTCATGCATTACTAATCAGATTTGGCCCGACCACCTATGATGATCCCATGGAACAAGTAGCTAAGTTGGCACAGAAGGGTAGTTTTGAAGAGTACCAAGAGGAGTTTGAAGCCTTATCCAACAGGCTTCCTGGTTTATCTGAGAATTTCAAGCTGAGTTGTTTTCTCAGTGGCCTGAAGGATGATATCAGGCTAACAGTTAAAATGTTTACTCCCCCTGATTTAATCACAGCTTATGGACTGGCCAAAATCCAGGAGGAAAAAATCTCCTTCCAGAAAAAACCCCCATACCGTAACCCACCCTATAACACAACATCACAGATCCATAACCCCACCTACATTAAATCCTACCCACCACCTGCTACCACCAATATTCCCCCAAACCAACCCAAAGCCATAGTTTCTGTCCATAAAGTTAGCCAACAGGAGATGAGAGAACGCAGGGCTAAAGGCCTGTGTTATTCTTGTGATTCTAAATGGGCCCCGGGCCATAAGTGTTCCAGTCCAAAGCTGTATCTAATTGAGGAAATTGAGGACAATTATGAAGTAGTTGATGTGGTAACTGATAAGGAAGGGGACCAGCTTGATACACAGCACGCCCTTGTTGCAGGTGATACCCCAGAAATCACCTTACATGCTATTGTGGGGACTTTGAACCCTAAGACAATGCGTGTGGTGGGACGCATTGGCAGTCAGCCAGTTACTATCCTCATTGATTCAAGAAGCACTCACAACTTCCTGGATCCATCTATACTATCTAAAACTGCCTTACATGTGCTGGCTGATGATAAGGTTAAAGTGAAAGTGGCAAACGGGGAACAAGTCCAAAGTGAGGGCAGAATTAAAAATGTGCCTATGGCTGTGCAGAACATGAAGTTTTCTACTGACATGTATTTGCTAGTGTTGGCAGGGTGCGATGTCGTACTTGGTGTGCAGTGGTTACAGGAGTTAGGGTCGATTCTATGGAATTTCCATAACCTCACAATGCAATTTACATATCAGAACACTGTGTTTGTTTTAAAGGGGCTGCGAGGCAGCACTTTAATGGAGGAAGGGGCATTCAATAGGGCTACTGCTCTGGAAAATAAGGGGTTACTACTACAACTCATTGACCAAATTCCTCAAACCCAACCACCCACCATACCCCCTAAACCCATACAGCACCTGCTTGACCTATACCCTGACATTTTTGCCCTCCCATCTGGCTTACCCCCACCTCGATCTCATGACCATAGCATCACCCTTCAGCCAGGAACTCAACCAATTTCGGTAAGACCCTATCGCTACCCCTATTTTCAGAAAGATGAGATCGAAAAGATCATAAAGGAGCTACTGGAATCAGGTGTAATCAGACCTAGCCAAAGCCCTTATTCTTCACCTGTGTTGCTGGTAAGAAAGGCAGATGGTACATGGCGTCTCTGTGTTGACTACCGTGCCCTCAATCATGTCACTGTGAAGGACGAATATCCAATTCCTGTGGTGGAGGAATTAATGGATGAACTACATGGAGCCACAATATTCTCTAAACTCGATTTAAGGTCGGGATATCATCAAATCAGAGTGAAGAATGAAGACATCCCTAAAATAGCTTTTCGAACGCACGAGGGACACTATGAATTTTTGGTTATGCCATTCGGCTTAACCAATGCTCCTTCAACTTTCCAGAGTTTAATGAACCAGGTTTTTAAACCTCACTTACGAAAGTTTATTTTGGTTTTTTTTTATGATATTTTGATCTACAGCAGGGATGAAGAGGCCCACTTACATCACTTACAGCTCACTTTTGATATCCTACGGGACAACCAGCTTTATGCCAAGCTGAGTAAATGTGAGTTTGGCTGCACTGAAATTGCATATCTGGGGCATTTAATTTCTGCCCAGGGGGTTCGTGCAGATCCTGCGAAGTTACAGGCTATGCTGAGTTGGCCACCACCAAAGTCCATTAAGGCCTTGCGAGGTTTCTTGGGCCTCACAGGTTATTACCGGAGGTTTGTGAGAGGCTATGGAGCTATAGCCACAACACTGACCAATCTACTTAAAAAAGACAGCTTTACTTGGGATGAGGCCGCTCAAGCAGCCTTTGATAGGCTTAAAACAGCCATGACTGAACCCCCAGTCCTAGCTCTCCCTAACTTCCAAAAGCCCTTTGTCATCGAGTGCGACGCATCGGGTCAGGCCATGGGAGCTGTACTCATGCAAGAAGGGAGACCACTCGCATTTTTCAGTCAAGCCTTGAAAGGGAGATCCCTATGCCTCTCTACCTACGAAAAAGAGTTTCTGGCCCTAGTTTCTGCAGTTCAAAAATGGCGCCATTACCTCCTCGGCCAGCCTTTTGTTATCAAGACAGATCACCAAAGTTTGAAATTCTTGCTGGACCAGAGGGTAGGGACAGTTATGCAGCAGAAATGGATTGCTAAGCTCATGGGGTACGATTTCATGGTGGAGTACAAAAAGGGTAAGGAGAATCTTGTAGCTGATGCCTTATCTAGGCAAGGTGGGGAACCTGAGGTGATGGTTTCTCTTATTTCTTTCCCTAACTGGGACTGGATGACTGAGATAACGGCCCTATACAGTAGTGATGCCAGGATTCAGATCCTTTGGGGGAAACACCAGCAAGGGCAGCTCCAGCCCCCTTACACAGTCAAGAGTAACATTCTCTTTTATAAGGGCCGTGTTTACATACCTAACAACCCCTCTTTTATACACAAGCTGCTGGATATGTTACATGGCAGCCCCCTAGGGGGCCACTTGGGCTTTGACAAAACCCTTTATAGAGTTAAGAGGGATTTTTACTGGCCTGGCCAGAAGTCAGATGTAAGAAATTTCTTGAAAGGGTGCGACATTTGCCAAACTGTCAAGGTGGATAACACACTACCCAGCGGGCTTCTTCAACCCCTTCCAATTCCTTCAACACCATGGGCTGACATCACCATGGACTTTGTGGAAGGGTTGCCCAATTCAGGTGGTTTTAATACCCTATGGGTGGTAGTGGACAGGTTCACTAAATACTCTCATTTTGTACCAATTTCCCACCCATACACTGCTAAAACCATTGCCCACTTATTCCTCAAGCACATTTTTAAACTTCATGGCATGCCTCACTCAATCATTTCAGACCGAGACCCTACCTTCACCAGCAGGTTTTGGCAAGAGCTATTATCCTTACAGGGGGTTAAACTAGCATTCAGTACGGCCTACCATCCGCAAACAGATGGGCAGACCGAAGCTGTGAACAAGTGGGTGGAAAACTACTTGAGATCCTATGTGTGTGATAGACCGAAGGAGTGGTCTAAGTGGGTGCCTTTGGCAGAATGGTGTTATAACTCGAACCAGCATGCCTCGAGTAAAATAACCCCTTTTCAGGCCTTATATGGGTATCCACCGCCTAAACTAACAAGCTACACAGCAGGCACGGCGAGATTAGAGGAAGTGGAGAATACCTTGCGGGAAAGAGATCAACTGTGGGCTCTGTTGAAATACAATCTGGCCAAATCACAAGAACGTATGAAGAGGTACGCAGACAAGGGCAGAAAAGAACAAAAATTTCAGATCGGTGACTGGGCTTACCTAAAACTCCAACCATACAGACAATCATCACTTCGCCATCATCAGAACTTGAAGCTATCACCGCGTTTTTACGGGCCTTTTCAGGTTGTACAGCAAATCGGCGAGGTGGCTTACCGTCTTCAACTACCACCTTCGGCCCAACTCCATGATGTCTTCCATGTCTCACAATTAAAAAAGAAGTTAGGGAGTCAAGTCAGTATCATACCCAAACTACCACCCACGGACAAAGCTGGAATTTTGAAGCCGGAACCAGAAGAAATCTTGAACCGTAGACTAAAAAAGGTTCGAAATTTACCAGTGGTCGAGCTCTTGGTTCGCTGGAATGGTCAAACTCCAGATGAAGCCTCCTGGGAGCCATACACGCAGCTTTGCACCGATTACCCACACCTTGTGGGCAAGGTGTTTTGATGGGGGAGAGAGTTGTTACACGCCGACTGGGAAGGGGCAAACAGCGAAGTCAATGCGAAGAGTTAGAGATGTCGGCAGTAGGGTTCGGGTTATTCCAGAAGCTTTGTCATCTTGTGCGTGAGTGGGTTTGAATGGGCCGACGTGAAGGAATGGGCCTGAAGCAACGGTGAGGGCCAGTTATGAATGGAGATATGGACGTGGGCTTGAATGGGCCCAGGGCCTGATAGTAGGATTACGGATGCTTATTTCCTTTTATATGTAACTGAATATTAGGGTTAATTCTGTCTTTTATTTTAACTAGTATATCTAGCGTAAGAACTGTGGGAGAGGTATCGAGAAACCTGAGAAGAATTTGTTATTCTGTTTTCATGCATGGAGGAGCTCCCCTCGAAGAGAGCATTATCATTTTCTATCCAATACGTATGAATTTTCCATCAGATTATTTCTTTTCACTACTTTTCCAGTTTTAGCTATTACAGCTACCCATCAGTGACTTTTTATGACACTGTAACATCAAAAACTTATGAAAAAAGACTAGTAAATTTAGTTAGACATACCCAGCAGGACCGTCCTCGGCTACAATAGGCCTTCTCTTTTTGAGCTTCTTTGGCAGCTTAGCCTGGACTAAACCAACATCACCAAGCTCACCAAAACTGCTCTCCATGGTCAACCACTCCTCTAACAGCATTGCTCTCTCTTCTTTTAGCTCAGGTGCAGATGTTCTTAAGTAGTTGATAGCCTTCTCAAAAACCCCTGATTCATTTGGGGGAGGGGATGGAAGAAAATAAAATTTTAATGTTTGTTTTATTTGGTAATAATTGAGAAAACTAAACAATAGGATTTTGCAAGAAATTGCTTACTTCTAGCATGCTGAATGCATTGTTTCTTTTGTTCATAGCGATTTTCTTGGATGCTATCTTCTACCAAATCCAATCCCCCAGCATCCTCCTCCATAGCAGATGCCTCAAATTTTGCATAGCTTATCCACACCTTTAGGTGCTTTGTTCTGTCTAGAAGTCTCTCATAGAGCTCTCTGGTCCTTTCGAACTCACCCTCAGATATTTCAAAATCAATATACGTCTGTCATGAAATGAATCAACGTATTATTACACATAATCTCAAAAGCAAGATTACCAAAAAGCATTAAAATTTTCTTAAAGTCAAGTTAATCTTCTATATTAGAGATCAAAAGAGCGTTCACCACATCCAGAGAAAATTGTTATATCAAATGGAAAAACAATTCAAATAAGACAATAAGATGAAATTTATGAGTCAAAAAAATAAAAAGATTCAAAAGAAAGAACTTTACCTATTTTATCTGCAATTAAAAAAGGTATAAACAAGAAGAAGGTGCCTTTATATTGGCCTTTTTTTCCTGATTTCTTGCAAACCAATTTTAAGAATCAATAAACAATAAACTTTTTTATAGTAAATAGAAATTTAATAGAAGAAACGGTGGAAGGAATCACGAAAACACAACAACAAAGAAAGATCATTCAGAGATTAATGTTTATCAGGATAGGGATAAGTAATGGTACAGTTAAAAAGACTACGGAAGACAGTAAAGAAGAATAATAGACTTTTTTTAACATATTTAGCTTTTGACTAAAATGAGGAATGCCTAAACATGTACCTTCCACAATAACTCCGGCATTATCCAGTGCTGGTTGGGCAATTGCAAGCTCAAAAATAGCCCTAGCTCACTCAGTCTCAGACAAAGATCTCTCCAACTCTGCGTACTTGCTCCAGGCATAACAGTTTTCTGGTGACCACTCTAAATACTTCTCATAGATTTTACAGCAACGATCTATATTTCCAAGCTGCAGCTCTATCTCAATATACTTCTTGAATATCTATTTTTCAAAAAAGCACAGTTGCAATTGTTAGACCGTACTCACTTAATTTTAGAGTATATAAAAAGACTTGGTATCAATCTGTAAATTACCTTATCTTTAGGAGCTTTCCCGATTGCATTTCCTAGGACTTGTCGTGCAGCCTTGAGATTCAGCTGCCGGATCTCAAACTGGGCAGCTAGAAGCCATATTTTTGCAAAAAAGAATTTCTCATGAGGAATCAACTTAAGACACTCACTGGAAGAATTAATAGCAAGAGAAAAAGAAAACATATTAGTATGTCATTTAATTGGCATGAACAGTTGTCTAAGAAATTTACACTAGGTGTAATAAGATTTCAATTCTTCATGGTCATTAACAACCAATTAAAAGTGTATAGCATAAAAATTTCCTGGAAAATTGAAAAATTAAATCACCTCTCAGTGTTAATGAACCATAAAATAATTACTTGCAAAACATATGCGCTACAGTACTCAAAATGAATGGTAACATTTTCTTTTCTATGAACATTTGAACACTCATTCATATAAAGTACAACATTTTCCCTAGGTATCAAGAGTGGAGAGAAAAATCAGAGACTTGGGCCTCATTTGTTTTCACAAAACTTCCCAATCCATCTCATCTCATCTAATCATTACAACTTTCCTAAATTCTCAAACAAAATAAAATAAACAATTCGACTTTTTCAAATCTCAAAACAAAAATAATCTTAAAAAAATACATTCTAACAATATTTTATTCAATTTTCAACTTTCATCTCAACTCATCTCATCTCATCTCCGAAAACAAACAAGGCCTTAGATTGGAATAAGTGTTACTTCCACAAGGATTTAGTCTATGATTATGATATTTGAATAAGTGATCACCACGTAGAACTAGTTTTTGCCTTTTTATTATGTTTTCAGCTTTATGTTATCAAAGACTGTTTTGTTAAGTTAGCTTGATCATTCAATAAATGAGGTATTTTCATGACTTTGAATCTCTTTCTTCACCGGGCATTATGTTATCAATGTTCGTAATATTCCTAACCTATGGGAAGGGGTTTTACAGCAGCACATACAAGTAAAGAAGCATCAAGATACGCCAAAAGAATAAGAAGGAGAAGAAGAAGATGATGATGAAAAGAACATGAAAAAAAACATCCGATCAAAACAACAAATATGTAAGTTCTAATTTACCAGGTTTCTAAGTCGAAACAGAACATTACTTTTAAAGAGTCTTTATTTTCTTTTCTTTTTTTCCTTTTTGCAATCATAAACTTACCGATACACTTCTCTCGTTCGTTCCATGTCTCTGGCATCAAGCTCTTCGTACAGGGCATAATTAATCCTAACATTACACATTCAACAAATAATCAACCATCAACACATTACAAAACAAAACAAAGAAAGCTACAAGTTTTCGAAATCCAAATTCTCAACCACGAAAATGCACCTACCACAAATAAATGTACCGCTGCCAGTATCGCTTCTCCTCGGCGGGAGGAACGTTCGCAATGGCCCTTTCATAAACTTCCCTAATCCTTTCCTTATTTCCCACGCTCTCTTCCAACCGAATGTAATCAAACCAAGAGTCGTAATTCAGCGGATTCTTCCTCACCTCTTCCTCATACTGAAACCTCCGTTTCCCTACTATCGCATCTTCAATCCCCTCCCTATCCCCGTACTGCTTTTCAAACGCCACAAACTTCCTATACAAGTCCTCAGCTCGCCCTTTCGGTATATGGTCGAGTGCAAACTTGTAGATACACCTCGCGCGCTCTGTCTCCTTGCACCGCTCCTCGAACTCGGCAAATGCAACGAACAACTGCTCAGCCTCCTCATCGTCAGCAAGCTTCTCTACCGCCCTCTCATACACATTCCTCGACCTAGCAACCTCGCCGTTCTTCATCTCAAACTTGGCGTACCGAATCCACGCACTGACCTTGGGGTGGCATTGAACAAACCGCTCAAAAATCTGCCTAGCGCGCTCGACCTCGTTGTAGCGTAGCTCGAACTTGATGTACGAGAGCCAGCCCTGCTGGTCCGGCATCCAATTCATCCATCTCTCAAAGACCTGCCTCGCGCCAGCGACATTGCCGAGCATCTCTTCCATGTGAATGTACTTGTACCACAACTGGTCCACTCTCGGCAAAAGTGCCACCGCACGGTCCCATACGTTGCGGGCGTGGTTGATGAACTTGTTCTTCATCTCTTCCTCAGCGTACTTGAGCCACAGCGTGTGGTTCCGATAATCAACCTCGAGAGCGCGTTCCCATACGGAACGTGCGCGATTGAAGTCCTTCTGCGACTCCTCGCACTGCGCGTACTTGATCCAGACGCTGATGTTCCATCGGACCCGGCGGATGAGGTCCTCGAACTCTTTGCGCTTGCGGAGGCGGTAGTCAGCAAGTTCGGCGGCATCGGTAATTTTCTGCTTCGGCGGTCGGATCTCGGCTTCTTGGCGCTCCCTGGCCTCCCGGAAGATCTGCTCGGCGGTGATTTGGATAGGAGCCGGTGTTTTGTTCTTGACTCGAGTCGGCCGCGGGAGCTTAACCTCCGTATCCTTTCGCGTTAGGTAGCCAAGAC
This sequence comes from Cyclocarya paliurus, assembly GCA_029856935.1. Classification (NCBI taxonomy): domain Eukaryota; kingdom Viridiplantae; phylum Streptophyta; class Magnoliopsida; order Fagales; family Juglandaceae; genus Cyclocarya; species Cyclocarya paliurus. The sequence continues at coordinate 1,446,199 of CM056949.1, read as the reverse complement.
TGGGATCGGCATCTTTCACCGCCATCGTCGATCGATTGGGAAGAAAAAGCGTCTCGATTCTGGATATCTAAGGATTCGTTTGGATCTCAACTTAGGGTTGGTTTGGTTACCCAACCAAACTCAACTCATCTCATTCATCATTACAACTTTTTCAAATTTCAATACAAAATATAATAAACAATTCAACTTTTTCAAATTCTAAAACAATAAAAATATTTAAAAATAATATTTTAATAATATTTTATTATCTAAACTCAACTCAACTCAACTCATTTCAACAACCAAACACACCCTTAGTCCAACTCATCTCAATTCATCATTACACTTTTTTCAAATTTCAATACAAAATATAATAAATAATTCTACTTTTTTAAATCCTAAAATAATTTTAATATTAAAAAATAATATTCTAACAATATTTTATCATCTCAACTCAACTCACTTCAACATCCAAACCCACCCTAAGGCTTCGTTTGATTCCTTAACCAAACTAATCTCATCTCACTCATCATTACAACTTTTTCAAATTCCAATACAAAATATAATAAACAATTCAACTTTTTCAAATTTCAAAACAATAAAAATATTCAAAAATAATATTTTAACAATATTTTATTATCTAAACTCAACTCAACTCAACTCATTTCAACAACCAAACGCACCCTAAATGAATTATTATTCGCATCCGCAACTATTTGAGGTCACCAAACCCACACCATTATCAAATTACCAAAATACCCTTGTAATAAAACTAAAATTCATTTCCTTTCTGCATTTCAAACTTTGAAATTGAGAGAGAAACTGAGAGGGACGAGAGGAGAGAGAGACGGAGATGAGGGAGGAGAGAGAGACGGAGACCGAGAGAGGGTGAGGGAGGAGAGAGAGAGACAGAGATGAGGGAGGAGAGAGAGAGCTGATGAGAGAGAGAGATCGAGAGGAGGAGAGAGAGCTCGCGTCGAGGAGAGAGAGAGCTTGCATCGAGGAGAGAGAGAGAGACCGAGTGGAGGAGAGAGAGACCGAGAGGAGAGAGAGAGATCGAGAGGATGAGAGACAGAGACAGAGATGAGTGGATGAGAGAGAGATCGAGATCGAGAGGAGAGAGAGATCGAGAGGATGAGAGACAGAGACAGAGATGAGTGGATGAGAGAGAGATCGAGATCGAGAGGAGAGAGAGATCGAGAGGATGAGAGAGAGACCGAGAGGAGAGAGAGAGAGAGACGGAGATGAGTGAGAGAGAGAGAGAGATGAGAGAGAGGGTGCTGTTGAGAGAGATGAGAGGGATGAATGAAAAAAAAAAGAAGGAAAAACCGACACGTAAGGGCTAATACGCATCAGCCACAGTGGTTGATGCGTATCATTACTCTATCTAAATAGGAACAAGAGGGACAAAATCAAAAGAAAACGATAATAAAAATAAGGGTAAAAGCGAAAATATGCGGGTAAAACAAAAGGATAAAAATGGAAATGAGGGATAAAAACGATAAACAAACAAAATAGAAGGGCAAGAGTGTAAAAATGAAAAGAGATGATAACATAGCCAAGTAGGGGTGTAACTGGTCCGGTCCGGTCTTTTGACGAAATTTTGGATCGAACCAGTATGACCGATTTTATATTTTTCAAAATCGATTATACACCGATCACCTTCCTAAATCGGTATTTTCGGTTTTATCAGTTTTCAGTCCGATTTTTCAGTTTATATATGTAGTAACAAAAAAACATCTTAATAAAAGTAGCTATAAGTTGAGAATATTGTTATGCCTTGTTAAGATTGCAAAGTGTGAAACTTTTTCATTGACTCTGCATTACTACGTTACATACATTTGGAGAAGATTACAAATAAATATTAGATTACATGAATTGACTATGCTATGTATGGAAACAAATGTATGTGGTAAGTATGCTAATTCCTAAAATCAATTTGATGCCAATTTGCTACTGATTTTGCGTTGATTCAATATGCCTTCTTGTAATATCCCAGGTCTACCTATGAAGAATCTGTCAAGTTTTTGTTCAGTTTATCTCTTGTGTTATGTTAATGATTGCTAGTTCTAAATCCCAGACTCCGTTTAAATTAGATGTATGTGATGGATAATCCAACTGATCAAGAGGCTTAATTTTAAGGTGTAATGTACAGATCAGTCTTATATGGCTGAATATGCTGGTACTATATAATCTTAAATCGAGTTCCGCGCGATAAATATTTCAGTTTACTAAATTATATTGCCTTTCATTAATGGACGATGCTCAATCAATCATCAGATATGTACATATATATATAGAAGTGTAATAATAATAATAATAATAATAATAATGGTGACCAAGAATGAATACCCAAAATAAAACAAACAAGATGCGAGACAGACAATATTAATTCATAATCCCAGCCCATAACTATATAATTATTAATAACTAAACCAAAGGTGGGGAGCTTAATGCAGGCAACCTGTCCAACTACTATATTTTGCTTCATTAAGTATCAAAGACCAAGTACAACCATTCTTTTAACTATAAACATCCATCTACTATAGTGGGTTTATATATGCTAGAATATATATATATATATATATATATATATTAATATTATAAGCTCCAATTAATTTCTTCACCCGATCCATATATGAAAGTCTCCTATCTGTAGACTGCATGTATATGTTAATTTCAAAGTAATTTCTTATATGTTATATGTTATTATTCCTTATTTTATTTTTATTTATTTTTGTTGAGCCTTCACAGTTTAAAACAATATGAGATGTTGTAATATGCAGATGCAGATGATAAAATCATTTTGGAACATACAAGAGAATAATGGGATTTTTGACTTAGCAAATGAATCGATGATAATGAATCAATGATATGCAATAGAGCAAAGCCACTTGAAAGCTTTCATTCAACTCAGAATCTCATATGCTTAATGAAACAAAACAAACAGAACTTTAGGCTAACGTGGTCCTTAGAAAAAAAAAACTAGGAAGTCCGCAACCCAAACATATCATTGCAGATTAAACAAACAGAGCTTCAATGCTTCACTATTGAGTATTAACGTTAGACAAATAAAGATCCTCGAGAAAAATTACCGTCGAAGCAGAGAGACGTGAGAGAGGGGCTGCCGGTTGCGTGAGATGGTGAGAGAGTGAGGAAGAGAGGTGAGGCCGGGAACGTTGGATGCAGAGAGGCTGTGAGAGGGCAGAGATGGAGGTCGTGAGTGGCAAAGAGGCGGAGAGTGAGGAAGAAAGGGGCGTCGACGGAGGGATTGGAGGATGCGACGGAGGCTGTTAGTGTTAGGAGACCTTCAAGCTTAGTGATCTATGGAGGTAAAGAGGTAAAGGTTGGGACTTTAGGGCTGCTAAGGAGAGAGGTACCTGAGATGAAGACGAAGAAATGGGAAGAGACAGACCGCTGGGCTTCGTATAAGTCGAGGAAGTGCAAAACAACATAGCAAGAGCAAACGATGTCACATTAATAGGAGGGGAACGGCAGCGTTTAAGTCTTAATATTAGTAGAGCCTGTTATGAAAACGGTGTGCTTTAGTTTAGTCAATATTGTTGTTACAAAGGGCTTTTATGTAATTCCAGTAAGGGATCAATTAGTATCACGCCATAATGGTTTTTGGGATCATTCTGGAGCATTTATCTTCTAGCTTGAACTAATATTTGTCTAAGGAGGAAGTGGGATCTCGAATCCCCACTGCGTATGAACTTGAGGTATTTTTCTATCATTGTGTGTGTATCTTGTCACTATGATAGCATTTCATTCATATTGTTATTGTTCATCCGAGAGAGTCTATACAGTTAGCCTGTTACGTGCGGCGCAGTTCCTGGAGAGAGGGGGGAGGGGGGTGTCTGAGGGAGGGGATGGGAAATGAAAGTAAAAACAAAGCTTTCAGGGGAGAGGGGGAGGGGGTGGGTTTGGGGGGAACGAAATCTGAGGGTTTGGGGGAAACGGCGCCGTTTCTGATTAAATACCATATAATATATATATAGTTATATATATTTTGTTATAGTGATTTAACCTATTAAAAAAATTGTTATAGATTTATAGTGATTTAATATAACTATATTAGTATAGTATTAGTTAATATTTATAGTGATTTAATATAGCTTTATTAGTATAAGTATAACTATAGTCTATATTAGACTATTAGTATTAGTAATGTAGTATATATATTAGACTATTAATATTAATCATATCTAAGTGTAGCTATATAATATATTAGACTATATAATAGTATTAATATTAGACTATATAATAGTATTAATATTAGGTATTAGCAATTTAGCATAGCTAATTAGCTATGTATTAGTATTAGTTATAGTGATTTAGACTATATATTAGTATTTGTTAGTTGTTATAGTGAATTTAATTTATTATAACTATATTATTGATAGTATTATAGTGATAGTATTAATATAATAATTTATTATTTAGTATAGTGATTTATATACTAATTTATACGTAGACTTAAAGTATATTACTAATAGTAATATAGTATTAGACTCTAATATTATTATAAATATAACTATTATTATAAATATAACTATATTAGTACAAGTATAACTATAGTCTATATTATATATTAGTATTAGTTATAAACTTATAGTGATTTAATATAAATATAACTATAGTCTGTATTATATATTAGTATTAGTTATAAACTTATAGTGATTTAGTATAGCTATATAATATATTAGACTATATATTGGTATTAATATTATACTATTAGTATTAGTTATATATTGATATAATATATTTGTATTAGTTATATATTAGTATGGTATTAGTGTATATATTGATATTAGTATATCAGTATAGTTATATATCAGTATTAGTTATCAATATGTATTAGTATTAGTTATATATTAGTATAGTCTACTATTATATAATACATTTATAATATAAGTATAACTATTGTCTAGACTCTATATTAAACTATTAGTATTAGTTAAATAGTTATAGACTTATATATTAGTATAGCTATATAATATATTAGACTATATAATAGTATTAATATTAGACTATTAGTTATAAACTTCTAGTGATTTAATATAACTATTTTAATTATAAGTATAGACTATAGTCTATATTAGACTATTAGTATTAGTTATAGACTTATATTAGTATAGCTATATAAATTATAATATATTAGACTATATAATAGTATTAATATTAGACTATTAATATAGTTATATATTAGTATTAGTTATAAACTTTTAGTGATTTAATATAACTATTAACTATATTAATTATAAGTATAACTATAGTCTATATTAGACTATTAGTATTAGTTATAAACTTATATATTAGTATAGCTATATAAATTATTAGACTATATAATAGTATTAATATTAGACTATTAGTATAGCTATATATAACTATATATTAGTATTAGTTATAAACTATATATTAGAATAGCTATATAATACATGATCAATTACATTTTCATTTTTAAGATTCAACTTTTATTTTATAATAACATTATCTTATGTATAATTATATTAATAGTATATGATCAAATAAATTACAAATGTTCATATTTAATATTAACATTTTATATATAATTATATTAATAGCATATTTCATATATGATATATAATTATATTATATTATATATATAAAAATTTCACATATAATTGTACATTATATATAAAAATTATATATTAATATATAAAAAATATTTTATATAATTTTAATTGTGTATAAAACTTATTTATAAAATATTGTTTTATATATATATTTTTCAACCAGTCCGGTATGAATAATCTCAAAATCGAAACTGGACCAGTTCCGGCCAATTTACAGATTCTACAAACTGATCCCGAACCGGACCAGTTCAAAACCGATAAAACTAGTTTGGTTCGGGCCGGAAAATTACACTCCTAGAGACAAAAGTGAAATCGGTATAAATGATAGAGCTGAGGGACAGAAATGAGAAACAAATACAAAATTAAGGACAAAATTGGCAGAAAAGTATTAGACGACATCTGCTACTATTGACACTTATTATATAGAATGGATAATATAATAATATATAGGATAATTCTTTCATCTATTATATAATATAATAATATATAGTTAAATTACTCAATTAAATAATCATTAATTTTTTAAGCATGCTATAATAGGATAAAAGTTTTTGCCTCATGATCCATGACAAGGTTGCTGCGTGGCTCAGAAAATATTCCCGGGATAGCGAGCTATATTATTTCGAGCTGTTTTTCTCTATTTTCTTTGTTTTTTTGGTTGGAGAAACTTAGGTTTTAAAAGAAAAGTGTTATAGCTATAAATAGATTTTATAAAAGTAAATTCATAAATTAATATGATTTTATATGATATGCGTTAGATCTATTTTATAATAAAAGTATCTTTATAATCTAAAGTGTCACATTAAATTACGTCAATTTATAAATTATTTTTATAAAATTTTTTTATAGATAAAATATTTTTCATGCATGTCTTAATTAATACAACCACGCACTATAAAAAAAATGAATTTTTGTGACTATCTAATTGTTGTGAAAATATTATTTGTGACTAAAATAAATTTATTTTAACTGTAAATAATCATTTTGTTAAAATTAACTAGACGTAAATAATCAATTTTTTTGTAGTGACAAATTGGATGGTGGATGTCAATGGTTACACAACACTTAATGCATCGATTTCTTGTAGCATGAATCCTGTACTAAATTGAGCGACTCTTGTTATTTTCTTTTCTGCTGCCCGTTTTCACTTTCCAGACAAGAAAGTAGGTAAGGATTGAGTTTGGTTAGAAGGGAAGACCCAAAGGATGCAGATGGTTACATTTTCATGTACGTACGTAGGACCCAATGTGTAGCTCCTAACAGCTGGACCTTTTTCTATCCTAAATCCCTGCAGGTGAGCCGAATTGTACGACTTTTTTCGTGCAGCGCGCTGTATTAATTCTCCAGCAGACGACTGGAATTAATTAAGCAGCTTTTGTTCATCAAGGTCTGATGTTTTACACGAAGTTATGAGCTGAGCAAAAACTGTACATTTTCTGGTGATCAGCTTGGCATGCAATGATGTAAATGAGTAAGGGATCAAGAAGATCAAAAAAATGGGAACATCATAATTTCATTATTGGGCTTAATTGCAGCGTAAGTAGCACAATTAATTATAATTTGGGTTAGAGATCATCATATTTAAGGGTGTAAATTTAAATAAAAAAATTGTTAAATCGGTCTGAATCGAACGAGACCGGACCGGTTTTATAGATTTTGGACTGGTCCGATTCAGAATCAATTCTTATAATTCGTAAACTAGCCAGAACAGGTTTGATTTCGATTTTAAGAATTTTCGAAACGAACTGGACTAAACCAGACCGATTGATAAAAAAATAAATCAAAAATAATATTTTATATATAAAGTTTATATAAAATAAAAATTATACACAATATTTAATATATATTAATATATAAGTTTTATATAATACATGTTAACTTTTTTTATTTTATAGTAAATAATAATAAATAATAATAGGCATGACAGAGGTACGTAGTTGCGATTCGGAGGCAACCGAGGTGGCCTTTTAAAAGGGTTCTCCCTCGAGAGTAAGTAATATAAGCATTAAGCAAGAATGGATGGAAGCAAAGGCGGGAACTGATTCTTGCTTGACTTCTCTGTATAACGTAGATAATAATACCTCTTCCTTCGTTCAAAACTCCATCCTATTCTCTCTCTCTAAATATATTTCTAGATACAACGACTGCATGCACCTTAATATATAACGTCCCTAGCTGCAGCTACCATCGTATTTAGTTTTCCTTGATTTATACAGGTGATGATCTAGCTAGCTAGCGCTGCATGCCTTTGATCTTTTGCTTTTGTTACCTAATTATAAATTGTTATCTCAATTCTTACATATATATGATTCTAACAATTAATTAATTAATAGTTAATATATATTAATATCTGGGAAATGCAATTCTGTTATTGGGATTAATTACGAAATTAATTATCTAGACGACAGAATATTTTTTTTAATATTTAAATTAGATCCTAATCCGCCCTTTTCTTGCACTGCATTTCCTATATATCTAGCTAGGAAAATTTATAACGAGCAGTACTAGCTGGGATCAATGGCTCAGGCATTGCTCCACGGGACACTTCTGACAACCATTTACGAAGTTGATAAGATAAACTATGGCCTTGGCTGCAACGTCCTTCGAAAGGTACGTCCCTTTTTTGAATACTCAAGATCAAAGACTTTTATGATTTTTGCCGCAATTAATTTCAGTAATATTTTATCTCTTTTGGGATTTGGTATATATATATTTATATATTAATATGGTTTTGTTTTCGATTTCTTTCTAATTCATGTACGTACGTCTCAGTCGAGTACTTGTTAGATAGTACTCTTTTTTTTTTTTAATAAGAAGATAAAACTTTTATTCATGAACAACTATAATTAGAAAATTTTACACATTATACTATCATCTTATTTTTATTTTATTAAATAAGTTGTAACACATTTATCACCATTAAATAATAATTTATTACATGTTTCTTTATCATCTAATGGTGATAAATGTGTCACATATTATTTAATATGATCAAAATAGATTGACAGTGTGATGTATAGCATTCGTCACCATAATTACATCAAAGATTAAGACCAAATAATTTGTGAAATACACTCTGGGAATGAATTTCACCAAATTATAAAGTCATCTAGATGTTTTTTTTTTTTGAAAAGATCATTTCATTCATACTCTCAATCGAGAGAAGTAATACATGATGGCCACACTTCAAATTCAATAATATCCTCACTAGCTCCAAGAGCATTTTTTGCTAAACAATCTGCAACAGAATTGGCCCCTCTCTTCGTGTGAACTGCTTCCCAACATTCCAAATGAGCCAACAAAACTCTGGTGTCCCATATAATAGGCCTTGTAATATTGCAACTTTCCTCACTCCCATTTATGTTGTTGATCACTGTTAGAGAGTCTCCTTCCAGTATAATTCTTCTGATTCCAATCTCTAGAGCAAAGCCAACAGCTTGGCATGCACCATAGGCTTCTGCAATGTGTGGATCCTGCGTGAGAAATCTTCTCATCCTTCTAGCCGCAATGACTTGCTTCTCATGGTCCCTAATTATGATGCCAATTCCAACCAAGTTTTTGCTTTTGCACAAAGCACTATCCCAATTCACCTTATAGAGTCCTTCAGGAGGGGCTGTCCATCTCTCGATGCAGATTGGGATATCTGGTTGAGGAGTAACTTCCATGACAGCAGCTTCTTTGAAATCCTCCACTGCTTTTAGGCTTTGCCTCATCAACTCAGATGGTTGAGTAAACTCCCCTTTGAAGATAAAGCTGTTCCTCCTCTGCCAGATTTTCTGAGCTATGACAGCCATCTCCTCCACTTGATCCTGCTCCATAGTAGTTAGCCAGCCTTTGTACAATCCTTTGAAGTCTTCTACCTCGAACACAGTCTTCTGGATCTTCTTGGAACCTAGACACCATGTATCTCTTGCAGCAATGCAGCTCCAAGTGACATGAAAAATTGACTCCTCTTCAGATAAGCAAACAGGGCAGATTGGTGAGTCAACTACTCTTCTTTTAAAGAGGTTAAGCTTAGTTGGAAGAGATTCCAAGCAAGCTCTCCAGATAAAGAATTTCACTGAGCTCAGCACATTAAGTCTCCATATGGATGTCCATAACTGCCTATCAGCTCCTCCTGTAGAACATTGCCCTCTAGCCTTCTCATTTAACTCCATCTGAAGATGATAAGCACTCTTTACTGAGAAGAGACCATTATGAGTGCATCTCCATACTAATTTATCTGGACATCCTGCAATACTGATAGGCATTTGAGTAATTAGGTTCCCTTCCCTTTTAGAAAAACAGCTTTTTATCAAAGCTGTGTTCCAGTTCTTAGTGACTGGATCAAGAAGCCTTGCTACTTTCTCATTCGGATCCAAAATAGTTGGATTACTTTGGATCCTGTAAGAGTCTGGTTGAGGGATCCAACGATCTTTCCAAATGCACACTTGAGCACCATCCCCTATCCTCCAAATAGATCCTTCAAACACCAACTTCCTAACTTCACACAGACTCCTCCAAATGTAAGAAGGATTAGTCCCAACTTTGGCCTCAAATAGGGAACAGTTCGGGAAATATTTATATTTAAAAACTTGACTAACCAAAGAATCTGGGAATTGAAGTAACCTCCAACATTGCTTAGCTAGCAAAGCTAAGTTAAAACTTTCAAAGTCCCTGAATCCAAGACCCCCCTCTGATTTCGACTTACCCATATGCTGCCATGAAATCCAACTAATCTTTTTCTCACCCTGCTGCTGACTCCACCAGAATTGTTTCATAATATTGTTCAACTTCCCAAGCAAAGATTTGGGAAGTTTAAAAACCCCCATGCAGTAAGTTGGTAAGGCTTGAATTACTGCTTTCAAGAGAACTTCCTTTCCAGCTTTTGAGAGAAATTTATTCTTCCAGTTACTGATTTTGCTGCTGACCCTATCCAGAATAGGTGAAAAAGCTTTGAATCTGGATCTGCCAATAAGGGCTGGGAGACCCAAATATTTCTCATATGAACATGAAGATCTAACACCTGCAATCCTCAGAATAATCTCCTTAGTGCTCGAGGGAGTATTCTTGCTGAAAGAAATAGAAGTTTTCTCCTTATTCAACCTCTGACCAGAAGCCATCTCATAACACTCCAAGAGATAGAGCAAATTACTCCATTCCAGAGAAGAGGCTTTACAAAAGAGAAGAGAATCATCTGCAAAAAACAAATGGTTAATACAAATCTGTCCTCTAGCAATAGGCACACCTGTTATTGCTCCAGTATTTTCAGCTTGTGACAACATGCAACTCAGAACCTCAGAACATAGGATGAAGAGGTAAGGTGACAATGGGTCACCTTGCCTCAATCCTCTAGATGCTGTGAACTTCCCTTGGGGTGAGCCATTTATGAGTAGAGAAAAGGAAACAGACTTCAAACACTTCCCAATCAGACCACACCATTTCTCATGAAAGCCCATCTTGGCTAAAGCAGCAAGTAAAAAGTCCCATTCCACCCTATCATAGGCTTTACTCATATCTAGCTTTAAAGCCATAAAACCATTTTTGCCCTTCAATCTGTTATTCATAGAATGCATAGCTTCATAGGCAACCATCACATTGTCCATGATAAGCCTACCGGGAATAAAAGCACTCTGGTTTTGAGAAACAATATCAGGAAGCACTTTCTTCAGCCTATTAGCTATTACTTTAGAAATGAAAGTCATCTAGATGTAAGGCATACTTTGCCAAAGTGTGAGCTGCTAATTCATTAGCCATCCGTCCCTTATGTTGAATAGAACATTTCGAGAACATTTTCCTCATATTCTTTACCTCATAAACAAGATTTCCCCATAAAGACCTTGACTCACCTGCATCAAGCAATTCATTAGATAGTACTTTAGTTATCAATGAAGGAATCGATCATGACATGTATTAATTAGAGAGATCTAGATTGATCAGGATAGTTATAAATAAGAATATGATCGATCGGCCGTGTACGTACGTACCAGCTAGCAGAAAGTATAAGCTAGTAATTAATTAAGATATGATACATGATCGAGATATTACTGACTTTCTAGGAGATGAACCCAAGAGAAATCACTACAAGAAAAAAGATTATATATCTTATTTGTTAAAAAAATGACTATTTGTGACGAGAATTAATAGATTTATTTTGACAATAAATAATTATTTTAGCAATAAATAACTTGATACATGCAAATAAATAATTTTTTAACAATAAATAACTTCACTACAAGAAATATTCTAAAAAATACTTCGTCCTGACACAAAAGCACCTTATTCAAGAGAGACCAGCTTACTTGTAAAAGTACTTGAAATATATAGTACTTGTTCCTTCATAGCAACGTACCTGAGGAAACGAAGGTATTTTATATATGGTGCTACGCTTCATATAGATCACTAGTTTGGATTGTGAGTTAATTAGATGAGATGAGTTGAGATGATTTGTGAATAATATTAAGATATTTGAATTGAGATGAGATGAAATGAGTTATAAATGGTTTATGTTAAAATTTTTGATGGAGATTTGGGAAAGAAGAGAAAAAAAATTGAATAAAAATATTATAAAGTTAAAATATTATTATAATTTAATTTTTTTAATATAATTTTTATATGAAGATTTGAAAAAATTGATTTTTTGTTTTTTGTTTAAAAGTTTAGAAAAATTGTAATAATTAGGTAATAATAAGATAAAAAAAATTAAAAATTAAAAATTAAAAAATATTTGTGCTTGTGGTATTTGAAAATTGAAAAGTATTTATATTTATAGTGTTTGGATTTGAAATTGGCAAGTTGAACACGAACGATTATTTCAAAAAACTTGGATCTGCTGTATGTACGTGCTGGTTAATAAATTAGGCAATAGTTAGTTCGATTTCACTACGATTCCTGGTTAATTTGCCAAAAACATTAATAAAAAAGATCACATGACGTTTAACATCAGATCATGCAGTTTGTACATACTAACAACAGCGATAATCCTTTCAAGGTACTCCTTAATTTTAAGCACCTATATAAAATTAATGTTCTTTTTCATCATGATCCACTGCATGCTATAATTAGAAGAAAAGGGATTGATCCTTTGAAACCCCTAATTGTTTATATCAATAATAATTTACATGTGTGTGTATATATCTATAATATAATATATCGTTCTGAACAATTTGATCTTCAGATCAAATTCAGTAAGTTTTTTATACCCACCCACCATTAACTGTATGTCTTTTCCAGAACTCTTTCTAACCCTCTTGCATTTTCTTTTCTTGAAATTTGGAAACTGCGGCCACGCAACAGTCCGGGAAAAGGTTTCTGTCCCAACTCAAGGGACTAGTGCTAGGCAGGCCTCAGGTAAATTGTTTTTCCTTTGCAAGCAACCAATAAACTCATTTTTTTTTTTTGTACATTAATATCAACCTCATTAATTATCACCAATATTTATTAGATATTTTCTGAAAATCAAAAAACTATATTGCAGATTGTTGGATCCAAGCTCTATGCAACAGTTGATTTGGATAAGGCCAGGGTTGGGCGGACTAGAATGGTAGAAAATCAAGCCTCTCACCCCCAGTGGTTCGAGTCCTTCAACATATATTGTGCCCATTATATCTCGTATATCATATTCACTGTCAAAGAAAATAACCCTATTGGGGCAACATTAATTGGAAGGGCTTATGTGCCCGTTTGGGATATCATGAGGGGATTTATGGTTGATAGATGGGTTGACATACTAGATGAAGACCACAACCCTATACATTCTAGAATCCACGTCAAGCTTCAATTTTTAAATGTTGCCCAAGATTGGTCTCGGCAAATCATAACTCCCGACTTTGAGGGAGTTCCTCACACATTCTTCGGGCAAAGACAAGGTTGCAGAGTTACTTTATACCAAGATGCCCATGTCCTAGATGCTATGCCTAAGCTTTTGGCATCCATAGGAGATCGTTATAAGCCCCAAGGATGCTGGGAGGACATCTTTGACGCAATCACCAATGCAAGACACCTAATTTACATATCTGGATGGTCTGTGTATACTGGGATAACTTTGATAAGGGATCCTAAGAGGCCAAGGCAAGAAGACAACCTCACATTAGGGGACCTTCTTAAGAAGAAGGCTGATGAAGGTGTCATGGTTCTTATGCTTATTTGGGATGACAGAACTTCTGTCGAGGAACTGAAGAAGGATGGTTTGATGGCGACTCACGACCAAGAAACTGAAGAATACTTTCGAAACACGAAGGTGCACTGCTATTTGTGCCCTCGTAATCCTGACAATCGAAGAAGTATAGTTCAAGGTTTTGAAATTTCTTCCATGTTTACTCACCATCAGAAGACAATAGTTGTTGATAGGGAAGTGCCTGATGGAGGATCACAAAAGCGGAGGATTGTGAGTTTCATCGGTGGTATTGATCTCTGTGACGGGAGATATGATACAACAGAACATCCTTTATTCAGTACGTTGAAGACAATTCACCATGATGACTTCCATCAGCCAAATTTTGCAACTGCTTCAATCAAGAAAGGCGGTCCAAGGGAGCCTTGGCATGACATTCATTGCCAACTAGAGGGGCCTGTTGCTTGGGATGTCTTGTACAATTTTGAGCAAAGATGGAAAAAGCAGGTTGGGGACAAGTTCCTAATTAAATTAAACCAACTTGATGAAATCTTAATCCATCCATCACCAGTTACCTCATTAAATGATACTGAAACATGGAATGTTCAAATCTTTCGATCTATTGATGGTGGGGCCGTTTCCAATTTTCCTGAAAAACCTGATGTTGCATATGCAGTAGGGCTTGTTAGTGGGAAAGACCACATCATCGATCGAAGCATTCAAGATGCATATATCAATGCTATTCGGCGAGCCAAAAACTTCATCTACATTGAGAACCAATATTTTTTGGGAAGCTCGTTCGGCTGGAGCCCAAACAACATCAAGGTGGAGGACATTGGTGCTTTGCACCTTATTCCAAAGGAGCTCTCACTAAAGATTGTTAGTAAGATTGAAGCAAGGGAGAGGTTTGCTGTCTATATTGTGATCCCAATGTGGCCAGAAGGTATACCTGAGAGTGCTTCTGTTCAAGCAATATTGGATTGGCAGAGAAGGACTATGGAAATGATGTATTCTGACATCACTAAAGCCCTGCAAAAAAAGGGCCTTGATGAAGACCCTCGGGACTATTTGAATTTCTATTGCCTTGGGAATCGAGAGACAGTTAAAGCGGAAGAGTATATACCTCCAGAGAGACCAGAACCTAACACAGATTATAGTAGAGCTCAAGAGGCTCGTCGCTTCATGATATATGTCCATGCAAAAATGATGATAGGTAAGTAACTGGCTAATTTTCCTCATCTCTTCTAATTAATTTGTCCTAATGCTTCAATATTATCAAGTTTGACTAACAAAATAGTCATGTTTAACTTGTAGTTGATGATGAATACATAATCATTGGATCTGCCAACATCAACCAGAGGTCAATGGATGGAGCAAGAGACTCTGAGATTGCAATGGGGGCATTCCAACCACATCATTTAGCCTCCACTACAGACCCAGTCAGGGGGCAAATCCATGAATTCAGGAATGCATTGTGGCTTGAGCACCTTGGAGGATTTGAGGAGTCGTTTCGACATCCAGAAAGCAAGCCATGTGTCTCTCTGGTGAATAATCTTGCTCGGAAATATTGGGATTTATACGTGGGAGAGACATGCCTTGATATGGAAGGTCACTTGCTACCATACCCCATCCAACTTACTACTGATATGGGAGAGACTAAAATACTGCCCTTGCCTGGGTTCCAACTCTTCCCTGACACTAAGGCTCGTGTTATGGGTGCTAAATCTGATTACCTTCCTCCAATCCTCACCACTTAATTAGTGGCATGCATGCATGCCCATCAAAGTACGTACCGGTACGTATAAGTAATCATGCATATATAATATGCATGCCCTTTGTAATTCTTCACCATTAATTCTTTTAGCATGAATCTGATTACCTATATATATATATATATATTGTAATCATGATGTGAGACTCATCAAAGACCTGAGAATGCAACGCATGTAGTAGCGATAACTGAACTTATACGTACGTGGAGTGCGTTATCTGACGTTATTATATATATTGTCTATATAATTTCCAAAACATTTCATTTTTTAAAATTACAATCTCTTCCATAAATTAAAGACTATTTCATCTTTTAATTTTCAAAAGACCTTTCAATATTTCTCACTTTCTATAAAGAAACGGCCAGCTTTTAATTTGGGGATACCACTTTGATCAGTGCTTTCTCTATTTGTAACATCATGATCTACCATTGCCACATTTGATAAATTTGTATCGACATAATACTTGAATGATTTTGTCTTTAAAACACTACATCCAAGCTGGTATTTGGAAATTCATGGTCAGACGGTACGTAAAAGTTGGTTTAATTTACAATCAACTGTTAAAAACTTATAAATTAAAGATATTGCCCCTTGGGTTCGTAACATTCCATGTGGAAAGAATGCCTTTCCTTTTTTTTTTTCTTTTGAATCTGCGATTCAAATGCATCTTAAAATGACTAGATATACATATAAGCTCTAAATTAATTAAGGTTGTGTTGCATTTATCGCATATTATTCATGTTTGACCCAATATTCATGTTTCTGGCCAATCGGACCATTTTACACACCAAAAGATTTTTCATGAAGAGAAAAAATAAATAAATCAACTTTCACAAAAAATAAAAAATAAAAAATAAAAAAGATTTTATGACAACAAATACTTTAAAAAATATGTACATTTTCAATTAATACCATTATTTTATTCATACGGGGATGCAGTACTACTTGACTGTAAAGCAAGCAATATATATTTAGACAAATAATTAGATTGTTATTATTATTATTATTTGAAATATGCCATGGCCAATAATCCTGAGTGAAGTATGCGTATTCTATAAATATATATATATATATATATATATATATATATTTAAACTTGAGGTTGGCAGCCCTCGTTTGGGTAGTTAAATGAGATGAAAATTTATAAATAGTAGTAAGATAGTTTATATAGTAAAATAGTTTGAATTAAGATTTTTATTAGATTTTGAAAAATGAGGTGGAAAAGTTTGAATAAAAATATTATAAAATTAAAATATTGTTAGAATATAATTTTTTAATATAATTATTATTTTAAGATTTGAAATAGTTGAATTATTTTTTATATTTTATATGGAATTAAGTCTGAAAAAGTTGTAATAACTAATAATGATTAGATAAAAAAGTATTGATGAGAAATTAAAAAATATTTATATTTAAGTAGTATTTAAATATTGAAATAAGATAAAATGAAATAAAATAACACGAGATATACGAATCACGTATCTAAACGAGATTGAAAACAATGAATTGAAGCAGCAGAACTAGTGTGAGCAGGGTAGAAGTCCGGATTCCGTGGAAACTAAGGTGTCCTTATCCCTGCCTTGGATGCCCCGACCTATGCATTCATTATACAAGCAAGTCCTTGGAAGCAAAGGCGAGAACATGATTCTTATATATTATATGTATATATAAATATACATGGAGGTTCCTAGCTTGAAACAAAAGTTGAATAAATTCTTTTCGTGGGATATAAGTTAGGTGTGTACGTCTCTATATGTAGATCCATCCATCCACTCCACCCCAACATGTGCTACCTCATCTTCAACACAATCAAGTTATCCACTAACGTTACTGCCCGCCCGCCTACACACCATGTACTTTCTTTTGCTTTCCTACCTCATTTTGTTTTTGTAATTCTCGACATGATATGATCTTAATGATATGATCTACATTAATATTTTTATATATATAATCTATATCTCACACACACACACATGTATATATATATTGGTATGTTCGTGCGTGCATGCATGTTGGTAGCTCTATTATATTTAAAGAAATGATATTTACAATCATAGAATATACAAACGTCGTATAATTTTTTTAAAAAGTTAAGTAGATACAATATTCACATAAAAAATTAATTTTTCAATAGTAAATTCTACTATTTTTAAAACGATAACACGATATTTGCGTATTCCACAACTATACGTAGCATTACTTATATTTTTATATGAACTGTTATTGCGAAATTTGATATGAATTTTTTGGTACAGATATACGTACACGTACGCCTGTAATAATATATTCGTACAGTATTTATATATTAATGGAAGGCCAGTTGCTACACGGGACACTTTGGGCTACCGTATACGAACTTCAAAGGACGCCCGGCCAACAGCCACAGCAAGCTGGATGCTTTGCAAAGGTACGTACGTAGGTCGTACATTATTTTAAGTACGTACGTGTACACGTCTGCATGTTCACATCATCCAATTAATTACAAGTGTATTTACCTTGCAAAGATTCATATAATTAATTAGCTTTTTACATGAATTTATACGTGTTGACTTTTTTCTTTATTATTTGTTGTCGTTCTATTTTTCTTTTCATAATTTTAGGCGCCTGTACTTTTTATATCGTGCTGTGATATTTATAATCGCTTGGTGTGTAGCACATAAATTATTGTAAAATCCATTAAATTCGTAAAATATAAGTATTGATATATATATGAATTTATTTTATGTAATTTGATACACCAAGTTTCTATATCAATATATAGCAGTGCCACAAGAAAATTCCGTGTAATGCATGAAAAATAAATATTCTCCTCAGCTATTATTTATTATCCCACAATCTACACCCTACATCCTATGTGGCAAACCAGTTTCACTAACAAGTGAACAGAATCTTGCTCCAACCTCTCCATCTCGATCCTGCTCAAAGGAAGCATAATTTAAGAGAACTTGAGAAGACTCAGAAGAGGAAGGTCGAAGAGAGAGAGGCTGAGGATAGCTTGAGAGAGCGAGAAAGAGATAGCGTGATGGGGTCGAAGAGAGAGAGAGGGGTTAAAAGTGATGAGTCTGACGTTAAAAAAATATAGAGTTTGAGAGTAAATAATATCTAAACATAGTAAAGCCTAATGCACGAATTGCACAAATGGCTAGCGTGGATAAGTTAAAGAAAAAATATTAAAACAGCTTCTCCTTTATGACTTCTTCTCCATGTTCTTCTCCCGCATAGCTTCTCCTATCCTCCCGCCCAGGTTCACCAAAAAAAATCACAATCCTGAAAATGAAGACCACGTACCACCCATACCTCCATTTATGCCCAAAAGCTCATTTCTCTATTGTTTTAGCTTTGTTTGTTTTCACAATTCATCTCATTTTATCTAATTTAATAATTATAATTTTTTTAAATTTTCACACAAAATAAAATAAACAATTCAACTTTTTCAAATTTCAAAACAAAAATAATATTAAAAAAATATATTCTAATAATATTTTATTCAACTTTTTTACTTTAATCTCATCTCATCTCATCTACGAAAACAAACGAGACTTAATCATTTCTTTTTCCCTTACCAACTGAACCATAGGCGTCAAATTGAAGGTTCAAGGAGCATCTCTCTCTTTCTCTCCATTATTTTCCATTTGTTTTTTGGAGCATCTATTGGGACCAAATGCCCCTTTGATTTCCCAGATCATGATTCACGAGGCAGTATTGTTTTTGTTCATATAAAACCCTCTCTAACCCATTGGTAGAAAAATGCACATTTCTTCATTTTTTTTTTTATAACTTGTTTTGAGCTCGTTTAATGGATTTGTGCTTATGGCCCCGGTTTCCTGATTCTTTCATTCGAATGACTTGAGATCATAAGCTTTACTTTCGAGATTTTTCTCTCGTGGGTGAGTTTTTGAAAAAATATGAGGATGCTTTTTAAATGGGGTTAAATTTGACATTTCCATATGCTAATGTGTTGGGTTTGCAAATTGTCCTTTCTAGAATTTTTTATATAAAAAGGTATTGTTTTTCAAATCTTGATAAAAAAAATCCATATTCTCCGAACAATTGTTTCGATAGAAATATTTTTTGATCTTTTTCGAGGTTATAATTCATCTTATCTAATTATTATAATTTTTAATAAATTTTTACATAAAATATTATAAACAATTCAATTTTTTAAATATCAAAATAAAATTAATATTAAAAAATTATATTTTAACAATATTTTATTTAATTTTTAACTTTTATCTTATTTCATTTAATCTCATTTGTGTAATCAATGGATCTACCACTTTTACAAAATAGGAATGTTACTTATATCTCACACCACATATTTTAATATTATTTTTTATTTTATTTTATTATTATTAAATTAATTGAGTTATTTTACTTATCATTCATACGTCACATATTTATTATTAGAAAAAAAATAAATATATATATATATAATGTGTAATGTGTGAGAAAGATAAGATCATAAAATAAAAAATAGATTTTATTTTTTTTCAAAGCTTCCATTTAAAGGATAGGATGAAGCGTAAAGTGTGATATGAATAGTAAATATTGAATAGATTTTTTCTTCTAAGAATTAAACAACACACCACGAGTCCGTCCGTAGTATCGGACCTAGTCATGAGAATGACGTCATAGTGCTGACCTGTAATTGAGTTGAGAAGCAGATGAAAAGTAAATGTTTTTTTTTTTTTTTGGAAAGAAAAGTAAAAGGTTTTGGTCATGTGGAAAAGCAAGAAAAGAAAGGCATTTGAATTGGACCCAAAGCTGAATTATCGATCCGTAACGCCACAAAAGACCCATACTTTTTCCTTTATTCCAAACTTGGATAAAATGTAGTGTACATCTTTTGACGTGGGACATCTTGCTCGTTAAAAGCAAAGCTTTTGGTTTTTTAAATACTTGATATACCTAGAGATCTTACAAAAAAGCAAACCTATCTATATGAAAAATATATATAGCATCTTGCATTAAATAGAAATACTTTAATTTCAAAAGAATTATATAAAAATAAATTTATAAAACAATGTAGATTGTAAAATTATTCTTATTATAAAATAAATATAACGGATCACATGAAAATCACATCACTTTATAAGTTTACTTTCGTATAATTGTCTTGTGTCTATAGCACTCCTCCGCATTAAATTGCATGATTAGTTTGTAGACTTAAGTTTATAGAAACTCTATATAAACGTCTATTATCACAATTTTCATACATTTTTAAAATAAGTTTTTATTCCAGGTTTCCTTCTACGCTTTGAAACTATGATAAGAAGCAATTAACGCTAAAAATATTGGTCCTTATTATTATTTTTCTCTTATTTGGTAGGTAATGCCAAATCTATACCTTGTGGATTCAAGGTTTCTTATCGTTTAGAGAAATTATTTATCTAAAAATAGAGTCTGTAAAAATAAATTTGCAAATTGACGCTTATATTACATATTCATGATATAGTACTATATATATATATATATATGTTAGATTATAAAATTATAAGTTATTATTCATAATCTTTTTAGTAATTATTATATTACATCAAATAAATAATTAATAAAATAATTGTAATATTATTTTTGACGGATTATTTGATGGCAACATGAAGAAACGCAAAACTACATTTCTAGACCAGTAATTAAGAATAAGAGTTGAGCTTTCAATTTGATGATGTAGTGGCCGGAACTCTGAAAATTGCAACTTTTACACGAAAGTTATATTAGATACATGAGTCTTAGGAACATAATGGGAAGTTATCTTTGATGAGTCATGTTATATATGTGATAAAAGCTTTTGATCTGTTCATTATATTCAGGAAAAAATTATTAGCAGATCATTCATATATATATGCTGCATATGAATTTCTCCGTTTGCATTATGATGTATCGTATCATTTGAATATACCAATGCCAATTATACCATTTTCAGTGTGTTTTCCTGTATACTTTTTTACCCTCTGCATTTTCTTTTTCTTCAAATTTGGGAACTCCATCTAAGCAACAGTTTCTGAGATGGCTGATGTGCGGGTCATCAAAGGTAAATTACTTTTATCCTCTGCTTGACTGATAAAATAGTTTATTTTTATTTTATATATTATTAATTTTATTATCCATGATGTTCTTCATTTTGGATCTAACCATGCAGACGGTAGAGATTGATGGATCCAAACTCTATGCAACAATTGATTTAGATAAGGCACGAGTTGGGCGAACCAGAATGATAGAAAATCAACCCAACAACCCTCAATGGGTCGAGTCCTTCACAATATATTGTGCCCATCGTATCTCAAATATAGTATTCACCGTCAAAGATAATAACCCTATTGGTGCAACACTAATTGGAAGAGGTTATGTACCAGTTGGAGATGTTATAAACGGGTCACAGGTTGAAAGATGGGTAGACATATTGGATCATGAAAACCAGAATCCCAGACATTCGAAAATCCGTGTTAAGTTGTAGTTTTCTAAAGTTAATGGAGACATTCATTGGTCTAAGGGAATCAGAACTCCCAACTTTGGGGGAGTTCCTCACACATTCTTCAAGCAAAGACAAGGTTGCAAAGTTTCCCTATACCAAGATGCCCATGTCTCAGCAGATTTCCCCATAACAACCATTGAAGGAAAAAATTATATGCCTCAGAGATGTTGGGAAGACATCTTTGATGCAATCAAGAATGCAAGACATATAATTTATATAGCTGGATGGTCTGTATATACTAAGATAACCTTGATTAGGGACCCGAAGAGGCCAAAGCAAGAAGGCAACTTGACATTGGGGGAGCTGCTTAAGAAAAAGGCTGATGAAGGCGTCCTGGTTCTCATGCTTGTTTGGGATGATAGAACCACTATTAAGGAGCTTAAGAATGATGGTTTGATGGCAACTCACGACCAAGAAACTGAGGAATACTTTCAAAACACGAGAGTGAATTGTTTTTTATGCCCTCGTAACCCTGATGATGGGAAGAGCATAGTTCAGGGTTTCGAAACTTCAAACATGTTTACTCACCACCAAAAGATCGTAGTTGTTGATAAGGAAGTGTCTAGTGGAGGATCACAAAAGCGGAGGATTGCGAGTTTCATTGGTGGTATTGATCTTTGTGATGGGAGATATGATACAGGAGCACATCCTTTATTTAGTACTTTGAGCACAATCCACCATGATGATTTCCATCAACCGAATTTTCCAGGAGCTTCAATCAAGAAAGGTGGTCCAAGGGAGCCCTGGCATGACATTCATTGCCAATTGGAAGGGCCTGTTGCTTGGGATGTTCTAAAAAATTTTGAGCAGAGGTGGATAAAACAAGTAGGGGACAAGTTTCCAATTCCACCAATCAAGATCTATGGAATTGAGATGGACCCATCACCAGTTACATTAACAACCGATTTTGAGACGTGGAATGTTCAAATCTTTCGATCCATTGATGGTGGGGCCGTTTCTGATTTTCCTGAAAAACCTGAGGTTGCATTTGCAGCGGGCCTTGTTAGTGGGAAGGATAGTGTCATCGATCGGAGCATTCAAGATGCATACATCAATGCTATTCGTCGAGCCAAGAAATTCATCTATATCGAGAACCAGTATTTCATAGGAAGCTCATTCGACTGGAGATCAAAGGACATCAAGGTTGAGGACATTGGCGCTTTGCATCTAATACCAAAGGAACTCTCACTAAAGATTGTGAGTAAGATTGAAGCGGGGGAGGAATTTGCTGTCTACATTGTGATCCCCATGTGGCCAGAAGGTATACCTGAGAGTGCTTCTGTTCAGGCAATATTAGATTGGCAAAGGAGGACAATGGAAATGATGTATACTGATATCTCTGAAGCTCTTCAGAGAAAAGGAAGTGATGCCAAACCCCAGAACTATCTGAATTTCTTCTGTCTTGGGAATCGGGAGAGAAGGAAACCGGGAGAGTATGTACCTCCAGAGAAACCAGAGCTTAACAGTAATTATGCTAGAGCTCAGGAAGCTCGTCGCTTCATGATATATGTTCATGCAAAAATGATGATAGGTAAGAAAATGACTTGCCTTATCTCTTTCAATCTTTCATAATGCTTTGTTATCATGTTTGATTGACAAATTTTGTTTAATTTATAGTTGACGATGAGTACATAATCATTGGATCTGCCAACATCAACCAGAGGTTAATGGATGGAGCAAGGGACTCCGAGATTGCAATGGGGGCATTCCAACCGCATCATTTAACCTCCGACGTACTTGCCAATGGGCAAATCCACGCATTCAGAAAGACATTGTGGCAAGAGCATCTTGGTGAGTTTCACAATTTTTATCTGAAGCCAGAAAACATGTCATGCATTGAAAAGGTGAAGGGTCAGGCCCAAAGAAACTGGGAATCATACACAAAGGAGAAATTCGATAGAGATATGGAAGGTCACCTACTACCCTACCCAGTCCAGGTTACCAGTAGTGGAGAGATTACTACATTGCAAGGGTTTGAGTTCTTCCCTGAGACCAAGGCTCGTGTTCTGGGTACCAAGTCTGAATACCTTCCTCCAATCCTCACCACCTAGCTAGGGGCCGGCATGCCCACTCGATCAATAATAGCAGGCCACCTGCCACATGTAATTCTCATTTCTTTAGCGTTAATCTCAGTACTACTTGTCATAAAGTCCAACTGTTGGGCATTTACGTACCCATGATTAAATGCTGCCATGGGTTGCAAATAATTAATACTAATGGAACAGAAGAATAAAATGGATATAATTTATTATTTGAATTACGTGCTTTAATTTGATAGATATTTTTATTTACTTAATGCATTGATCCTATTCATTCTTCTATATGAATTATGTGTATTCATCGTATATGCATGCTGCTACCCTTTGGGATCCAACTCTACTGGAGAAAGAACTTGTTTATTGGCATTATAGCGCAAGTTTTTCAACCATAATTAAATCAAAACTGCCAATCTGATTGATATAAATTTTCCACCTCCAAAATAGAAAGAGATCTTGAGTTCAAAATCCTCCTCCTCAAATATATAAAAAATAAAAAATAAACCAATACTAAAATAATATAAAAAATAAAAATAAAATTTAAGAACTATACGCGATAACAACTACACGTGGAAAAACGACATTATCTACCTTTCAAACCACCAAGCTAGCAGTCTTTGTGTGAAAACAACCAAAAGGGGTTTTGTTAAGATGCAAAACCGATGACTACTTCGGTTTTCTGTAGTTACAACTGCTTGTCCCCCCAATAGTCGTCTTCCTTATCCTCTTACTTTTTTTTTATTTTTTTATTTTATTTGGGCCCGTCAACATAAAATTTATTGGAAAACAGCCTGTACCTAATAATTTATTGCATCTTCTTACAATTTTACTTTCAATAATTTATTCTGAATTCTGAGTGAAAGAACCGCACAAAAACAACATGCAACATCTTTTTCTTTTGATTTCTGAGCAAATACATGCATCCTTCGCATAAAACCATAAAAAGTCATTTTATGGTACTGTTTCTATTATATTGTCAATGCGTATATATGAAAGATTATTATTATAACGGAAGATTAATTATCTTAAGTGAGAATGTCTCCGCAACAGTCACTATCCTTTGATCAATAAACTTATTCCAAATCTTTAAAAAATAAATAAACTCATTCCAAAATAAATGAGTAATAATACTCTTCCACCATAAATTACTGCTTACTTTTCATTTTTGCAACAAAAAAATGTTTCAACTTTTACTTTGAATTATCTATATTTTCCCAATGCCCAAATATGGGAAGCAAGACGGATTGGCTGTAAACATAATCCAGGGTGCAAACCCGTAAAACACAACGAATGACAGCATTAATTTGTTGTAACGTACAAACAAAATATGGAACCAAAATGCTTTTCTATTTGGACGTCTATCCATCTCTTCCCTTTCTTATATCCAACGAATAGTGACCTTCTTCCCCTTTCACCGAACTTTCCCTTGTTTTCTACCCGTTGGTCTGCATTACTGCTGAGAAATGGAAGGAAAATATAAATTAACTGATGAATAAAGGATAAAAAAATAGAGGGAGCCCTTTGGTTGAATTACTCGCCATACCAGAGGGCCAATTGGCCGGGAACCCGTAAGACGCAATCTAAGCGTGCCATGTTTCAGGTCTGAGCAAAGCCCTTTTTTTTCCCTTTTTACTTACTTGTAATGAGATTTCGCGGAAAAGTGATGAAATTTCTTCTTCTTTTTTCGGGAACTAAACAAGGCTATATCTTGATCTCTCTCGCTCTCTCTCTCTCTGCTTTTTTTTTTTTTTTTGTCCCCATCTAATTTCGTTATTTTTGAGTTCTGAGTGGTGTTTTTACTTCGTCATTGAATTTGCAGGACTGTAATAACAATCCTTCCTGGACTTAGGATTTTCTTGGAGAGATCTCTTCCTGGACGTTCATAAATGCAACTCTGCAGATACGTTCCACCTTGGCTCTCTCATCTTCTCGCATGCATGGGGTGAGTTTTCTCTTCCTTTTCTTTTCCTTCCTTTTATTTTTTCTAATTTCTCCATCAACATAACTATAGGCCTCTTTGGTTGCTGAGGAAACGGGGGGAGAGGAAAAGATAGGACTTCAAAATAAATTATGACTTCAAAAGTTATTAAGCGAGCCAGCGGAGGCTTAATAACTTTTGAATGTTTGCTTGCTGAGAAAAATGTCTGAGAAAGGGGAAACAAATTAAAACAAGTTAACCAAAATTTTTCAGAAGTTGAGATGCTTTGTAATTGTGATTATATTGACGCACAAGAGTATAAAATTTCTTGTCACGGCTGAGACGGTTTCTGATTGGTCCAGTTGAATTCATTTGGAAATTTTTTGCGATGAGATATCGATAAATATAAGATTTGAGATTCTATTTCTTTTCTTGTCCTTAGTTTTCTGTGCGTCCAAACACAAGGGCGCTAGGTTCTCGATCTCGATCACCACTTGTGTCTTTCCAATTTCGAAGTGTTTTATGATTTCTTGGTACTTTATGGAATATTTCGGGTTTGTGTTTGCTTGTTCTGTAAGCGATCTTTGAGATACAGCGAACAGGGAGATTTGTTGGGGCATTTTGTATTCATTTTCCATGCCATTTCCGGAGTATTGGGATGTTGTTTAGAATATATACATCAGATTTTTGCTTTTGTATTTGGGATACAATAGGATAGATCCATCGGGAAGAAACCCTGCTGTTCGTATGATGTTTCCTGGATCAAATCTTTGCGCTCTTATGCATTTGATGAGGGAAAGGTTTGGTTCAGTACTAAATGGAAGGCACTTTTCAGTGAAAGAAAGAGTAATTTTTTTCACTTGTGTTTTTGTTGAAATAAAATTTATTTGAAATTGATTTCTTCTTTTGACTACAAGAGGTTTGCTTTTATAAATTATGTTGCAAACCATGGCTTGAATTGGAAATAGTGATCTGGTGATGCATATTTGGTCATTATAAGTTTATGGCATAATGTGGTGATTTCAATTCTTAATCTCGTTTGCTTTCATAGGGGAATTTGGTAGCAAGGATTTCTTTCAGTTTTCGTTGCTTTGCCAAATACTAATATATTTGGGAGATCAATTGCAAAATCATTTCATCCCTGCGCCCCCCCCCCCCCCCCCAACAACAAAAAAAAATCCTCTGCTTTATGTTTTTCAGTAATTATAGCGGGATCAACAAATGTAAGTTTGGGCGGATTTGTATGAATTGGTCTCTCTTTTCCTCATTTTTCTTCTGGGGGAGGGGTATATTCGTGGCAGGGTGAGATGCAGTAAGGAAAGGAATGATGCTCCTGTGGGAGTATTTTTATATTTCAGCTCGGGAAATAATTGCATGAAAACTCTTTATTTTTATTTCAAATGCTGTATACGGTACTAATCTTTTTATGTGGTTAAAACCTGATTTGTAACAGAGCAGGGGCTGCCTTGGATCCTATCCTGAACCTAAATTAATTGTCACAGTAGATGAGCCAGCAAAGGGGAGAAATCAAGGTCGATCTTTGAAGAAATCTAGTGTATCAGAGGACTTCTGGAGCACCAGCACTTGTGAAATGGATATCAGTGCAATTCACTCCCAGAGAAGCATCTCATCAATCAGCACGCCAAACCTATGCCTTGATCCCCAGGGTTGTGGAGTCAGCATGAGCAACCCATCGGAATTCATAAATCATGGTAAGTTCTTATTTTTTTACTTCTTTTATTGACACTTGGCATTAGGGTTTATAACGATCTTGCCTAGACTTTATGAGAGACCTTCTGAGCTAGCTGTCTCTATATTTGCACCCATCCTTTCAAATATGATAAGGCCTTGGGAATCTGGGATGCAACCCTAGTCAACTGTATTGAAGAAGCTTCTGTGCCAAATTGTGTGGTTCATGTATTAGTACTGCTCTCTGTTCTTGTTTTCCCACTCTTTTATAATAAAAAAAGGAATAAAAAATAAGACCATGGTAAATGGTCTCTCGAGCTTGTAGTTCCTCTCTCTGTTCATTTTCGTTTATTTTTTTTCGATATTATTGTTTATTTTTTTTCTCTGCAATTTTTTTCGATTTTATTGTTTTTGTTTTTTCTCTGCAATCTCTGTATCTCCCTGGTGTCAGTTTAACCACTCTAATGATCTATATGATTGTACTTCTCTGCACCTATATAGTGGAGACAGTGAATGGGTTTGACATGCTCCTGCTCCTGGATGTAATGCAGTGGCTTGATTTTTATGTTGTCTTATAGATTGTTTCTCTCTTAAAAGAGAAGAAAAAACAAATTTCACCATTAATTCTCTCTTTCCATTTGCTAACATGTCTGTCAAAGCCAACTCTTTTTAATATATAAAATTTGATGTACACAGGTCTGCTTCTATGGAACCAGAAAAGGCTGCAGTGGCTTGGAAACAAAAGGTCAAAGAGCCATCCGCAAGTTCTAGAACCCAGAATAAGGTGAATAACTTCTTCTTTTTCTTTTAATCAAAGAGAATTATACCTCAGTTTTATGACTTGCCTCTCATATGTGGCAGAAGAATACTGTGGTTACAACTAGTATAAGATTTGTATATATCAAATAAACGGATTTTAAAGCAAAGAAGCGAGAACCAGACCGGAAAAAAAAAAAAAAAAAAAAAAAACAGAAGCTAGTGTCTTAGCTTGGGAGTCCAGACTTGTCTAAGGGAAAATGACCAATCAGATCCTTAGGTAGCTGCTCCACATACCCGCAGCACCCAAGTTTGCCAGCCCATCTGCAATTTTGATACCTTCTTGATTCACATGCTGGACTTCACAGTTCATAAGAGAAAAGCGCTGCATACATTATCCCAGAGTAACTTCAACTGTTCAATACTGACTATTTAGAGTATTCTATTTAGCTGTTGTCATGCAAGTTTATATGGAATAGATTCTTCTCTTGATTTTAACAATATCAAGCATGCTGACAATTTAATTTGCTCAGTTTTAGTGACCTGATCAAGTAACCTTTAGTATTTTATTTACTTATACATTATTTTAATACTTGCCCTTGCACGAATGTGCACCAGTTTTAGAGGTCTTGAATCCTTTATGTGAACGCTTAAATAGTTACAATCCCGCAGCTTTAGTAAGCCTGAGTCAAGTTATTTTGTTGTTTAACATCTTTCATTGGTGCTTAGTATCTATATTTGATCCAACACTACATTGCTGCAGTTGGAATGCAACTTATGAAAGTCTACTCACGACCAACAAGCCTTTCCACCAGCCCATCCCCCTTCCTGTAAGATGTCATTAACTATGTTGTTTCCTCTATTTTTACTGATCATAAATGTTGGTTACCCTATTCCTGACTGTTTATCTGTTTTTAAATGACAGGAAATGATAGATTTCCTTGTAGATATTTGGGACCAGGAGGGTTTGTATGACTGAGGGCACAAACCCAGAAAACTCAACTCGTATAATTTTTTTTTTCTTCTTTAACTCTCCATTTGTACTAATTAAATATCTGAGTAACTACTGTATATTTGCAATCTATGCTCATCTGAAAATGCTTAGGTTCTCTATGGATAGGCTTGAAGAAATATATTGTATTATTGTGGCATCTTCTCTCTGGCTTTCTGTCAGCATGTTTTTTAGATACAAATCACAGCTTGCCATGCGGGAGGGTTTGTATGTTGCCTAGAGGCTTACTAACTAAAGTCGTCGTCCAGCCTCTCTTTGTTGCCAAGAGTCTTGTCTGTTAATTGTTCATCAATTCTTTTGTAGTCTAATAATTCTTCTACTAATCCCGGATCAATCCATCACAATCTGGACAACACTTGCAACACAAGGAAATGAGTGAGGGGGGTTACCCTCTCTGAATTCTCCAATTTGGATGTATATTACAACATTTTTCGATCATTTCACTCACTCGATATTCGTGGAGTACTGAAATTAAAATCAGAAAATTTGTGAGGCAACAGATCTAATAAAATCCTTCTTTTCCTTTTGATTTTTCCCTTGTTATATTGATGCTGCGATAACAATGATTTTGGTGCTCAGAAGAGAATATATAGGAGAGGAAAGGTAAAACAGTCATTAACCCAAATTTCCTACCAAGACAAGTTTTTCGAATCAGTCTATTTAAATTGTCATGTATCTTTTGTACACGTGAGAAACGCATATTTTTTTAATAAGATTTTAGATAATAATATAAAAATGAGTTAATAGTATACGAATAATTGGAAAGGCAGAAGAAACAAGGAAATTTGGTGCAGATGAACCACCCAGCCACCAAAAGTGGACATAAAGTTAAAGCAGTGTGTTTCACATTTTTATTGCCAATATGAAAGCATGAGGCCATGGGTCATGCAATATCTGTCTTTTTTTGTTTTAGGACTATGTTGATATGATTAATGTATCATATTAACTATAGTTAGTGACGTGTGAAACCGTGTGTTGATTTCAACCTCTTAATTTCCTGCTTATTAAAAACGTACTCCATGTCCGTGTCCGTATTTCAAAGGACATTCTCTCCCTTCCGTGAGGGAATTAATATGTAATACTATATTCATAAAAAAAAATATAAAATTAATATCACAAATTAATATAACTTCATCTAATTCGTTAAATCTATTTTATAATAAAAATAATTTCATAATCTGAAGAATCGTATTAAACCACATCAGTTTGTGAAATTATTTTTGTGTAATCTTTCTATAATTACAATATTTTCCTAAATTATTTACAACACAAAATCTATAATAATAATAAAATAAAACTCAATTTTCGTTTATTTTCCACCATTTTTCTCAACGCCCAAACCAATAGTACAGAAACGAAGAATTCCATATTTTCTCGAGCATGAAAGGCTCCCAACCCATGTACGAAGGGACGATGCTACTTCTGAAGACGATGGAGGGCGAAAATCCTCCTTTGAGTTTGACGAACCTTTCTTTAAAAAAAAAAAAAAAAATGAAATGACTCACTTTTCTAACAATAGTGAATATGGAGGAGTTTATCGTCTTTTGATTTCTTCTCTTTCAAACACGTAATCAATACGATAGCAAGACGACGTTATCTTTCATTTCACTTCCTTTTAACAGGTGTAAAATATATTTTTATCATTTTGTTTTATATATTTTTTAAGAGTTTTGTTATAGATTGACGTGTTAATACATTAATAGTCATGTGTTAAGTGTGCAAAAAAAGGAACTTATATATATATATATATATATATATTTTTCCCGACATTAGAGTGGAATATATATAATTTGAGCATGGAAGCAAGTGGTGTATTACTGCAATAAAAAAAAAGTCAGATAAAGTAGAAAAATGAATGAGTTGGCATGCATTAAAAATTGTTGGGTCGTAATAGTTACGTTATCGTGTCAATATCACTTCAATCTATTTCAAAATAAATATTGTTGAGATTTATTATTTTTTTTAATTTTTTATAAAAAAATTAAATTCATCTCATTTTATTTTATACATTTAAATATATATTTTAATTTATTTATATTCAAATATATCTCAATAAAATTTATAAAATATTATTATTCATAAATTATCAACTCAGAGTGCAAACCCAACCTTAATAAGCTTCAAGTTATAAGGAGAGGCTGATTTTTATATAATCCTCGTGGATAGCGTGGTAGAGTGTTCCAGTAATATTCTGAGTGGGTGGCTGCTCCCATGCTATG
Organism: Cyclocarya paliurus; assembly: GCA_029856935.1. Lineage (NCBI taxonomy): Eukaryota > Viridiplantae > Streptophyta > Magnoliopsida > Fagales > Juglandaceae > Cyclocarya > Cyclocarya paliurus. Next base: position 1,414,654 of record CM056949.1, on the reverse strand, counting down.
CTTAGCTTTAAATAATACCAACAAAAAATGAAACGTGGGTCTTTGATCTGGAGCGGCTTTAATTGGGTGTTTAAATAGTTTTGTTATCGGGTAATCATCCTGTCATCTTATTAAAAATTAGTATTTATTTAAATAACTTTAGTTATACAACATTTTGTTAAAAATAAAAGAATCTTGAAATCGATGAGCACCGTCATGTCATCTATATATAAAACTATTTAATTATTTTTTGTAAAAAAATTATATATCCAAAAAAGTTTTTACTACTTAAAGATCCGTTTGGATATTGAGATAAAATAAGATGAGTTAAAATGGTTTGTGAATAATAATAAAATTATTAATTAAAATTAGATAAGATGAGATGAAATGATTTGATCTCATATCCTCTATATCCAAACAGGCTTTTAAGCGAAGGAAGAAGGATGTTGACTTGATGAAAGTGCGGAGAGGTTCCCTTTTGTCACAGATTTTAGAACCTCTACCAAATGGCATTAGATGGGGCTTTAGGTAGAGGCTTGTCTATATGCCACATTCCCACCAGACACAGCTGAACCGCTCATGTTGTACGTGTTTGTGCTTTAGTTTTATAATGTGATATTGAAAATCATGACGCTAAGTAATTAAAGTCAATAAAATAAAAGCTTCTATGCCATGTTACTTATAAATGTCATATTCCCTAAAAAGGCATTGATGAGAGGCCCATATATGTTCATGTGTGTGTGTCTACATATATATATATATATTAAAAAAAGACTAAAGCCTAGCTAGTACTGTATAGACTAATCAAAATGTCCATATTTTACAAGAAAAGGGAAAAAAAAAAAAACGAAGGGAGCCATGGATTTCTTTGTTGGCACTGGCACATCACTTGGGACATTGATCTGTACGTACGTACGTGGGAATGGGGTGGGGGCGTTCTTACAGTTTACCACACATTCAAAAATATAGTTTAGCGTTCACCACAAAGTCCCACAGGCAAACTTGATCTCCTCCCCACAAGGCTTGATAGCATTCTTTTTTTCGTTAAGGCAAGCAGCGCGCAGTATTAATTTTGAATCTCTAAATTATGCATAAGCCTCGCACGCACGCTCGCTCGCTATAATGGGTGGGTTTAGATGTTGAAATAAGTTGAGTTGAGATGATAAAATATTGTTAGAATATTATTTTTTAATATTAAAGTTGTTTTAGAATTTGAAAAAATTGAATTGTTTATTATATTTTGTATTGAAATTTAAAAAAGATATAATAATGAGTTGAGATGAGTTGAGGATCTAAACGAAGCCTAAGTGTTTTTCATAACGCCACTTGCGTTACTTTATTCAAGATTTTACTGCATGTCCTTGATAACTCTCAGGTTTCGAGACAAGAATCTCATGCGTTGATAATAATACGAACATCATCGGTAAAAACCATAATCAGAAATGTCTATTTCCCTATCTGTCTATATAGCCTTGGTACTTTACGTGAGTAGCAAAGAAAATGGAGTTTATAGATGAATTCCCATGTCACTTACCACTTTGTTTTTCCTTTTTTTATTATTGTATTTGTAATAAAATTTAAATAAATGATATTTACAGTTATAAAATGTATAAGACTCTTGTATTTATTTTAAATAAATAAATAAATAAGAGATCTATATAAAAAAAAATTAATTTTTTAATAATAAACTTTATTTAAAAAAAAATACACAAAATTTATATATCTTATAATTATAAAGAAAATAATAATATTGCTATAAATTTATGAATGACGTATATATCTAATCTAATGGAGCCAACCCACTTGCTTTAGCTAATATTGCATCATAATTTTATGGTGGGGCCTGGATCTAATTAGATGTGTTAACCATGGTTAATTTGTGCGAGTCTCAATAAGAATAATTCATAAATAGGGTTTAAAGCTGGCTTAGATTATTCAATTATTGTAAGCACGGAAAAATCAACAAAGTGCAATTGGGGATAACTTGATAATCGGGCTCCATTTAGATATAAAAATAATTTTATCTTATTATATTTTATTATTATAATTTTTTAAAATTTATATATAAAATATAATAAATAATTTAATTTTTTTAATTTTTAAAATAATAATAATATTAAAAAATAATATTTTTTTTAATTTTTATATAAAATTATTTTATCTCATTCCATTATTTAAACAGAGTCTAAGATGGAAAATATTAGATTATTATCAAGTTGAACAAGCAAGTAAAACATGAATGCGTGGGGTTCCAACTTCCAAGTGGGTCAAGAAGCTGGGGTCGAGCAATATTACTCTTTGAAAACGCCACATATATAAATAAATAAATATATATAATATTACAGGTATGAGGTCCTGGTCTAATTAAAAGGTTGATGAACCAGGTCTGTCTCTCCCCATGATCCGTACAACCCCACCATTGCATAAATTATATATGCAATGCATTGCATACAGAACCCCTGATAACCAGCTGGGCCCTGTCTGTCTCCTTTCCTTTGAAATTGCATGTTGATATTTTCAATAGGTATTCCAACTACATTTGAATTATTAGAAAAATATAAACTTAAAGATCTTTTATAACTACTCTATTTAGATTATTGAATATATAATTTATGCAAAATTAAAATTATTTTTTAATAAAATATGTGGAATGAATATATTATATCTGTCAATGGGGAAGTTGGCAAAATGTTCAAGTCCCTTAAAACGTCTCTTTATTTTGGGTTTTCATTTTCAGAATATAAATAAAAGGGTTATAAATTTAATAAATGTGACCGCAAGGTGGCTTTGCTTTAAATTTTTGGAAGAAGATACAAGAAAAAAGGCAGGGCCATGAGTAATAAATAAGACATGGTTTTTACGCAAAACCTTCATGTGTTGAAAAATGTGGAAACAAAACCATGCTTATAAGCACTTGCAATTAAGAATGTTATTTTCATGATCTCAATTAGCTAGGTCACATGTAATATAATGCAACCGGCCCCCCCACTTGCTCCCGATACTCTGTCTGTATACATATATATCATGTGTGCGTGCATTACCCACGTGTCGTCGTCCCCTGAATAAGCAAGGATTTCGACCATATATATATAGAACATGGTTGCACAACTGGATCCCTCAAAACTCATTAAAAATAGGTGAAGTTTGGGGGGTTTTAAGTTGGCAAGAATCATAACATGTGTGTGTGTGGGGGGGATGGTTCAAATGAATCATAGATGCATGTGCAACTTTCAATGTTGGGAACACTTTGAAAAATGTCAAGTTGGAGGTGGTATTATATTACTCAACTTTCAATATCATATATTATTAAGCCGGATGGGTTCCATTTTCAAGGGAGAGGAACCTACGAGGCTATGACCATATATTAATCAGTCCATGTGAATAAAGGGGCGAACTTAACTTATAAAAAAAAAAGAGGGTGGGGGGGAACTTAAATTATTTTATAATATGATACATAAATGATTATAATATTAGATATTTTAAAACTCATGATCCATCAGTTATATATATGAATAAATAATTATTTAGAGGGAAAATAATTGTGGAAGATGATCCAAAAAAAAATAAAAAATGATGATATGGACTTAGACAAACGGGAAATGGGATCCACACGTGAATGTGACAGGGTTAGATAACAGAGTTTGGAGTATGTGATGATTCGGGGGGGGGGGCCCCAAGAAAGTCCGATAGAAACATTAATCTCCTTTCATTGCAAATACAAATATAAATACAAAATTAGGTGTATTAGCAACTTTAACGTACGTACGGGGCACCAGCTTTATTCCAAGCTGGAAGTTTCGCAGACGTAATATATATTTATGCTCGTGCATGCATCCAGGCGCTGGCTTTATTACAAGGCAGTGCGTCATTGCCTCCCACTGCGCAGAAATTTAAGTTCTATTCAAACGCAACCCACGAAGCATTTTCAAGTCAATTAACGCGGAGTCAAAAGTTCAGTATATTTTCGTACTACCTTGCATTATTTCTCCTCCCCTTTTATATTAGTAAATTTTATATTTCTTTTTTAAAGATTAATTAATTATACAATTAAAATTCTATTAAAATTAATATATTTTTTTAAAAATTAATCAATAATACAATTAATTTGATAAAGAGTAAGAATTTTTCTTTTTTAAATAATGTGAAATCTTATACATTATCTATTATTATTCTTATCATACGGGATATCACAATAAATTATATGATTTAAATCTTCTATTAGGACATTACAAATTATATCAAGGCTTATTCCAACAAAAAATTGTAAAATTTGAGCCGTACCACCTACAATACACTGGCTTGACGAGGGTTTATAGAATTTAAGAGGTGGAGATTGTGATAGTTCATATGATAAGGATAATGATAAGTGGTGTATAAGAACCCATATTACTTGAAATTTTTTTTTTTTTTTACTTTTTATAAGATTCTAATAAGATTTCGATTATATTATTTATTAATCTTTTCAAAATATAAATAATGTGATTTGAAAGCGTTATGTGTCATTCAGTTAGCATAATGTATTAAATACGATATTATATCATGCCGATGGTGTTGCGAGTAGAGTAGTTAATCTAAGGATGTAACGGGTCGAAGACAGACTTAACCGAGCATCCAAACAAATCATAATTCACCAAAAAGCAAAACCGAAAACCGCTTTAAAGATGCCTGGTTTTCATTTGGTGGGAGAATCCACTTCTCGGCACAAATACATTGCATGTGGGTTTCCCTTGTGTGTATTGTCACGTACACAACCTCCCACGTTCCTCTCACGAATAAAAAGTGTTCCCCATTGACCCACCCCGACTTTATCATTTTGCTCCTCACCTTCTCTTTCTTCTCTCTATTTTTCTCTACTTTTTTTTTGCCCTATCTCATAGGGTTTTCATGTCCTGGTAGTTCTGTTTCTCTCATGAACTCCTGCCCTAAAGCTCTGCACGAAGAGATTTTTTCCGTGGTCTTCTTTGGGTTTCTCTTTTTTGCTCTCTTTGGAGGGTTTTCTGGTGGAAAACGGTGCGGATTCGACCTCCCGGGGTTTTTTCAGCCGTACCCATGTCTAAGATCTTCGGTTTCAGTGGTAAGCTCTCGATTGCTTCGGGTATTTGTTTCAAATTTCATTTTTTTACGATGATTCTTTTTGTGGGTCTGTTTGGAATTTCTGATTCCGTGGTTGTTTGGCTGGTATAGTTCTAGATCAGAGATGTATATTTTTGTTCTTGGGATGGGTTTCCTGGGTTATGGGGATTGTGGGTATGGGTTAAGTTTTGTTTTGTTTTTTTTTAATTCATGGGTATATACAACTAGTTTTCTTGTGATCTTGAGGTTGATAAGATGGGTTTTTTTGGTTTCTATGATGTTATGGGCCGTGTTATGTTGTGTAATTTAAGGCTTCACGGGAGAGCCTCGGATGTTTCCATTTTAATTTTTTTAGTCATTTGCTTTATAATTGTGAATATTTTCATCCTGCTAAGATGTGTTACTTATGTCAGCTGAGTTCGATTCAAGCGTTTTCTCGTGAAATCCTTATTTCGTTAAAGTAGATGAAGATGGATTGATGTGATGGAAGAGAGATAGCCACTTTTGATGTTGGATCTGACTTGATATCTTAGATTATGCTCTTAATAATACTCTTTTGGTTGATGTTATGTTGGTGGGTGAGAAAGGAGGAAAAGGAAACTAGATCGAGGTTCGTGAGTTGTTTTGTTTGTTTCCTACAAGTGTTAAAGTTGGGTTAGACTGGCTGTAGGGAGTATTTTTTTTGCCTATTGGGTCCTCACGGTACAAATTCTATTGCGGGGATTTTTTATGACAAGTATTACGGTAAATATTTAAGTTCACCTCTTTTATCTTTTCCAAGAAGTTTTTTTACCAATAAATAAAATTTTCCTGTAAGGTATATTGTTCACGAGGGGGTATTTGATTTGATGTGTTTCAGAAAAAATTATATCCAAGTTACTAGTCAATTTTAATATTATAACTGACTTGTAAACTTCTGTTTTGAAGGTTACTTTTTTTTGTGGCTTTGTTTAGTTGAATTTAATTTGGACTGTAATCTTTTGAAAGGTTGTGAAATCTTGGAGGTGGTCTTTTGAGATTTGTGTGATTGGCAGTTTTATTGCATTCAATTCTGTGGTGTTCCAAGATCACAATTTAAGTTTTACCATGCTCCATATGGGGTGGCCCTCTGTGAGATGACTGGTGTCATTGGAACTGGAAGAAAGTGAAACACATCGTCATTAATTGCTATTTTCTTGAATCATTATCAGATATTCATCATATGTACAGCTCCATTATCTAGTTTGAGGTGTCTATTCTCTTAACTTTCTTAATTTTTTGTTTGTTCAATATAATTCTTTCATTTATCGTGGACACACGTTGCAGTGTCACACGCACATTAATATACACGAAGATGTTGATTTTGGGAATTGAAGGCTGATAATAATTTGAATTGGTTGGAGTATTTGGTCTGAATTAGTTTATGTTGGCTCTCAGGAAATGGTGATTCTTGTGCTGGGGGGTCAATTTACCCAAACCCCAAGGAATCTAGCCTCTTTTTGCCGCTTGGTCATCGTGTGGATGTCTATTTCCCACCTTGCAAGAGGTCTCGCATCCGTGCACCGTTTGTTTTCAGTGGAGAGACGTTTGAGCAGAAGAAGCGTGCCTCTATTGAAGTTTTGCCAGATGAATGCCTCTTTGAGATCTTCAGGCGGTTGCCTGGAGGCCAGGAGAGGAGTGCCTGTGCTTCTGTTTCCAAGCGTTGGCTTACGCTTCTGAGCAATATCTGTCATGATGAATTCTGCAGCAACTCAACCACTGGATATTTGAGGCCTGAAGAAAAGAGCACTGAGAATAAGGCTGAAGATCAGGAAATTGAGACTGCTGATGGCTACCTTACTAGGAGCTTGGAAGGAAAGAAAGCAACAGATGTTAGACTTGCTGCCATTGCTGTTGGAACTGCCAGTCGTGGTGGACTGGGCAAGCTTTTGATCAAGGGAAGCAGCTCTACTTGCAGGGTGACTGATGTTGGCCTCAAGGCGATTGCTCGCGGCTGCCCTTCCCTAAAAAGCCTCTCTCTCTGGAATGTTCCTTCCATAGGAGATGAAGGTCTGTTTGAAATTGCTAATAGGTGTCATCTGCTTGAAAAGCTTGACCTTTGCCAATGTCCGGAAGTTTCTGATAAGGCTGTGCTTGCAATTGCCAAAAATTGCCCGAATCTGACTGATTTAACACTAGAGTCGTGTTCAATTGGGAATGAAGGTCTGCAAGCTATTGGACGCTATTGCTCCAATCTGAAGTCCATTTCAATTAAAGAATGCCCCCATATCGGGGATCAAGGAATTGCAAGCTTGTTATCTTCCACCTCTTATGTTTTGACTAAGTTGAAGCTCCAGGCATTGAACATTACCGATGTATCTCTGGCTGTTCTCGGACACTACGGCAAGGCAGTAACTGATCTTGTCCTTATTAATCTTCCAAATGTAAGTGAGAGGGGCTTCTGGGTCATGGGCAGTGGCCTTGGATTGCAGAAATTGAAGTCCTTCTCAGTTACATCTTGCCGAGGAGTTACAGATACTGGGCTTGAAGCTGTAGGGAAAGGTTGCCCAAACTTAAAACAGTTGTGTCTCCGGAAATGTGCTTTTTTATCCAACGGTGGGCTGGTCTCTTTTGCCAAAGCTGCTGGGTCCCTTGAGAGCCTTCAACTGGAAGAGTGCCACGTGATTACCCAAGTTGGTCTTTTTGGTGCACTTTTAAACTGTGGTGCAAAATTGAAGGCCCTTGCTATGGTGAACTGCCTGGGTATGAAGGACCTAAATGTGGGATTACATCTTCCATCACCTTGCAACTCCCTGAGATCATTGTCCATCCGTCACTGCCCTGGGTTTGGTAATGCTAGCGTGGCAATGCTGGGGAAGCTATGCCCTCAACTGCAGCATTTAGACCTGAGTGGGCTTCAGGGAATAACAGATGCTGGGTTTCTCCCCCTGCTTGAAAGCTGTGAAGCTGGTCTGGTAAGGGTTAATCTCAGTGGTTGTGTGAATCTGACTGACAAAGTGGTTTCATCCATGGCTGAGTTGCATGGGTGGACTCTTGAAATGCTAAATCTTGATGGTTGTCACAAGATCAGTGATGCTAGTTTAGTTGCAATTGCTGATAACTGCCCGTTGCTCGGTGATCTTGATGTTTCTAAGTGTGCGGTGACAGATTGTGGGATTGCAGCCCTGGCCCAGGCAAACCAATTCAATCTCCAGATCCTCTCAGTTTCGGGGTGCTCTTTGGTGACAGACAAAAGTTTGCCTGCCTTGGAAAAACTGGGTCAGAGTCTTTTGGGGTTGAATCTCCAACTCTGCAATGCAATCAGCATCAGCACAGTTGATCTGCTTGTGGATCAGCTATGGAGGTGTGACATCCTTTACTAAGCTGGGAATGGGCCGGAAAATCCTAATTCCTGCATCATGAAAGGTCAAGGTTGAATTAATCAGGTGTCGGTAATTCCCGTCAGGTTGTGCTTAGCAGGTCGTGTTTTTGGGTCCATCAGCTATGGGTCTTTAGTCATTCAGTTACTCGGCTCCTTTTTCCAGGGAATACAGCCATTAATTCTTTTTCAGATTTCCTTCATTTGGAAATCTGTTTCCTGTTTTTGCGCCAAATGATGGGGCTTCATTTTCTTAATGGCTGCATTTCCCTGAGAACATAGTTACCGGGCTCTGAATTAAGGTTATCTTTACAATTATCGTGGTTTTTTATATTGCTGGGTGTCAGCACCTGTTGTTTTTAGCTTAGCCTTGTGTCGGATATGTATGCCCTGGTGCATGCTAAGCTATTCTCAAAGCAAAGTCTTTTGTACTGTTGTACCAGTTGCGAGTCTGTTCATTGTCTTTTACCGAGTCTGTCACGTTTTTTAACTTGTCGTCTGGACGTGATGGACTTATGGTTGGGTCTCTGTTTTCCTCAAAGGGCAGGTTATGTTCCTAAGGTGTCTTTTCCGGTTGCTCTTGGCAGTTTGAGTTTTTGGTGCCTTGTGTCTCTGGGGCTTTGGCCGTGGCAGCTGGTTATACAATGTCTGCCATGACAATCTCTTCTTCATGGAGGATTGTTTTTTTTTCACCAAGCCCTAGTTTTTCAGGCTTCATTTGTTTGCGAACTGTGCTCGGCAACCTCCTTATGATGTACCGAAATTGTTATCTGCCCTTTGTGTTGTAGCTGTTCACATCCTATTGGGTGATAAATAAAAATTTGTCGTCTTTATTTCTGTTTTGAGATGTGGATGTCAATGAAACATGGTGCTTGCCTATTCATGAATCTTTTTCTTAGCGATCTCTGTTTTGGACGTGACCCCCTTGATCTACAAGCATCATGGAAATTTTGCAAGTTTGTCAGTACGTCCGTCTGGACAGAAATCTGTGTGTGTGTGTGTTATAGACAAATTGGGGGCATGAAATTGAAGAACCTGGGGACGTGAAACTTTAGGGAGGAAAGAAGTTTGAAAGAAAAGGCTGATTGTAATGTGGCGGTTGTCATCATCCGTCACGGTGCCTAGGATTCCAATCAAAAACAGGATTGAAATTGAAAAGGTGTTTTGAAAAGAAATATGGACCAGATTTTATGTTCTTGTTATGTAACGGGTCGGTGCATGTGCTTGCTTGTTTCCTTCAATTTCTAATCAATAAGCAACTTTCTTTCTTTCTCACGTGGGTGTTCTGAAGGAAAATTGGGTTTTGTAAAGGAATTTACTATCGGTTATTATTCGTTTTCACATTACACTTATAGTTTTTTATTAGGTATTCATTAGTTACTATTCACCTTCATACTTCATGCCATGGAGATATTTTTTATAGTGTGGAATAGTGAATAGAAATAGTGGGTGCATTGATATGATAAGAGTTTAGGAATAAATTTAATAATGTTAAAATAGAGAATTCCTACACAATTTCGTTCATATAATGAAACAGGATTGGATTCCTTGTACGCTGTTGAACAGTAGTTACTTGGAGATTATGCATGCGTCTCACACCAACGACAAGAAATTATGGATCGAGGACTGCCTCTTTCTAGTTGTTGGCACCCAAATCCCTTTAAAAATAGTCGGAGTAATCTACGATATAAGTTTTTGAGTATTTGTGAAATGAAAATGCATCTATGCAACAATGCATGTAAATGAGTTTGAATCAGAATTGAGTCAATGACCGCTTTTCTCGCGTTGTTGGCTGCCTGCCTAATCCTGTAAACTACGGTTAGCCTCGGTTATTTTTACAGTTTCTCTCAATTTATCTTATCTCGTTTAATCTAATTATTACAACTATTTTAAATTTTTATATAAAATAAAATAAAAATTTTAACTTTTTCAAATCTCAAAATAAAAATAATATTAAAAAAATATATTCTAATAATATTTTATTCAATTTTTAACTTTAATATCAACTTATCATTTCATCTCATATGTGAAAACAAACGAGATATTGTATTATGTAAATTAAATTAGAGTAATTCTCTTCTTCTTCCTATTAAATTTCTAGTCATATTTACTATGTTGCCATTTAATTAGTTTATAGAATTACTATTTGAAATATGTTACACTTAAAATGTGTCTTGTTTGTTTGGATTCAGAGATGGTTTCATCTCATCTAATCATTATAATTTTTTCAAAATTTTACACAAAATATAATAAACAATTAAAATTTTTCAAATCTCAAAATAATATAATATTAAAATATAATATTTTATTTTAATTTATCTAAAACTATTTCATCTTATCTTATCTTATTATCCAAATTAGCCTCAAAGAAAACAAGAGTCAAGACGCAGAATTAAGAGTAATATTTTTCTCAGATGTAAATATTTTGAAATCCATCTGTGTTACTATATTTTCGCTGGAAATCTAAGCATCTACTTTGGAGGGCCATGATCAAATGTGGAGTATGAAATCAACAAAATAAGATTCAAAAGTCTGAATCTAAATGATAGACATATAATTTTTTTTATAAATCTATTTTAAATTAGAGATTTTTTTAATACTACTTTAATAAAAATATTCTTATTTTATAATACGATTCTATAAAAAATTATAAAAAAATTGTTAATAGAATATTTCGGCTCTGTTTGAATAGTGAGATAAGATGATATGGTTTTAGATAGAAGTTGAAAGTTGAATAAAATATTGTTAGAATATTATTTTTTAATATTATTATTATTTTTAATTTTTAAAAAATTGAATTATTTATTAGATGGTGCTACATCCTGCTCGGAACTCCCACGGGGAGCTACTGTTAGGTATAATTAGTTTTTTTTTTGTTATATGTATTTTTTAACATTTTTAAATATTTTAAAAAAAAATCAAAATATTATTAAAAAATATTTCCTTAATCACTAAGTAAAAGAAAAATTAAAAAATAAAAATAAAAATTCTAACTGTAACACGGTAAAAATTAGTAATGAGAATATATTTATTTATTTATTTTATTTTATATAAAAATTAAAAAAAATTATAATAATAAAATGAACTCGTTCATGTGTCGGCCTAAATGATACAAAATCGATTGCGTAGTGATATACGATCCGAAACTTTATTTACGTGGCCGGAAGTTAAGAAGCGAGATCAAGATCAACGGATTAGGTCGAGGGAGTCAAAAGGAGCGTTATGTTCAATATCCAGGTACTTTACTTCTTCTATAAAACCAACTATCACACTCCATTCCTGTTTCTTAATTTGTTCTCTTCTCTTCCACCACGCCCAGGATCTCTCATACTTAACTCCAACAAAGAAAGAAAAATGCTTCTCAGAAGCGCTTCCTCACCAATCTTAAAATCATCTACTAGTAGTAGTATTTTCCAACTGTTTCCGGAATCGGATGAGGTTCTCCGGATCTCAACCTCTCGATCCCTGTCCATGTCTCTCTCGTCCAGTTCTTCATCTTCTCCTATCGACAACAACCGGGCGATGAAGATATCTAGAACGATGTCGGACAGCAATCTAAGGCCCAGGAGCCTTTCTCTAGCGAAGAAGACAAAGATTAACCTCTGTGCGGGACTTTGTTCGGGAACGGCGTGGTCGAGGAGTTCGGTTGGGTTGGATAAAGGGTGTCTTTTTGGTTGTGGCGGTAGTGGAGATGGCAACGAAGGTAATGGGAATTGGGATAATAGGAGTCATGAGAAGATGGATGAGTATTACCAGAAAATGATCATGGCGTACCCTGGCGACGCTCTTCTTCTCGGAAACTATGCCAGTTTCTTAAAAGAGGTAAAGCCCACCGTCAATCTACGAAAACTATGCGTTGAAAAGTGCATGCATTTGTTATTCTGATCAATGGAGAGGTTTTGGGTGGGTTCAGGTGCGAGGTGATTTTGTGAAAGCAGAAGAGTACTGTGAAAAAGCAATTTTGGCTGACCCCGGTAATGAGAATGTTCTGTGTCTCTACGGGGATTTGGTATGGCATAAACACGAGGATGCTCCTCGTGCTCAGTCCTACTTTGATAGAGCCATTCACTCTTCCCCTAATGACTGGTAACAACAAAACTAAATAAAAAAGAACTCTACCAATTTATGGGTTTACAATTTTTTTTTTCCTTTTCAGTGATTTATTATAAGATGGATTTCCCTCAGTTCTGTTAGAAAATTTGGTGAGCTCGGTTCCCAAAGATTCTAATTTTATTTGTATATTGCTTAGTAGTTTAATTTTAATCAAGATTGGCTTTCACCGACAAATGATCAATCTTTGTTACGTATTACTTAATATAACTTAATTTAGAAATTAGATACATCTTTTGATACCTTGAATGACTTCATCTCCACAATAAAAGAATTAACGTTGATTGTCTAAATATGATTCATCTGTGGATGCAGTTACGTTCTTGGTTCCTACGCTAAATATCTTTGGGACGCTAATGAAGATGATGGTTCGCAGGCAGTACCCTAGAATCTACATCCCAGATTAATGTTTCCCGAGGGTGTTCTCCCAGACCAATGTCTAATATGAAGGTTGCATCTTTTCCAGCCTTATTTTCTCTTCATTTTATATGCAGGAAATTGCTTGTCCTGTTAATGGATCCATCTCTAAATATCCGTACCATCTTTGTGATGGTTGTCACTCTTCCTTGGTGCTACAGATATTCTCAAACTCAGATTTGTCCTTGTTCTATGATGATGCTTTATCTCATCCTAATCCTTGCCATTGCATTTGATATTCTTGCCTTCCAATGTTGCCTCTATTGCCTGGTTGCTTCTTTCTTGTCCTATGATGTCTTTCTTGACTTTTCATGCGATTGCTTTGCATTCACTCTCAGCATTTACTTGATATATGTCATGCACATGGGAGAAGGAAATGGGATTCAGCTTGGGTAGAATTGTCCCAATCCAACGGTCCAGTCTTCAAGCCAAACCCAAAAACACAAAAAAGTCACAAGAATAATACTACATATAGTCGTAGAGTACACAAGCGTCGTGCAATTGTTTTAAAAAAGAGTGAAATTTATTATTAAAAATTTAATTTAATTTTTTTTTTCCATATAGGTATTGTATTTACTCACTTTTTCAATGAGATTGTACGTGTTTGCGCACTTCACGATTACAAATATTATTTCTCAAGTCACAAAGAGTGCCCTCGCAAACCTCCGCCTAGTCCCGCCGGTAGCACTATTGGAGATCCTTTACTCACACAGAATGGATCCAATGAATAACGAAGTCCACGACAAAAAACCATTATTTATAAGTGGTCTGGAACATCATTCTGCTCTTGAAACATTCTAGAAAACTCAAGAGTTTGTACGGTCATCAAGATCCCACCAACACAAAATCCTCCATCATCAATACCCACTCGTGCAGTAGAATAGGCTAAAAGAAACAATACCATTTCATCCTGAAGTATCCGATGGCAGAATCTCCCATTTTTTTTTTTTTTAAAACATTTCCAAAGACTAGGAAACTGATGCATTGTTAAACTTACAAATGAAAACAACCTCACAAATAGTTACATATAGTGCTGCAAGCTGGAATGCAAACTTTAATGACAAGACCAGCAACTTTAAAAGCAAGCACACAAAATAACCAATGCTGCTGACTATGGACAAGACGACATTACAAACCATAATGCATAAATCCTTCATTCTTTCATCGTCCAATAATTCAAGTCTTATACCCTCTTATTTTCAGGAAATAGAGAGAGCTCCTCCATTAATGCACATCTCATTCTACTGCTGCATTTTGTTTAATGCTCCTATTGTGTGGGTTCTTGAATCAAGGTGGGTTGAGGCTGCTCTTCAACCGACATCCCGTAATCTTTACACGCTTGAGTTTCACTTGGCTCAGCTGTGGGAGCTGCCCCCGGCTCTCGAGTGTTAGATGGAGGTTCATTTGTTGCAGCGGACATATCCATCTTCTCTTCATTTGTTGCATTGTCCAAGGTGGTCTCTTCTTCATTTGTTGCGTTGAGTAAGGTGGTATTTTCCTCATGTTTAGCTTTACATGAAGTGGTTTTTTCTGCAACTGGTTTGGACAAATTGGTCTTTTCAGAAGGTAGTCTAGGGAGCGACTTTCGTTGTGGCTTCTTAAGATGGATGGGAGCTTTGCCAGAGTTTTCCGTGACTACTTTCTCATCCAAACTTAGCCTGCCTATTCTATCACTGCTACTGTTCCCTTCAGTCTCAGAGCTCTTCCTTCGGCCAAGCTTGGGAGATTTAGCTCTTGTTGGTGGTATCTGCTTCGAAGTAACACAGGCTTTATGAACAAAAAAAATTCCAATGTAATAACAATCCCACATGCTAATATCCAGTCTCATTTGTGCATGGCATAAAGAATTAGCATAGATGACAACAAGTACATGCTATTCCACCCAAGGGAAAAAAACGTGAATATGTATGCCACAACAGGCTAGCAAATCTATATAGATGTCAACCATACATGGCACGTTTCAGGAAAAAATGCTTTATGCTAAATAGCATAAAACCTTACCTTCTTCAACTCCACCTTAGGAGGCGGAGGCTCCTGATAGAAGCTCGGCATGGGGGTTGCTTTAAAGGCCAAACTCTTCCTAAGCATCTTAAGTTCAGCTTCTTGTGTTTCCTTCAAACAATTAAAAAGCTTTCATGGTAAGGACATATTGCACATCCAGACAACATTTCATCACACATATACAAAAATATCACCTTGGACTTGGCTTGCAAGTTATTCCTCTCTACTTCCTTTGCATGAATCTTTTCCTCGAGTTTAGAATAGAACTGTACAACATAGAAGACTATATTAAGAAGCAGGAGAAGACCATATAGTAATACAAGCAGGAGTGAGTGTAAAACTAACCTCTCTCCGTTTCTCAGCTCGTTCATCACACCAAAAACTGAAACCATAGTTTGGAAGTGCAGCAGCCTTCCGAGATTTTGCATCTCCTCCTGAGGGACTTTTACTAGTGCTTAAGGATAAACTAATGGACATCAGTATATTCTCATAACCACAGATATAAATGTCAATGACACCCAATTCATTCCCTTTTACCCACAGAGCGAGAGAAAAATGTTCACAATCCAAAGGATACGAGGAAGGTTCCGTGTCATCAGCTTTACCACCAGGTTCTATTTTCAAGGGCTTCAGTTTTGTCTTATCTCTGTATCCAGCAAATCACATTTCACAAATAGGCACAGAGAATAGCTTCATCAATTTACTTGATCAAACATAGATGGTTAGTAAGAGCATCCTACTCCAGTCTCACAAACTTAACATTAGTCAGATTTGGCGATCAAGGTTAAGAGCATCCAACGCAAACAAGTTAGATAAGAAAATTACACTCAAGGTTAAGAAATACATACACAAGGCCTTCCGACAGTGCTGCAACAGACTTTCCAGATTGCTGTTAAAAGGAGATACGGCCAAAAAAATATGAAGTAGAAGTGTAAACTGAATTTAAAATATAGCCATGCTACAAAAGTAAGCCACCTTAAAAGTTTACCTTAGATAATTGAGCCTGTCTGTCATTGAATGATCTGCTTTTACTAGGCTGTGTTGGGCGTGAATTCAAACCAACTGAACCATTTGAAGTAGATGTTCTCTCAAACACTTTTCCATCATTGATCTCTGTCACCCCAGCTGCTGAAGCACTTTTCAGGCTCGGGGCCTTTGCGTTCTTGCTCTTTCCCTGAGCCTTTTGAGGTTTGGATTGCTTTGAGTGATCTGCGTTTTTCACTTCCCCGTCCTGTACCATGGGCACACAATTAGTATTCAAATCATAAGGGTTTATTAAGCAAACAGATCAAACATAATAAAGCATCCTACCTTAGATGTGGAGGGAACATCTGATCCCTCATTGACTTCCCCTGTAGATGAGTTAATAACTGCATCAGCATCCACCTTAGCAACATTCTCCAAATTCCCATTTGGCACCGCAGTTTCTGAACTTCCAGCGGCAGTCACTTTTACATTATCTGAAACAACGCCATCCCCTCCATAGGCAGGAAGTTGCTCGTGAACACCATTTTGATGTGTTGTCTCAAGCCCGTCCACAGGTACAAGATCACCTGAGTCCATCACTCCAAGAACACTACGAAAAGCATAAATGGATAGAACTATGAGCTTACTCCTAAAGAAATTAAAAAGAACTCCAGAACAAAGAGGCAAACGAAATTTAAAAGGTAAAAAAAGAAAAAAAAAAAAAAGAGACAAACAACACAGGGCAGGAAATCTATAAGCTGCTAGTCCTAATAAAGACACCACCATATTCTTCTGTTTTCAAATGACCGCACTTCTGTGCATGAAAACAAATCATTTAAAATTCAAATCTCACACACAAACACAAGCAATCAAATGTGCAGATACTCCTCCAGCTAATTCAGTTCATTTTCCTACAAAGGATGCTACGACAGATGGATATCCTTTGAAAAGACAGTTTTCAGCAAATAGTGTGGAATTCGCGGTGCATTAGACTCTCAGACCACGTAAGATTTTGGAAACAAACACAAGTTAAAAGCTTGGGGCATTAATAGCAAACCAATACACCACATCAGCACACAAGCTATCCTTCTAAGCTCGCTTGGCCACTGCAGATGTGTAGAAGAAGGCAAGTTGTACGAAAATTTGCCACTTGAGTAGACAAAAACCTAATTTCAAACTAAAATTAAAAATTTTAATCTCTTCCGTTTTCTCAGCAACCATATCCAATTAAGGACTCACTCAGACACTAATCAATCAAGTCAGATTAAATTTATAAGCGAAATATCCAAATAAGCAAGATAGAGGGGAAAAAAAAGAGAGGAGAATTCTAAGAATAAATGGATTTCCACATCAAGTACCAAACGCAAGCACATTCCGAAGATAAAACTTCACATTGATCTGCTAAATACACCAACATGCAACAAATCTTCTTTAGAAAAAAGAAAATCGACACTCTGTTTGTTTGCCGAGGAAATAAGAGAAAACAGAATCCAGAATCCAGAATCCCAAATCTCAGTCGAGATTATCTAGACATTATTTTTCAAAGACGAAAACAACAGAGAAACCATTAGATTCAAAACATTCTTCAATTTCGTTCATTTTTCTGGGCAGCCAAAGGACAGGCCCAGATATTTCAAAATCGTTGCTCTTACCTCGAGAAACTTGCAATAATCAAATCTCCATTAAAGGAGAATTAGCTTTGATTTAATCACGGAGATTTACTTGGACACTTTGAAAGATCTATGCAGCACACCACACACATCACATACACACACAGAAGATAGATAGAGAGAGAGAAAGAGAAGATGATAATGAAGATGGCGACAATCGATCGAAGAACCGAACCCTAAGAAAGGATCTGTCGGATTCAAAATTTGAAACTTTTGGTAATTTCCTTTCTCTTTTTTACTTTTAACTTCTTCTTTTTTTAATGGTATTGAAGGGTATAGAGGAATTGAAGGCATAGAGGCGTACTTTATATCAGAGGCCGTCGAGTTTCAAATTCAAACCCATTTCCAGGAGAGAGAAATACTTCGGTTTACAGGGACACTGTGTGCGATTGTCGAAGACGGTTTGGTGCGGGTATTTACGGTTATACGGTTTTCCGAGGAAATACCGCAGGATATACGGTTTTGTAAATGGGTGGCAATACAGCCACCGATTTTGGTCTAAATTCATTTTCTTTTTTTTTTTTAATTCATTTTTTACTGTATTTTTTTAATAATCTTAATATTTTAAAAAAATTATAATATTATTAAAAAATATTTCTTTAATCACTAAATAAATAAATAATATATCGAGAGAAAGTCTTGGAAGACAGATTATTTCCCTTAAATAAAATTGAAGATTTTTTTTTCTTGGATTAGTTACGAATTTTTTTAACCATATTAATTAAGGATTCATGTAATAGTAAGATAAGATGAGATAATTTTAGATGAGTTGAATAAAATATTATTTTTTAATATTATTATTGTTTTAAAATTTAAAAAAATTAAATTATTTATTATATTTTGTGTTGAAATTTAATAAAATTATAATAATAAAATTAGATGAGATAAAATGAGATCTCTCTATCCAAAAAGAGCCTCAGCATGTATTTCAAAAGCCATCCCTCAGCATGCATTGCATAAGCCTCCTAAGAAAATTACCTAATCCAAATTTGGCACTGGCATTTACTGCATGATCATAATTAAGAGTAGTCCGAGAAATTGATATTTCTCATTTTGATTTATAAAATAAAGTTAAGTATGATTAAAATTGATAAAATTTAAAAATAAAGTATTACAATTAATCACATGCCTAACAAAAGTTGTTACGGTTTTTAATTTTTAAAATTAGATTCTCTTAAGTTTTAATTTATAAAAAGAGAGTGATAGATATATAAAATGCATGGATTATAATATTTATTACCCATCGTAATCCAATACCATGCACTAGTGTTTGAGCATATATATATAATTAATTATAATATATATATATATATAGAGAGAGAGAGAGAGAGAGAGAGAGAGAGAATTAGGGCAGAGTACGTAGGAGTGTGATCAGGTCGTGACAAACCGACAAATTAAGCCATATGTGTCGGGTTTGCGAAGGAGTGCGAAAAAACACCATGTTTTTCGGGTTACCATTCAATGTCACTGATAGGGTTGTACAATATATGATGGGACCGACCGTCGCTGGAACCGGCTGCTGAAATAAGGCTTCGTTTGGATTTTCAACCCAACTCAATTCAATTCAACTCATCATTACAATTTTTTTAAATCTTAATACAAAATATAATAAATAATTCAACTTTTTTAAATTTTAAAATAATAATAATACTAAAAAATAATATTTTAACAATATTTTATCATCTCAACTCAACTCAACTCAATTCAACTCAGTTCAACATCCAAACGTAACCTAAAAGACTAAACTGATAAAGAACCGATCGCCAACAGTAGGAAATACAAGAATATTAGAGCATTCACGTTCTATTCTCTATATCACTATTATCTCTAAATTATAAGAAAAAATTTAGGAAAAAGCTCAAAAATATCCTCCTATCTCATTCCCTATTTTAGGATTTTATTTTAGGGAATCACTATTCATCCCCTAAATAATATTGTATTCTAATATTAATAAAATAAATTCTTCTTCCAATCATTTATATTTTTTTTATACTCATATTTATTATAGTTTTAAATAATAATTATAAAAATATACTAAATAATTACTAAAATATAAAAAAAAAATTAAAAATATTATCATACCCATAAAAAAATAATTTTATTTTTTGTTTAAAATATTCACTAGAGTAATAGTTCAAAACATAAAAAAAAAAATATTGAGTAGTTAATAAAAGTGAGAGAAAAAAGTAATAAAGAAAGAATAGAAGAATACTATTTTAACAGAATAGAGAAATGATAGGGAATGTGATATAGAAGGTTTTTTGAAAATGAGTAAAATTTAGGATAAAATTATAAAGAGTGTCCTTTTTAGTTAAAATTTAAGAGAAAATATAGGGAATCTAATGTGGATGCTCTTATATGGGCCGATTACATCGATCTGAATTAGATTCAAATTGTCAAACCGGCCAATATAATATATATATTTTATCTTAAGTAAAATAATATTGTTTCACTTAAGTAATTTAAACGGCGTCGTTTTATACTCACGATTTTGAAAAAAATATATATAAAGTCCTAACCCCCCAAACTCCCCTTCCCTCACTTTCTCTGCATTGTTTTCTCTCTCTCACACATAGATTCTCTCATCTCTCTCTGTGATGCCATTGATCTATTTAAGATTTATTGATAGAGTTCTTATTCCATTGCCATCCCTCTCTCCCTCCATCCATTAGTGCCGTTTTAAGCTCTTTCATCTTCAATTCATTTGAAGTTTGTTGATGTGGTTCTTGGCATTGTTTTAAATACTGTATCATACTGGTCACTGGGCCAGTACAAGTATTATATATATTTCATACTGGCTTATATTTCGACCCGTACAAGTTGATATTTTGATTTTTAATTTTTTTTTAATTTTTTTAAACTATAAGCTCATTAATTTATTGGGGTCAAGTCGGACCTACATTAATTTATTCACGTTGTTCAGTACAACTTTGACCCCAATATGTGTATATATATATTTATATGATTTTTTTGAAAAATTCTATACATTATACTACCCTCCCACTTTCATCTTATTAGATAAGATGTGATATATTTATAACTATTAAATGATCATTTATTGCATATTTTTTTATCATCTAATCATGATAAAAGTTCTACATGTTACTTAATATGATCAAAATAAGATGAGAGTGTGGTGTATAACATTACTCGATTTTTTCTTTTTCTTCCTTTATTTTTTTTCCCAACACTCATGCATGTAACGTCATCCTAAATGTATAAGGCCCCAACATTGGTTCATGTGTTTCTCCTCTCTTGACTTTCAATATATATAGATCCAATTATATATATGTTTCTTTGAAAAAAATATACATCCAACTAAATCATGTCGGACAGTTTTCAGTCTAACCATACGAATTGCTTTGCTCAAGAGAACGTAAGCAACCAGCTTGCTATATATAACAGTACGTACAAGATGTAATTATTAATGCTTCTAAAGCCAATTGGTTAACAAAATAATAATTAATACTGTTTCTAATAAATGAGCAATAGTTATATATGACGTTATCCCTGCACAAATCAATTCATAATCATGACAATTTAATAAATGTAAAAGAGGTAGAGGCTGATGAAGAAAAATAACCATAATTAAGAAATCTGCATACATAATATGCCTTCTCAAATAAATGTCATTATTTGTTTGTTTTTTTTAACGTAGCTTTAATTTTTTTTAGACTATAAATTCTAAGCATATGCATTTATTTATTTATTTCATGATTATCCAGTAGCTAGCTAGCTAGCTAGCTAGGTCACTTGATCCCGGAAAGGATAACGAGTATAGGAGGCATAGGGAAAGCAAAGGTGCATGCATAGGGGCTGACAAATCCACGTTCCCCTCGGTTAGTCTCCGCAACATTTCCTAGCATTTGCAGGTGCGAAGTGGGTCGTTCTCGATCCGATTGGCTTCCAACACGTGGCATGTTTGGAGGTCGGGGGCCACTAAATCATAGGGCATGCATGCTTGTTTAGGGTCTGTCTCGTCAGTCTTACGTTTTTATTTTACAGTTAATCATACGTTAAATTTTATGATTAGAGAAATAAGTTTGATGTTAAGAAGTAGGTATGGTTTTTATTAATAACATGTTTCCATGAATTAGTGTTCTGGTCTTCTTCTTTTTTTAATTTATAAATATAACACTTTTAAATTTTTTTAATCCTCATGACAGCGGCTTAGACGAGAGAATAATTCTGATCTTTTGTTATTATACGAATGAAAGAGACCAGGGGGTTGGAAATATTTTCCTGGCCAGCCAGACAATAGTATAGGTTTGGAAAACAAGTTTTACTCAAAATTTTCATCTTCATCTCATCTCATTTTTACACTTTTTCAAATCTACATATAAAATATAATAAATAATTCAACTTTTTCAAATCCCAATATAACTTTTTCAAATCCCAATTTAACTTTTTCAAATCTCAAAACTAAAAAATAATATTTTAAACTTTAAAACAAAACACAAAATTCTCATCTCATCCCCCAAACATAATCTAGTCGCTCTCAAAAATTAAGAAGAAATTGGTCTTGTTTGTTTTCACTATTATTCTCATCTCATCATTATAATTTTTTTAAATTTTGATATAAAATAAAATAAATAATTTAATTTTTTTAAATAATAAAATAAAAATAATATTAAAAAATATATTTTAATATTATTTTATTTTATTTTTAATTTTTATCTCAATTTAATTCATATGTAAAAACAAACGCGTCTGCCAATTTTGAAGAGTTCGCTCGATAGGCCGCAGAAGTAGTACTTGATCTCCTCATGATGAGGTGCTAATTTGCTGGGGTAGCCTGCCCATGACATTCTCTTCTCCTGCATCTTGTCTTTAGTACCTAATTAAGCTCACGCTCTCCATAATATAAAATGTCCAAGTGATCATCTAAGCAATTAATATAAAATAAAATTATTTGCAATTAAAATACTATAAATAAACTTCTTTGCATGTGAGCCGATACATAAAATTATGTTTCTTTTTTTAATAATAGAGGAATATTATTACCCATAATAATTATATGATCATCAACCCTCATTCATATGCATCATGTAGAAGCATTGGTTGAAGGTACGTACGTACCCATTAATATATATATTAACGTCAGATCTTCCAAAAAGAAAAAGTGGAAGGATAAGGAATCGTTTGTGTTATCTACTGTTAAATGCTAGACAAGGATGTAGATCAATGGCCCTAGCTATATATAATTAAGGGGAATATTATATATATGACCCTCGTGAGAATCCTTTTTTTTTTTGTTTTATATAATTTTGGCTACAAAAGGAGATGATACCAGGAAAATTTTATCTGTTTGTGTAAGAAATTATTTGCTGTTCCCATGTATGCAGGATTCTCATGTGTGAAAATGGTGATCAACTGTTCCTAAAACTAGAATAAGATCATATATATATATTGGAGATAGAGAATTGAAGTACCTGATCTGGTCATATAACTAAAAAAAATTTCTTTTATTTTGTGATCTTTTAGTAATACTCTTTTTGTGGTTGGTCCAAAATTAAGTTGGATCAAAGCTGCCAAAGGATAGTCTCGTTTGTTTTCGAAGATGAGATGAGTTGAGATTAAAATTAAAAAGTAAAATAAAGTATTATTAGAATATATTTTTTAATATTATTTTTGTTTTGAAATTTGAAAAAGTTAAATTATTTATTTTATTTTGTATTGAAATTTGAGAAAGTTGTAATGATTAGGTGAAATAAGATGAGATGGATTTGAAAAAGTTGAATTGTTTATTTTATTTTGTATTAAAATTTAGGAAAGTGTAATGATGAAATTAAGATGAGATGAGATGTTTTCTGAAAATAAACGAGCCTAAACATTGAAGTTGAGCTCTTTTAGCTAGGCTTCATGACCCACATACAGCCATATTTGGACGTATACTCATGTTGTTTTCTACTGATATTCCTTATCGTGTTGGAGGGTCCTCCTTAATTTAATGCTCTCAAGTACTTGTCATTCATTTCTGTATGGTAGCTCAAGGATTAGCTCTAATGAACTTTCATTTCATAATCAGATGAAGGTGTGAACCCATGCAGAGCCAAAAATGGCTGAAAAGCCACCAATAAAATGAACTCTCATCTTGTGCTATTTCAGAATCTTGTGGGCATTCATTTATTTGAAGGATATTGGGTTCCTGGTCTGAATCGCATAGGAGTAGTAGTTGAAATTGAAAGATGATGGATACTTTTCAGTATTTTGCATCGATCCGTTGCCATCAATTCCTACTTTTTCCCAGAGGATTTTCTTTATGTTGTTTTCGATTCCAGAATACAGATCATGGGAACTTAAAAAGATCAAAACGAAAGGTTAGGACAGTTTTAAATCAATTTGCATGGGTTGATGTGGCTAAGATATATTTTTGGTGTGATTGGACAATTAAACTTCTTAAATCATGCACCTTTCTCCTCAATTAATCTCTGCTAATTAATTAATTGTTGATGAGTGAGAATCCTTATCCATTGGGGTGATTAATGCAACCTCTCGATGGATCAGTACGGCCTTTTTGTGTTCGATCGTATACGCTCACCTCATCAAAAGTATGTAGATCAGGTGTCGCAAATGGACTCATCTGTCCAATTTAACAAAGGCTGTGTTCTAAGAATGCAAATTAATTATTATTGTTCAGAATTTAATTTAAGATATGAAGTTTAGAACGTGATAAATGATATTTTTCGTCTTAAATTTTATTATTTTTAATATAACTGTCCATTTAGATAATAAGTATAACTGTCATGATAGAAACAATAAAATTTATGATAGAAAATAACATTTCTCTTTGAAATTATGTTTGGAAAAAAAGTGAAACATAAAACTACAATTTTATAATTTTATATCCTATTTAAAAAATAATAATCATCTTTATAAGCGGAATATGAAATTGGGTTTGGCCTTGTTTGATTACACAAATCATCTCATCTAATTATTACAGCTTAACAATTCAAATTTTTCAAATTCCAAAACAAAAATTATATTCTAATAATATTTTGTTCAATTTTCATATCATCTAATTGCATCTGTATAACCAAATGAGCCTTAATCATATCAAATCTCCAAAATAATTATCATCGATATCGTTCATTTGGCTAATAAATATCAACTATTGTGGGGGAGAAAAATAACCATACTTTCTGTTGAAATGTACACATTTAAGCCTTTCGGTGATAAATCAAATCCGGAGAATTTACCTGGCTTTACAATCATTAGCCACTTTTTATTTTTTATTTTTCTAAAAATGTAGGTTTACGATATTACCCTGTCGAGTAGGATTGGACCCGCTCACCTTCGACACAACGGGACAACAAGAGCCAATTATTATAATTCTGCCTGTTTTGAGTGCATGTGCCAAGTAGTTCAAGACAAATGTAATTTTTAAGAACAGCAAAACGTAGCACATGATCCAACAACTACCTCGTCTGCTTTAAGCTTAACATCCAAGCAAGTTAATGCAACTTTACCAACCAACAAAAAACAGAGCATCCAAGATTGAATTTAAATCAGAGAGCTTTATTTGTAATTTATTTATTTGTTTACACAAGTTGTTGAGAGTAATTCCTTCACAAATTACAACACCCTCCTGCTACATCACTTGAAGTACCTGTTCCCTCCCTGCACACAATTTCTGTAAATACGCCTATAATCTGATTAAAAAGACAACAATATCACGAATTCTTCCACTTTGCACCAGAATTCACCAGTTTGATATAAGCGTTTTTAAAATCTTCAAAGAACATATTCTCACTTTCAGCATACTTTGTGATCCATCTGCGGATTTAAAGATGTTTCCCTTCAGTTAAGTACCAAAAAATAAATAAAGAAGAAGATATTGCACCAGAAAAAAAAAAAAAAACATATTAAAATTGTCCAACCAATTTCGACAACCTAGGATTTCAAACCAAAGTGAGGTGGAAGTACTTTGGAAATGATTTTCTAATTATAAAAAACATATGTGCATGGCTATCTACAGTTAATAGATTACTTGCATTGTTTGCTATCGTTTTGCACCATACCTAATTGTCAGCATGCATCTATTTTATATTTCATGCCACCTGACCATATTTATAACATGTTGTGGAACAAGCACATATCCTACTATATCTCTTGGGTGCTCAGCAAAATAGAGGAACTGTGAAATAGTGCGGGTCACAAGGGAAGCTCAAAAGGTTTTTGAAAGACAGAACCTTAAGCACTCATCATCGTCGGCAAGTGCACGATCCGAAGGAAGCCCAATCATGCTTGGCATGCCACCTAGATGCAAAAGAACAGAATCAATAGATGAATAATTAGAGAAAATGATGATAAGAAAGTTGCTGACATTGAGGTTTTGCATGTATACAGATTGTTAAAGACAAAATAGCGAATAAAAACCCCATCTGGCTCCTCTCTTTCACTCATACCTAATGTAACATGCAGTAATCTTTAATCATTTACAAAGGCTGGATGCTAGCCAGCAGCTTAAGGCTAATAATGACGCATATGTCAGGGTTTAAAAAAACAAAAGAAAGAATTAGTACACAAATATCTCAGGCCAAGAGGAAAGCCAACGGTTATTAGAACAAAATAAATATTATCTCAGTTATCTACCTGAAGACTTCCATGGCTTCTGAAGAAGAATTTTAAAGTATGCATTGTCAAAAACAGTTGGATTTCCAAAACCTTTATTTCCAACAGTATGGGCTCCAGACAGAGCAACAAGATCTTGTGTTCTGCACAAAAAATCAATAGTCAGGTTGCTCCAATTAGGACATCAATGAAGTTAGGCCTATATATAAACTTACGTTAAGCCTTTTCTTTGAAAGCACTGCTTCAAACTAGGAGCATCCAGAGATTCTTGGGGAAGTTTCCCTTCTGGATCAGGCTCCCTAGTAAGAACAAGTAACTAGTAAAATTGTAGGCAATTCGTCCATAAATAGATACTGCCAAATTTTTAAATGCTGAAAATATTGAAATTTATGATTCTTCAATATAAAAAGTTGTCATAAGTGTTAAACAACTCAAATACTCATTTAAAAAAGGAGCCTGAGTAATTTCCTGAAGCATCTTGAGATATTGAGTGGACTTGATTTCAGCTTTCTTCCATGTCATATATTAAGGTGAAAAGTTAGCCTCTTACATTGAATCTAGTCTGCCTAATGGTACTGGAATTGTTGGACCTCCACAAACCGAAACTGCTTCAGCTCCTGCCACAGCAATCATGTCCGCCCATGATGCTAATAATTGAAAAATCCAAAACATGTTAGCAGGCACCACAATATTCTGTTAATAATGAAACCTTTACGTAGTAGCATCTCTGACAACAACCTGGACGTATCGCATCCACTTCGGTCTTTGCTTCATCTAGAATCTAAAGAATATTCATATGCTGGGTGTTAGCTGGTCAGAAACCATCTGAGTTATTTGGTGAGGATTTATGTTCGCATTCAAGAAACTCAGAGAAATAAATTTCACATGGAAAATGATAATGAGGACGGGTAAAGATACATACATGTGTGCAATATATGACTGCTTATAAGTAAAAAAGTTGCAAAAGATAGTTAAAGGCACGTGTGAGTGTGTGTGTGTGAGAGAGAGAGAGAGAGCATGCCTTAACAGGCTTCTTAAGACCCACATTTTCTGGTCTATCAAGTTCATACACAATGGAACCATTCATGCCACCTGCATTTATAATAAGAATAAATGGTAATTGTCGATAAGACTACGTAAATAATAAAATCAGTCATTGTCTTTTATATTGGTATCAGCTAACAGAGCAGAATTTAATTCAACTCAACAAAGCCTTACACATACTAGAAATTAGTCACTCAGAAGTCTTTTCTGTTATCAATCCAACTGAAATTCAAACACTCACTGGTATTTGCAGCATGTTCCATTTATGAACATAAAAACTAAGGTGAAAGAGATGAATTTTGAATATAAACAGCTGAAAGCTCTGCTATAATGGCTCGTAGTATTTGGAAATATTTTTTCTGTTAATAGCGTATGGGTTAGGCAGGTACCTAATGAATATCACATTCTTGATGTCAAAATTAAAGGCACCACAGATACGTTTTGAACATATGCATGAGTATCACGAGTCGCTCATTGTTGACAGAGTAATGAAAATAAAAACCATAGCCCATTCTTTATACCGTTCACAAACCTTAGACTTCAGCCTCCATTAAACACACCAAACAGCCCCGATTTCCCTTGCCGGAAATAAAATAAGGCAAATCAGGCATTCAGATTCAATCTTTTCCAGAAGCCTACTTTGAACGATTAAAGCATCTAATTCTTTTCCCCATAATTGAAAACCAATTTACCCAGGAAAGTTCTCTTTGCTGCCATCTCACGGCAGTTATTACATGATTCCTAGCTGTCAGGATATATATCCGGTGACTAATTATAATCCAGACTCATAATTTATTTGAAGACAATCACATAGGTAAAATTTACACTAAAAAAACAGAAAGAAGCATACGGTATTCTCCTAGTAAGCATCATGCACATTATATTATCACTCTAGAAGGCAATTTACCAAGATCATTTTCTCGAAATTAATACCTGAATTGTCATCCATATCAAAGGTTCCCGCGTCATGAAAAACCAGACGAAGTACACCAGCGGCATTTCCCTTAGACAAAACCTTCCTCACCTCTTCCTTCATGAGCAGATATTCACTTGTAGCCAGGCTTCAATGTATATGGAGAGCATCGAGAAAAACAAAAACGAAAACAGAATCTCGTCAGAGAGAAACAAACTTACACGATTCTATAACATATTATTAGGCAGTTCAACTACTCTCTCCACCCGACAACCTCATAAATTCGAACGTATGATAGAACCCAATAACACGTAAATAAAAGAATGAAAGTGGGGAATTCCAAGTTCCACTAACCCATCCGCCTTAGCGACAAAGCCCTCCAATGATGGTTCATTCAAAAGAAGAATAGCAGGTAGTGTTGCTACAAATGCAAGTGCTCTCCTTCTACTTGAAACACAAAAGCGATTTCGAGCTGTAATATAAAGCAATTAAAGGGAAAAAATAAAGATGTCGTAGTTTAGGACCAAAAAAAAAAAGTTTACTTTCATCAAGTAAAGGAAAACAAAAAAGGCTTGCCTGAGCCGGAGTCATTATTATTGGCGGCAATGGCGATGCGAGTGGAAGCTCTAGGCGTACTGGCGCGGGATTCGACCGTTGTGAGCAGGTAACGTTGTGATACGGAGGGAGAATTGAATTTGAATTGGGAGGAGCGAGAGTAGGAAGAAGAGGCGGAGCAAAGGGGAGAGGGGTTGAAGTCGAACAGAGGTGTTAAGGGCGTCATTAGGATACGATCTCTAACGGACGGATGAGAATGAATCATTGCTAGTCTCCTCTCCCTGCACTTTGGAAAGGTCGTGCCGATGGCGGTGATTGGATGGGGTTCGGCTTGAGCTAAGGTTGAGGGCGCGAGTAGCGTAGATCGGTGTAGTTCAGCGAAATTCAGTGCCACGCGGATTTTGATCACCGAGATTTTGGGAATTCAACTATAATTTATAAATAATAGGAAGATAATTTATAAATAATAATAAAATATTTTCATTAATATATTTTACTAAATTGTGAGAAATGAAAACATAAATAATTATAAATATTATAAAAATTAAAATATCATTATAATATAATTTTTTAAAATTATTTTGTTCTAGGATTTGAAAAAATACTTAAATTATTTTTTGTATTTTGTTTAAAAGTTTGAAAATTTATAATGATTAGATAAAAAAATTAAAAATTAAAAAGTGTTTGTGTTTGGGTGTTTAGATATTAAACTCATCTCAACTCATCTTATCCAATCATTATTACTTTTTCAAATTCTAACACTGAATATAATAAATAATTCAACTTTTTCAAATTTTTCAAATTTTAAAATAATAATATTATTAAAAAAGAATATTCTAATAATATTTTATTCAACTTTCAACTTAGTTCAACATCTAAATGCAACCTAACATAAGATAAGATGACTTGAGAATTATTTGCTATCCAAACCAAGCCATTTTATAGTTTTAAATTAAAAGTATCAATATAGAAAACAATATATAAAAATCTATAAGAAGTTTCTACGAATTTGTCTCATTTTATTAATAAACCAAAATTTTTGTTTGATTTTGATTTATTTATTAAAGATGCTAATCTTGAGTTAATGTACCAGGGTCAGCTCGATTAGTTTCTAGCCCTGCAAATAATCCTCGGACGCATGCATGTTGTAAAAAGTAATAGGCAAGGTAAACATTCCCTTGACTGGGTTTGTGGCTAAAACCTCAGTATACATAACAGATGCATCTTCAGTGTCTTCTTTTCGGTCTGTTTTGCTGTGTGGATGGAGGAATTGACAGCATGACATAACGTCTTATATTCACTTCAAATCATGAAATGGAATAACATTCCTGGAACTTTCATTATTTTAGTCATAATCATCTTCTCTATTTGCAAGCAGAAGCGCATGAACGAGTGAGAAAGTGCAAACAATGGCTAGTATGACAAAATTAGAGTATTCTCACAAATATACAGGAACATTAATGTGGAAACTAAGCCATGACAAACTCAACCATGATTTCTTCAGTTACTGTTATCTTGGGCCAGAAAGCCGCATTGCAGAAACTGCAGAAAGATAGGCATCGCCGTGGCAGCCCGATGGTCCGGAGGACGTACCTTCCTCACTGGTTGATTTAAAGAAACCCAGCGAAGAGGAACTTGGAGGCTGAGGAACAGCACAGAGACCTTCAAGCATTTGGACGACTTTGGTCATTGATGGTCTTAGATGCATATCTTCCTGTATGCACCACAATGCAACCTTGATGGCAGCAAAAACTTTCTCATTTACATCTGTACTTAGCCTTGAGTCGAAGATGCTTCTTAGTTTCCCTTCTTCCAACATCTTAAAAGCATAGGATGGGAAATGGGATTTCTCTGAAGTTTCAGTTAGATCAAAGTTTTTTCTTCCCCCAATTATCTCTAACAACACCATCCCATAGCTATAGACATCACTCTTCTCTGATATTGCATAGTTTGTGATCCACTCCGGTGCAAGGTACCCCCTGGTGCCCCTCAGGGTTGTGAAAACATGGCTTTGTTCTCGATTCATTAGCTTAGCTAAACCAAAATCTGAGACTTTGGCGAGGTACTTATCATCGAGGAGCACATTTTCAGGTTTTATATCACAGTGGACAATCTTGGACTCGCAATCTTCATGTAGGTAAGCTATTCCTTTTGCTGTTCCCAATGCAATATTGAATCTTGTGTCCCAATCCAACAAGAACTCATCCTTATTTTTCCTGAAAATCCATTTATCTAAAGATCCATTTGCCATGTACTCATAAACAAGAAGCCGATGTGTTCCTTCAGCACAGAAGCCTTTAATCTTGACCAAATGGAGATGATGGATGCTTCCAATGAAGCTAACTTCTGCTCGAAACTCCTTCTTTCCTTGTCCAATTCCTTCTAACTTCTTCACAGCCAGTCTAGTCCCATCAGGAAGAACCCCTTGGTAAACTGAGCCAAAGCCTCCTTGCCCAAGCTTCACAGAGAAGTTATCAGTTGCAGTTTGAAGATCTCTGTAAGTAAAACGGATTGGCATCCCGGACAAACCCTCCAAGAAATTATCCTCTTCAGAAGTCCCATGAGAAGAGTCGGGCAACTTTTTACTTCTTCTGTAGTATCGAAATCCCACAATAAGCAGACCAACAGCCACAATAATAGTTGAAATTACTACAACAACAACATATGGGAAGCGCTTTTGGCTGCTACCATCTCCTCCAGTATTTACGCCACTGCCTCCATCACTCAAGACCTTAATGTATGAGACGAAGTCAGAGCCCTTATTAGAGTTTTGGAAGCTACCTATCCTGTCAAACAGATAGCAATCTCCTGTGCTGTTCTGGAAGAACAAAGCAAGGCATGAACAGTTACCATCACAGGAGGCTTTGCAACCATTCAAATCAGATTTAGAAGAAGGTGGAAGGAACCCAAGTGCAAAGTAGTTGAGCCCATCCCCAGCATTTACAAGCTCCGTAGAACCCTTGGAGGGATCACACGGAGAGACAATCCCACTGTTGCAAGAATGGGAGGGAAGAACTGAAGGGCATTGGCACTTGTTGTCACTGGAACATATATAGTACGCATCACAAGGTTCCGGGGTGCTGCAAAGGTCGCTTGGTATTTTTGTTGGTGAAGCACCATTTGATGGCCCATCTTGGAGATCGTAGAAAGAGATAAAGCCATCATTTCCTAAGACTGCAATCCAAGTGACATTTGAGTCTGTGTTGCCCGAAATAATAAATTGCCACAATAGGACTCTGTTTTTATCATAGAACCTCCACGAACTAGCATTGAGAGATGCAACAGCGACCAAGCCACCATCTGTATTGTCAATCTTTCTGTTGTCCTTTCCCATAGACCAATAAGGTTGGAGAGTTTGATAACCAGCAGAAAGTATCATGTCGCCTGACTTGATCTCAAGAATATAAGTCAAGTTCTTGGAGTTAGGATTGCTTACGAGTTTAAGTCCTTCAACAAAATCTTGGTTCGATAATAGGGTATCCGTGGGATGACTAAAACTCTGCCAAATTACTGTACTTTCATTCCCAAGCAAAATCAAATTCCCCGAGTCTTGCAATTCCATTGCAGAAACTCCTCTGTCACCAGTTTCTACCGACCAAACCACACTGTCTCCTTCTCGCAAGAACACACTCCCCTTTTCATCGAACACAAAATTATCAGAATTTGCAACTGGGGAACCTCTATTGGCAGACCAGACTACTCTTGAACTCTGCGTGTGAATGATTACTAGTAGAAATAATGTGACATCTGAGGTTGGGTGGAAGCCAAAAGAAAATTGACCGTTGTTCGATAAAAGAAATTTCCCACCATTATCAATATATCTCATCTGAGACGCTTGAAACCCAGGCTGAATTTTTCCAATACTTTGAATGCTAGCTAAACATTTTTCAGACAGAAGGACAACAGAAAACCACACAAAGCCCATGAAACGAAAGAAGCTCCAAGTGTCCATGGCCTACTGTAAGAACTTAATATTCCATTCACCCAAACGTGGGAAAATGGAAAGTCTAGGGAGAAGAATAGAACAATGAAAACAATGAAGTATTGAAAGCAGAGGAAGAAAGAGGGGAAGGAGGATTTAAAAAGAGCAGCATCGCCCTTCTACCGTTTACAGATGAAGATATAACCGAAACCCCCAAAACTAAATCCAGCTGAAAACAGCCTATATATGAATATGTTCACAATTATCTCAAAGTCTCTTCAACTTTTCTATCTACCCAGATTCTCTTTGATCCTAACTTTGACTACACGGCTTGAAAAGCTCCAAAGTCATAAAATTGAAAAAACAAAACAGGAAACACGTTAGCTCAAGCACTACAATTACACGAAGTTCCGTCTTTTAGCATCGAAAGGCCAGAAAAGAAAGGGCTCTGATAGTGGGTGCTGTATATAATTAATTGAAAAGAGAACGAACCGCCCATTCGAAGTCGAGGCTAGGAGAAGAGTAGATTCTGGCACCTAATGGGGGTGCTTTTCACTTAGCCATAAATTGAAAGAAAACCAACCAGTTGAATTAAAAGGCTGGGAGAGGAAGGGAAAGATCACAGTTAATAGATGCCACTGACTCATTTGGCCATGGCACGAGAGAGCATGTTGCAGAAAGCACAGAAAATTATGTCAAAAGAAGTATCAAACACACAACAAGAAGTGCATAAAAGATGGGACACAAACAACGAAAGACTTCAAGTATATACCAGACAGAGGAGACCCCATTATGTTGGTGAGATTGAAGGAAAGAAATGAATTTGCGGACATGGATCTCTCAGGATTTTACATCTGTTTCTGCTGCTGTCACAAGGTTTGGAGATCTGAGATTGGACCGTATTATAAAGGCAGTACAGTAACAGTCTAGGTCCTAGGAAATAATTTTCCGAATGTGATTTTCTCCCCGGTAGAATGAAAATACACGGTTGTTTATTTTCCTTTTTATTGCAATTTGCGGTATATAATTATTTTTTAATCTCATAAAACTATAAAATTATGAACCCCCTTATACCTTCAAAGCATATATATCATATTATAACTAAGAAAATGGAGTGGGATTATTATTGAAAAATTGGTATTACAGCGGTTGTTTGTTTGACTATGTGAGCAGGAGAGAATTAATCAATCATCTTTCCAAACAAATTATGCTATAAACTAATAAATTGGGATTAATTAAATACAAGTAGGAAGAAAGTTAGGGAAGGGTTGGAAATTTTTGCAACCAACTACGTCACACGCCCATCCTGCCAGCCAGGGTGGTCAAGCAATTTAGTCGATGATGGGACCCAAATCAACACTATATACTTAGAAAAAATTGATTAGAAACTTTGTTATTTATTGATCAATAATCAGTTGGTGATTGTCATAACCAATCTCAACCCTACATTTGGAAGGAAGATGAGGGCGTTTAGCCGGGGAAGCTGGTACTTTTGATCTCTTGGTATATAGGAAGTAGGAAGATGCAGAGTGCAAAATCTCGGACGATATAGGTTATTTTACACCTTCAAATTATTATTTTATTTTTTACTGCACATTATTTTAAAATTGCATTAAAAGTTATTGATCATTTACTATCCATATATATTACACATTTTCATAATTTAATATGTCAATATATAGGTGAAATTTGACGATACATATAAATAATATTAATTTTGTCTATATATGTGCAGTGTAGGTACGTAACTTAAATATTTCATCGATGATAATTAAGGATATTGGACCATTTCTCACTGATCCCTAAGTGCTTTCCATTGTCAAACTGAATGGGAAAGAAAAGTGAAATCCCCTCACTAATTCCCACTCTAGTCCATTCCACCCACTTTCAAAATAATCTAAATTCTGAAATGTTTTTATTTATTTATTTTTAGATTTTGGCCTCATCTTGAACAAAGTCAATCAACTTGCAGGCCATGACCGATTGGTGTTGAACTCCCAGTCCAAGCAAGCAGTCCAAAATAGTTGCTCACTGCTCAATGAGTAACTGCATTTACAGTTACAAATTAAATACAAATTTAATGCATTCATACCGGTGAGACGCCTATAAATTAAAGCTCTCAACGAAAGCCTCATACACACTAAAGAAGAAGAGAAAAGAGAGAGAGCCATGAGAGCTCTAAGAGAAAAAAAAAAAAAAGAGTTGAGTTGAGGGGAGTGTAATCCTCCTTCTCTGTAATATTTTCTTGTATATTACTATTTATTAGTGAAACTCTTTTCTGTGAATGTAGGCGTTGCCGAACCACGTTAAATTCTTAGTGTCACTGTGTGAGTGGGTGTGCTCTTTTATTTCCAATTCATTTCGTTGTCCATATTTTTTCCAACAAGTGGTATCATAATGATTGTTGGGAAGAGTTTTTATTTTACCAAAAACTCGATTTTAATGTGTTGCTCAGTTTGCAAATTTGAGCATCCCACTATATTCGTCTCATCGAGACAAGAAAATTGGTGAAAATCGGAGGCCGAACGGACACTCAACGCGCCCCCACGTGCCGCCTAAAAATCGGAGAGTGAAACCCACTCTCGACACACGCCACATGCACCCAGGAGAGGATCGAGCGCGTGATCCCCACTCGTCACATGCGCCGCACCCACTCCAAAGAAGTCTTTGTGCATGATGTACACGCGTCTCACACGCTACAAACCCTTAAGAGGTGCGTGACATCCACGTGCCTAGGCATTTTTTGCGCGCCACTGGCAGCAGAGTTCCTATTTTAGTTCTTTTGCTCATTCTTGTGCTATCTGAGTCCGATTTTGATGAAACAAGACTCGTTTTCAACAAAATCAGGCATTTCAGACACAGTGATGCTGTCCGTTTTGTGATATTCCACCTCGAAGATCTTGTACTTGTATTTTGTATTTAGAATCAGTCTAAATCCATGGATGCTGCATCAGGCGCCATGATAAATCTGACTACCTCAAATTACAGTTTTTGGAAATCTCGAATGGAGGATCTCTTGAACTGTAAAGATCTATTTGACCCCTTGAAAAATGAAGGGATGAAGCCACATGGCCCAAGAGACAGATGCATATAACTTGTGAAAAAAGTTGGAGGACATGTATCAAGCTAAGACTGCTCAAAACAAGGCCCTCTTGACGAGACGGCTTGTTAACTTGAAGTTGAAGAGTGATACCTCTGTTGCCGAGCACATTAGTGAGTTTTAAAACCTAGTTAACCAGTTCAGGTCCGTCAAGTTGAATCTTGGCGATGAAGAACAAGTCTTGTTACTTCTCAGTTCATTACCAGACAGTTTGGGAGATGCTGGTGGTCTCCCTCAGTAACTCTACTCCAGATGGTAAACTTACCATGACGATGGTTAAGGATGCCTTGTTCAATGAAGAGTCCAGATAAAAAGAGACAAGCATGAATCAATCTCATATCCTTGTCACTGAGAGTAAAGAAAGGCCTCAAGGTAATGATAGAGGGAGAAGTAGAGGCAAAAACAGAGGGAAGTCTCAACCACGTGGAAAGTCCAGCAATAGCAGGAACCAGCAGACGAGTAACATGAAGTGTTACAATTGTGGCAAAAAAGGCCACATGAGGAAAATCTGCTCAATTTTTTAAAGGAGCAAGATCAAAGTAGTAAGCTGAAGAAAGAAGATGGTGAAACTCTTGTCACTTTTTGGGAGATGTGGCAATACTCTCCACCAGACACGTTGCTAGCCACGATGTTGAGTGGGCGGTAGACGCAACAGCATCATACTACCCAACTTCCCTTTGTGAATTTTTCATTATGTACAAAGCATGAAACTTTGGTACTATAAGAATGGGGAACGCAGTTCCTCGAAAATCGTGGAAGTTGGCGAAATGCAGATAAAAATCAACATTGGTTGCATCTTGGTATTGAAGGATGTTCGACACATTCCTGACCTTCAGCTCGACCTGATTTCTGAAACAGCCCTTGATCGATAGGGCTATGACAGCTACTTCAGCAAAAGCACTTGGAAGCTGTCATAAGGTGCAATGGTTGTCACTCGAGGACATATTTGTGGTACATTGTATAAGACCCATGTAAAAATCGGTTCTGATAGTCTCAATGCAATGGAAAACGAGGCATCACCGAATTTGTGGCACAAGAGAGTCGGACATATGGGTGAAAAAGGATTGGATATGCTTGTGAAAAAATCATTCATCAAAGTTGCCAAAGGAACAGCATTAAACCCTTATGAGAATTGTTTGTTTGGCAGTTGTCGAACCATGTTACATTCTTGATGTCACTGTGTGAGTGGGTGTACTCTTTTATTTCAACTTTTATTCATTTTGTTGTGCGTGTTTTTCCCAACAATTGGATCACGCTAGCTGTTGATATCATGCGAATAACAAATACACGCTTGCTGTATATACCTACAATTCATAACATGGTTCGTTGCAGGATTATTCCTTCAATATATCAACTCGATCTTGAAGTGGATTGGAAGCTAGCTTTCTCAATACTTTAACCTACCTTTTTTTTGCATAGAAAAATCTACATATACATATATATATATGCATACGCAAATACTTTTTGTACCAAAAAAAAAAGTATATGTATCTTCTATATATAAAAGTATCTATCCGAAAAAAGCAATAGTGTTTTTTGGTCTAACATTTTGCATTCCAATTTTGTCACTTTGTATTTCTCATTTTACGCTTTTAGTCCTTCGATGCAGCATTCTTTCACCGCCTCTTCCACTGCCATGAAGTTCTCTCTCTGCCCTCGAACTCAATTCCTTCACCCTGCTCATCTTCAACAAATAACACACAGGTCCACACTCCGCCCCCACCCTCTCAGCTATCCCCCATTGCATATTTCTTGAATCTAAGGCCCAAAAATAAAAGTGTGTGTCGTAGTGTCTATTGCAGTATATCAATCATAATCTCAAGAATTCACAGCACCACTTGAAAGGGAACCTTTTATATGCCATAGAGAGGGTTCTAAAGCATGTAGAAAACATGTACGTTTCACAACACACACAATACTACAGCAACGTCGCTTGCTAAGGATGTGTTGAACTCAAAGGGCTCGAGCTTCTCACCGATGCTTGTAAGGATGTGTCGGAGCTCCGAGACGGAGATGTAACCAGTGGAGTACTGGTCAAGGACCTTTTAGGCGTCGCGGAGCTAGCCTCCAAGGAACAGAGAAATCCTGGCCTTCGATTTTTTGCTGCCGTTTCTCTCTCACTGTTGGCCTTTTGGAAGTGTTTGTCTACAGTTTGGATGTTTGAAATGATCCCAAGTTTAGTATTTATTTAAAATTTGTTGGCTCACATGGAAGATTGGAGGTGTTAGGACAACTAAAGCTCGAGTTTAACCCATTTTGCATTGGTAAGTTTTTCGTTGCTTATCAATCCCAACTTGGTTTATTGAGTTCATCCCATATATAGTTATTTTGGATTCATATCTTGTAGTAGTTTAGGTTGTAGATCTATCCCTTGATTCAATGGTACAGGGGATATAAAGAAATTAAAACCCATTTCTATAAAGTAATTCATGCTTAAAACCCATTTGTTATTTTGATATGGTTTAAAATGGCTTTGGCATCAAACCAAGCATTGAATCAAATCTGCAAATGGGTTTTAAGGATGAATTAAAATCCAAACTAAGCATCAAAATAAATAAACAAATAAGGATGCTTGATTTGTTAAAACCAATGGGTTTTAATTCATGCTTAACAAACGGGTTTTAATCCATGTTTATTTGTTAATTCATGTCCATTAAAATGCTTATTTTGTTCATTGATCTTTAACAAATAAGGAAATCAACCCATTGTTTGATGCTTGATTCATGCTTAACAAATGGGTTTTAATTTATACTTAGTTTGGGTTTTTATTCATGTTTTAAGCATGTAGAAATGGGTTTTAGTTCTTAGAATCCATCCTGATTCATGGTTAAAACTCATTTCTATTAAAAAATTAAAACATGTTTCTATTTATACAGAAAGCCTATTTAATGTACACCTATGCTCACATTATAACAAGTATAAGCCACATATCTTGTTGCTTGCCCAACCACCAATAATATCCATCAGCATTAGAGGTGTTGCGTCTCTGCCTCTTTTTATCCTTCAAAGAACTTATTCTCTGCTGTTCTGCTTCATTTGGTGCTAAGACGTAAGCTTCTAGTACAAGAAAATAGGTAAGAGTTTTCATTTCCATTTGGCAGATATATATACAAGGGATAAAACTAAAGATTTTGTGCTCTGCCTCTCATCTGTCCCCTTTTCTTCCAATACTCTCTCACAACTATGATTCTAATATTAATAATTTTTAGCAGATGTGTTGTTTCCAAGGAATATTCTTTGTTCCTAAAGCGGCTTCTTTGTTGTTCCACATCTTCCATATTCATCACATCAATCCTCCCAAACACGAGGTGTGTTAATAGTTGACTTGTTTTCGTAAGAGTTCTTGCAGTTAGGAGCTGCTACAATTTGTCCAGAAGATTCTATGCCTTCTGTGGATGATTTGACAGATCATATCATTGAAGTTCTCAACCATTTTACGTAATAATTATTCTAAAATATTTTGGATGATTGAGCAGTGTTTGGATGTAGCTGCACGAGATCCGTCCGATAAAAATAAAAAGTGTTTATTTATTTATTTATTTATTTTTTTCATTCATTTTTTTATATTCTTAAACTTTTAAAAAAATTTACAATATTACTAAAAAACACTTCCTTCATTACTAAGTAATAATAAAAAAAATTGTCGAGATTCAACATTCGGTGGATGTAGCATTTTTGTTAGTTATTTATTGTATTTTTTGGATATATATCTTAATTATTGTTAAGTTTTAGTTATGAAAATAAATAATAATAATTACTAAGATGATAAATTACATTAAATTCAATAAATTAAAATGGTAAGAAAATATAAGAATTAAAAGAAAAAATACTTAAATTTTCGTGCGAGTAGTACTGACCCACATGCAGCCAATGTATATGGTTGTTCATGATCATATATTAATTACTAGTATAAAACATAAATTTGTCAATGAGCCACATGGCAAAGAGATAGAATATTAATGATCCAACCCGTTTATTATATGATAAGTATATATGAATTATTGAATATTTCTTTGTGGGATTTAGAAATTGAAAAATACTTAATTATAAAAGAATTATATAAAAATAAACTTATAAATTGATGTGATTTTTTATGATACATTAAATTATAAAATTATTTTTTTTATAAAATAAATTTTATAAATTTATATTAATTTATTTCATGTAATCTCTTTTTAAGTAGCCTTCGTTTACGTACCTTCTTCGGTCTGCCTAGTAAAGGAAAGGCAAATGTACGTGATGAGCAGCCTGGGGCTGCAGTCATGATGATGTCGTCATGGCTTCATAGATTGCACAACGTATGCCCTAGTGCTGCATGACACATAAACCTACTACTGCCATATTTTATTCTAATTAATTCATTACACTGACCAATTGTATGTCTACCTACGTTTACAGATCTCGATCCGCAATGCAACAATCACTTTTATAATTTGTTTTTCTCGATGATTTTGAAAATAGGAAAGAAAAATAAATATTAATATCATTTGATGATCTATATTTAATATATAGTTTAGTCACGTGAGCAAATCGACTCCACCTACGATCGATCCTAATTGTTTCCTGCAGTAATTATAGTGCAACTTTGTTCCTTATAATTTCTACGCATTACATACTACATATTATTTGTTTTAAATATTTTTAATTTTATTATTTTTTAATTTATTTAATTATTCTATTCATCATTTATATATCACATATTTGATAAGAAAAAAATAATAATATATAAAGATAATAAATAGAATTTACAGTGATATCTATTAGAAACGACAAGAATAAAATAGAAAATCTTGCATGCATGGAGCCGTGAGAAGGAATTAATGCGCTCATGAGCATGTATATGAAAAATTAAGGTCCCGTTTGTAAGTTGAAATGTTATGAGTTATCTCATCTCATTTTAACATTAAATATTTTTTATATATAAATATTTTTTATTTTTTAATTTTTTACATTTAATCATTATAATTTTTCTCAACTTTTAAATAAAACATAAAAAATAATTTAAGTTTTTAAATCTTAAAATAAAAATTATATTCTAACAATATTTTAATTTTATAATTTTTTAATCAACTTTTCTCT
Source organism: Cyclocarya paliurus (assembly GCA_029856935.1). Lineage (NCBI taxonomy): Eukaryota > Viridiplantae > Streptophyta > Magnoliopsida > Fagales > Juglandaceae > Cyclocarya > Cyclocarya paliurus. Next base: position 1,373,914 of record CM056949.1, on the reverse strand, counting down.
CTCATTTTTCAAAATTTCATCAAACATCTTAATTCAAATAATTTCAATACTATTTATAAACTGTTTTACTTCTATTCATATGATATTTTTTATTTTATCTCATCTCAACATCTAAACGAGACTTAAATAATACTGGGATTAAATTTTCGTGCCTTGGACGTTGATCAATATCGAAGTGTTTATTAAATTTTATAATGTATTGATCATTAGTCTGCATATTAATTAGTCGTGTCAAAGCCATCATAATTGGTACGGCCATCTCGATCGATAAAACAACATTAACATCGAGTGGGATTTAAGAAAAGTAGTACCATCTTAGGTCACCCAGTTGAAATCTGGAAATTATATTTTTGACTTTCAGATAGAGTAGTAAATGGAAGGGTCGAGGTCAATATTGTGATTAGCACTGAAAGAGGCTGAGCATGGGATTTTCAATTTCAAGTAATTATTGTATTGTCCTGAAGAAATGCACCATATTTTTTATACCTAATTTCGAAAGTGGGTATCTTTGCAACAAAGAAAAATAAAAGAATTTTGTCATACAAACTCCACCATACTCTACATTTTATATTTTTTTAAATTTTTAAATTTTTTTAAGTTTATTCTTTTTAAATTATTTTAAATTTTAAATTTTCTATTCACTATTCATATAATAAATATTTCATAAAAAAAATATGATATATAAAAATTGTATAAATAATAAGAGATTGTGAAGATTTTTTTTTATTCTGGTAACATGGTTGAACTTTTGCATAATAATTGTGCGTAGTTCGTTAATTTCAAAACTTTGCGTTTTGCTTTCGTTCAGCAGCGTCGGAGAGTCAGAGTACAGAAGAAAAGCTCGCTAGCTAGCGGTCATAGTCCACTCACAAATTTCCAAATTATTTGTTAAACGTCCCTCTTTCTCTTTGAATCTATGATATTTTATATTTCCAATTATTATACTAAATAGCTAGGGAAGACTATGGGCTTATTAAATCATATCATCTTATCTTATTTTATCTTATCGTTATAATTTTTTTAAATTTTCACACAAAATATAATAAATAATTTAATTTTTTTAAATCTTAAAATAATAATAATATTAAAAAATAATAGTTTAACAATATTTTATTTAAATAAATTTAAAACTATCTCTTCTCAACTCATTATTCAAACTTGCTGAATAAGTTTTAAGTTTGTCTTTCATGTTAATTTATCATGGAACAAAGAGTTGGAAATTTTCAAGACTCACGAGGGCAAAGATTTTTTGGGATTGGATCTAACGGTGAGATGAAGGTTATGTTTGGCTGTTGAAACCAGTTAATTAAACTATTTTAGTAATATTCATAAAGAGAAAAAAAAATCCACAGAATCGAAAAAAGGGTACCAAAAAACTCATAAGCCAGGTGGGATTCGATCCATCAAGTAATTTATGACTGATTTGGTTACACAAAATCAAATTATCTCATCTCATATCATATCATATAATCATTATAACTTTTTAAACTCACTTACAAAATATAATAAATAATTCTATTTTTTTAAATTTGAAAACAAAAATTATATTATAATAATATTTTATTCAACTTTGAACAAAATATTTTATCTCATCTTATCTTAATTGTGTAACCAAACAATGCCTTATTCGTTTATCAAATTTTTATATATTGGTGATGTGATCCTATTTAAACAGGTTAACCCGTTAAGACATGATTACTTAACAGGTTGATAACGGGTCAACCCGTTATGACCCATTAAGAAAATTAAAGTTGCAATCATATCCTTGTACCTAAAAGTAAAATTATTGAGATTTTAATTTTAATTTTTTTATTGTTTGGATTATAATTTTGAACTTTTAGTTAGGTTTATTTTATTTTATTTTTTAGATATTGTGATTTTAACATTTTTATAAAATTATGCTAAATTTAAACAGGTCAAACAGGTTAATTTTTGGATATATTCAACCTATTTACATAAACAAATTGAAACAGGTCGGGTTGAGTCATGTTAACCTATTTTGTAATATTCTCTAACAGGTTAAAAAGGGTCGTGTCGTGTCATGTCAGTCTGTTATGTTCATAAGTCATGTTAAGATTTGAGATTTTGACACGATAAATTTAAAAGGTTGTATTCGGGTTGACCTATATAATATAATATACATACCTTAACACGACACGAATATGACTCGTTAATACGATTTGATTCTCCTAAATTTTAAACCATGTATTTACACCGTTACACGTCAACTTACAAGTGGCCGAACCCAAAATGAATGATACTGCTTTTAAAAGCATCCTTTGTGATTGTATTATATATGATTGGTCTCGGTCATGATCTCCTCCAAAAAAAGAAAAGAAAAGAGAGAGACTAACACCTTCTTTTTGAGCTTGGGGCCGAATGTGAATCATGCGTAAGAGTAGGTCATATGTATTGTTTGGGCCCAGAGATAAAGTGACCTTCTGTTTTAGAATCTGTGGGCCTGATTGGTGGATTTTACAACTCACATCCAATAGAGTTGGGCCCAATTGAACCCAGCCCAAACTTATAACTTAGTATTGGGAAAGTACTCGCCATGACTGACACATGGCGATAAGCAGGCAATGTCAAAGTTTCTTTTCTTCGAAGGCAACGACCGAAATCTCTCCCTCCCTAAATTTACGTGTTTTCTCAAACCCGGTATATTGGCTGTCCGCGTTGACGTGTCATCTCCCCATTTCCCCTTCTGACGATATCTAAGTGCTCGTCATCAACCCTCGGAACACAGAACCTACACATTTCAGCCAACGATCATTTGCCACCTCACATCAGGAAGAAACATAATTCACGTGCTAACCACGCGAGCCTATATATCATCTGATGGGTGCGCCGCGTAGGATGTGAGTGGGCTCACACGGTACCACGGACAGGACTCTTTCTTCCCCCCGCCATGCACCTTCGCCAAGTACATATATCTTTCGCTGACCAAATTTAACAACTCTCTGTATCTCTCTAATATGTAGTTCTCTGCTTAGGTATATCTCTCTGTCTATATCTCTCCCGGAACAAATCTGCCTGGTCGTGTTTGTGGCCGGTTACGTATCTTCGGAAGTTTTTACAGCAAAATCAGAGGATCATGAAGTGGTCGCCGTGGGTCGCAACTGGGGGGATGAAGAAGTTGCAGGTGAAGGTAAGCCAGTTGAAGCTCCAAGTCTTATGTAAAGAAAAGGTAGAAGATGCAGCTCATATGATTGGGGATAAGATTGTGGTGATTGAGATCAAATGGAGATCAGGGCCTAAGGCTGGAGTACTAGCTCCATTTTATCGGATGTCGACGTGCCAGAGGAATTATACCGGGCACCGATCGTTAAGGAAATTATGCGAACGGCTTGAATGGGACGACGAGTTTGAGAGTGTCCGCAATTTCTCGATCTCCAAAGACGGTTCTTTTGGTCCGTGGAATCTCACTTTTAACGTCCTATATGTAAGTTAATTTCTGATCTCTTTCTTTTATCTGCCCCCCATCAGATCTTATTAACTACTGTTTGATATTTGCTTGCAAATTAAGTTGAGATGCGTCTGGACTCACATATATATAGGGTTGCAATATTTGGGGTGATATGTAGAGAGACGGCGCAGAATCGAGGACGACTAAAATGGCGGTTCTTGGGAAGGTTTCATTGAACTTGGCGGAATTAATGGCTTCGAAGATGGAGACTCGCATCAAAAGAAAACTTCCGATGACTTTACAGGACAGTCGTTTCGCCATCGAGGCCACTCTATCGGTAAATGCCGTTTCACTCCCTCCAATAAACTTATTCTTAGTGACATGCATTAAAGTTGTATTTTTAATTTTATCCAATAAAATTACAGAAAAAATGCTTGCTTTGGTAATTTCAAGCTATTTATTTTGGTGGACACGTATCCTAGCTGGCTGTTTTTGGTTCATGCTTGTTAGGTAAATTAAAGCAGTTGTGTTTTTTTTTTTCTTGGACAGATCATAAATGTAAAACCAGGTATTTAAATGTATATTTTGTTTTAATGGTATCCACACCCGTGGATTAAGGATATTTAATAAAAGATGGGCGTTAATTTATACCATTATGTAACGTTTGAACAACTTAGTCCGAGGTCCAACATTCTTGCCCCTTTCTTTTTTGTTGTTGGATTCTAATTTTGTTGTTCCGTGTAGTTATCCCTGAGCTTTGTCGAGGTCAAAGGTTCCCATGACCCGCAAAGAATCGGTCCAAACTCGGTTGAGTCGGTCAAAGAAGACTTGTTATCCGCAAAGGCGAAGGACTTGACAAGTAGCTTTCAGAAGAAGCAGAAGCCTAGAGTGAGTTCCAGTGACTCGGAAGAGTCGGCCGCATTTGACTTGAAGGGCTCAAGGGAATCTATCACCACTAGTTACAGTAGCAACGCGACTTTGAATTCGGAACTCGCGTCGGAATCGTTCCCGGATTCAGAGACCCAGTTAAGCCGGGGTCCGAAAAGGGGGTTTTTCTCATGGAAGAGAAGGCGGTTGAATTTTGGGCCTGGACAGAGGAAAGGCGAACCGTTGACCCTAAGTGCACCGCGGGTATATTATTTCTTCTTTTTTTTCCTCGTTTCAAATATAAAACGATATTCCATTTGGTGGTCAAATTTTCCAAAATCAACGATAGTTTGGAGGAGATAAAAGCGTAATTTTCTCATAAAATAATTTTTTGGAAATAGTTTTGCCTATGACTTGTCTTTTTCCATATTCTAATCTAATGCTCGTCACGGACATATATATATATATATATATATATATATATATATATATATATATATATGTACTCGCAGAAAACAGATGCTGTTTTGAGCACTTCAGAAATATTAGATTTTGAAGATGACAGTGGCATAACAAGTAACTGGGAAGTGAAGGAACTGGCGAGCAGAGATGGGCAAACAAAGCTTAAAACCAAAGTATACTATGCTTCCTTCGACCAAAGGAGTGAACAAGCTTCGGGAGAGAGTGCCTGCGCGGCACTTGTTACGGTCATAGCCCACTGGCTCCACTCACACCAGGACATGCCCACCACATCCCAATTCGACAGCCTTATCATTGAAGGTTCCTCTGAGTGGCGAAACCTTTGCAACAATGAAACCTACATCAGATCATTCCCCGACAAACATTTCGATCTTGAGACAGTCTTAGAAGCTAATCTTAGGCCCCTTTCTGTCTTGCCCGACAAGTCTTTTATCGGGTTCTTTTGCCCCGAGAAGTTTGAGTTCTTGAAGGAAGCGATGTCGTTCGGTGAAATTTGGAAGAAGATCAATAGGAAAGCTGAATTAGATGATGAGCCGAGTGTATACATTGTGAGTTGGAACGATCATTTCTTCGTGTTGAAAGTAGAAGCCGATGCGTATTACATCATTGACTCGTTGGGGGAGCGGCTCTTTGAGGGCTGCAATCAAGCATACATATTGAAGTTTGACCGTTCAAGCTTGATGTATGAAACGGGACGAAAAGAAAAGGTTGGCTCTGAGGAAATGGGCGGGGGAAATAGCGGTGACCATAAGGGGGAAAGTGATCAAAAGATTATATGCAGAGGCAAAGAGTGTTGTAAAGAGTTTGTTAAGAGATTTCTAGCAGCTTTAACACTTCAGGAACTTGAGGAGGAAAAGGAAAAGAGTGCAGTTTCCAACTACCCTCTTCACCAGAGATTGCAGATCGAGTTCCATCTTTGCTCTTCTCCGTCTTCTTCAGCGACCTCTTCCACATCCTCATTCTTCTCGAGCGAAAATTTCAAATTGAACAAGTAGCAGAATGGCACCAATCTCTGTTAAAACTGTTAGATTAGATAGCTGTTTAAATACTGAAATAGCAGTGTTTTTTTGGCAGAACTGACTTCCTGATCAAGTCCAAGTATACTAAGGAAATCTCTGTTTTACATTTGATAAATTCAGATGATAATGGCCAAAGGGCCTACTTTTTTGTAGTCTTGAGTCTTGTGGTTGTGGCCTTTGCAGGGAGAAAACTGAATTTAATAAGTACAATGAACAACGTTTGGCAGATTACAAGGATTAGTCAGTACGTAATTATATAAGTAGCTACTTGGTCTAGTTAGAGGGGGGAACAAAATGATAAACCAATGACAAGGGGTTACAGTTATGTTTAAGGTTAATTGAAACGACTGAGAGTGCACCTTGTGGATTTCAAGGCCCAGAACATACTTTGTAGGACAAACATAAAACGCACGAAACATCAAAACATAACAACGAGGAATAATAATTGAAGTAACTGCCCAACTATATTGACGCTGCAGACTCACAAAATGATGAGTTTGTGTTCCCATTTTATTTGGGCAGCATCTGGTTTTAAGCCCAATCGTATGAGAAAAAAAGGAAGTACTGATGTGGACAATGGTTTGCGCATGGAATGGAAAGGAGGTTAGAATGGCTTTGGGCTGCGAGGTTTGCGCAAGTTGGAAAGAATTTTGCTTTTCCAAGACCTCTTATGGGTTTATTCCAAGGTCTTCTTGGGGCATCCCAATCGAAGGAATCCGTAAATAATATATAGACATGATATCTGTAGTCGTTAAGTGCGTAAGGGGTCCACCTTTCTCCACGAATGCCAGGATTGAAAGTATTACGAGAGAGGGGCTTCTGGATTTTGCTAATAAGCGTCCACCCGGTGCCTCGCGGTCGATCGAATAATGGGGATTTAAATCTAATAAAAGGACATGAAGTGGTGGGACGGGTGAGCTGCCCCACATTGACCCCCCTTCAATGCTGATATTTTAATTATTGGGCAACTATTTTAGGTGAACCAATGATAATTTGAGGTTCTGGTTTGACTATTGGGATTCTGATCTCTATCTTATTTATTTCCATATATTATATCCAAAACATTATTACTACACAATAATGAAGAGATGGACCACCAAAGTCACACCGCCTCACGATCCCACGACAAACGATTTTACATCACTAAACTTATTATGGTGGGACCTTCTTGTCTATGGTATCCAACTGAGAACCTCACCAATTATTGTAAAAATCACTGAAATAACCAAGTCCTCCTAATGCGAGAGAGGAGAGAGGGTAGTTGAGGTAGGAAACAGTCTCTCTCGTTTGGTAACTTTTTCTTGGTTTAAAAGAAATGGGTTAACCATCACCTTCTAACCGAGTATAATACTCCATAAATTTTTAAGAGTATGTAAATTTCGCAGATCCTTTAAAAATCCACGAGACCCATAGGCTATTTTTTTTTTTTTTTTTTTTTTTTATGTAAATCCTAATTTTCAAAGATTATACACGATTTCACACCCTAAATCTCTATCAACCATTTATATATTCGGATGTAATAACATAATCAAATTGAATTAAAAATTACAAAGTAGGTGACAGGTGGCGATTACTCCGGTGTGTAGTTTGGTGCGGCTTTGGTAGTTCCAGGCTGTACTTGCATGGCATGGCTAGAAGGTCCACCCACCAAAGGCATCATGATGCTATTCTAAATTAATTTAGGATTTTTTTTTATGGGAATTGTTTTTTTAGGACAGAAAAAATAAAGGAATAGTAGAGAGATAGGTCTTTATTTTTTAGGAATATAATGCGGAAAGAAAAAGTGGTGGGTCAAGGCCTATAGGGGTGCCAAAAAATAGCCTTTAATTGGGTGGTGTGGAAACTGCGGACACGATGCCATGGCGAATTAACAGCTTCGGATGGATGTTTATAGCGTGGTTCGGCTCCCTCCCTCCGCTTCCCAAAAGGCCAAAAAAATAAAAACAAAATGATAAACACCACCCAAACCGAAACCCATGCATATCGAGACAATAAAGTTCTTTTCTCTCTCTCTTTTCTCCTCTTTTTTCAGGATTCATGCTTAGAGAATGAGGTGTCACTTTCAAGTTTCGACACTAATCCTGGGTTTTCTCTCTTAAAAAATGAGTCATAAGTTGTTGGTCTTTTATTTCAGAGTTTTGCTACAGGTATAAAGGGCGGGTACCTTTGGGGGATTCGGTGACGATATATTAAAAAAAATATAAAAAAAACACAAATTGAGAGGAAACGAAATGAAACCAAAAGTAGAAATAGAAATGAAACCCCCTTCAGCTTCCACATCAATGCCATCATCATCCAAGCCCTCCCACGTACAGAATATTGTTTTTTTTTTTCAACCTCCCAACACTCTCTCAAACCGTACTCAGCTAGCAACTACCTTGCAAACTTCTCCCCCACCCCCGACGGTTCTTCACCTTCCCTTTCTTTTTGATTTTCAATTTTGCCTGCATCCATGATCCTCTCTTCTACGATCCAGCGGTTTTTCTCTTTACATTGCAGTTTATTTTTTTCACTTGCTATCTTTCAAACTCACAGAAGACGCCACTCACCCTCCCTCTCGTTCTTCCTCCGATTTTTGGCCAAACCTGTGAGTCCCCACTGGTGCCGTCTTCAAGCTCGACGACGAGCACTCTCCCACACCGTCCCATTCTCCCTACCCAGAAATCACAAGTGCATGCTCCTCCCTCATTCGCCAATCCAACGACGAAGCCAGTGCACCACCCTAGCGCCAGAAGCACTACCCTTGTGAAATAGCCAAACCGTGAGCCCAAACCCCATCGTGCACCACAACATTTCACCACCACCTTCCGAGCCTCCTTGCTGTTACCACCCTGCACCAAGAACCAACAACCACTGCCTAGGGTCTCCACCTCACGCCATTACTTCACGCCACAGTCGAGTGAAATGTACTCTACTTTTCTACTCCGAAACAGAGCACTTTGCCAACCACCACAGAATCTCAGTCCTCCACCACCCTCTCGGCTGCTCCATGTCGTGTTGTGCCACTATCAACTTATTTGCATCAAACAATGGAGCTTTTAAACAGGCATTTGCAAGTGCTATCACAAAACTAGGCAGAGTAGGCGTTGCCGCGTTAAGACTAGAAATCAAGGTGAGATTCGACGTGATTGCACGAGGGTGAACTAGAAGCTGGGAGTTTCCCTTTTTCCCTCAACTTTCTTTTCCCTTTGTTTGAGCAGAAATAGATTCACACCCATCGTACGTCCCTGTGTAAATAGCTTGTTTGGGAAGGTTTCTGTGCATTGTGTGGGGTTCGATGGCCGATTTCTTGTAAGGTGAAACTGAGTTGAAGTTCAAACAAGGTGGTGGGTTTCGACTTCAAGAAGCGGGAAAAACAAAGGAAATTGAAAGGTGGCTACGCGATGGTGGAAAAACAAATGAAATAGAAAAGGGGTGAGAGTGTGAACGCACCGTTTCACTAAGTACATGTGGACACCACGGGTACGTGGGGTATACCCCTCCCGGGTGCAAGAAGCATTTCTGTTCATTTCATACCGGCTGCACACTCCTAGGACTTCCACTCAAGAGTAAGGCTACATTTAAAATTGAAATGAGTGGTATTGAGATAATAAAATACTATTTTTTCATATTATTATTATTTTGAGATTTGAAAAAATTGAATTATTTATTATATTTTATATTGAAATTTAAAATTATAATAATAAGTTAAGATGAATTAAAATGAATTGAGGAACCAAACGAAGCCTTAAAAGGTGTCATGGAAGACAGAGATCCACAGCACCGACTGAGCTAGGAAACAATTGCAACCGAGAAAAAGTCTACATGCCGTCGTGATTACAGATAGAACTCAACCCACTCTTTTCATCTAAAATCTGGATATATGGGTGCACAACAGCCACAATAAATAAATATATAGGTTCTCGGTGGTTACACTTGATAGCAGAACAAAGGTCAAGAAATAGACATGGAGTAGAGCTACCATATGAAAAAAACAAGCATGCGGTAGAGCTAAAAACACATGGCATCCAATGCCATCTCCCACAAGATAAGTTACAGTACTAGTATAGCACATCATGATTATGGATTCTTTATTCCCTCTAACCCAAGTGGGCAAATTTCGCAAAGTGGGGAAAAAAAGACTTTTACATTCATAAAAGTTTTGGGGGTGCTCATGAACAAGATGTTCAGTTTAGACTGTTTGGGTATGAATCAAGATACTTACCAAAAATAAAGAAATACACATCAGTCAAATATACGATACTAATAATGCTGGAAGTTAAATTTAAATTAATCTTGTTCTTTTTTTCTGTTCTTTGGAAGCTTCGATCTGCGGTTACTGGACTTTTTTTTAGCATTTTCGCCGATGGTTTTAGTAATCCATGATTTAGCCATGAAAGCGCATTTTAGGCAAAATTTAACTTCCCGCATTATTATTATCGTATATTTGACTGATGTGTATTCCTTTTTTTTGGTAAGTTATTGCCCCCACGTTGTTTTCTGGCAAGAACTTCATTGATTCCCTAACTATGTTCATTGGTGTTTATAAAAAGAAACTTAGCAGGTCTTTCTTTTCAAGGGCTGTGCAGTTATATTTCTTACTTCACACAATTTGATGGGAGAATCCCTTCCGCCAAGAACAAGGGACAAAGCCAAAATAGATGACCGTGAACTAGTGCAGCCATATTAAGGGAGGCTTGTCTTTCTACATAATGAATGACTGAGCCTTTTGTGTAACCCAAAAAATCAACAGTTTTTTCATAACATTCAGTGGAGTTAATGTCATGTATTGATCTAAAACAAGGGGAACACATGAACGTAAAGAGGTCAAGAAAATTCTAATATTACAGAACATAAACAGACCACAATTAGTTTACAAATTCTCGGCATCAAATTCCCCAGTATCACTCGTCCTTTCAACTCAGCCCCCGTCTCTCCTCACAATTCTCATTCAAAAGATAGCAGGAATAAGATCATACAATTTGAAAAAAAAAAAAGAGGGTAAAACACTAGAAATGAATGTGGGAATTAACAAAGAAAAGTCAATCATAGATATGTGGAGAGAAGGCAAAATCAGTAAGGAGTGTGGTAATACCCGGCTGGAGCTCCCATTCCATTGATCGGTGGCATGCCATAAGGCATCATGGGCATTGGCCCTGCAGCATAGTATCCGGGCCCGCTGATCTTGGCCAAACTAGCTTGACCTTGCATCCCTTCCTTCGCATATTGCTGCCATAGTTGCTGCTCCTGCACAAGAAACTGCTGTTTCTTCTCCATATCAGCCATTTGCACATATGATGGAGGTGGAATACTTAAGGATGCGGAAAATGGGTCTTGATTAACTGTTTGAACTGTCCCATCCGGTGCGGGGAGAGCCAAAACAGGTGTAGTACTATTCCCCGCCCCTGGCAATGCCACACTGCTAGCACTCCCTCCACTTAACTGGGCAGTACTCACATGCTGCCTCACCATTCCCTGATCATACATTCCGTTCAACAACAACGGATCAAGCCCGCCACCCAAGGCTGCTTTCTGCCTCGACAAATTGCTCGCAGTCTCAACCAGTGCCAATTCCCAATCGGCTTTGCCGGATTCCGCAGCCGGATTCTGCCAAGCAGATGTCACTTCCTGCTGTCCATTCGAGGGGAATGCTTCCCACGATCCATTTGCACTATTCGCGGGTGGACCAGCAAACAAAGCCAAGGCTAGCCTATTCCCCTGATCATCTGCAGTAACTGCATCATCCCTCAAATTCACCAAGTCTTCAGTGACTTGCTGCTGAGGCTTAGGCTCTGGCACAGGCTCCGGTGGAGGCGGGGGAGTGTAATCCTCCGGGGCAGGCAATGCCTTAATCTCATTCATACTCTGTACAGGCTCCTCATCCTCTTTAGCCACGGCCTCCTGTTTTCTCTCAGGACTCTTCGGTCTCTTGGCCCTATCCCTGACAAACTCCTCCAACGTCTCCAACAGCTTACTCGTAATCCTCTGCACATCCGGATACTCGGACGACCTCGCCACACCTGTGTCCTTACACCAATTGTAGAACGAAACAAGCTCATCAATCTGCTTGGCCGCGCTCGCATAGGCATCAAAGGTCTTAACACAATCCGGGTACTCCATGTCGAAGAATTTATCGAGGAGCACCGCTAAAACCTCGCAGACATCAGCGTACAACTGGAAGCTTTCTGTCACCACCGGATACAACGCAATCAAAATCATCCGGTTATTCTTGGCCAGACCCGTGGGTCGGCACGACAAGAACCGGTCCAAGAGCCTCTGCAAATGGCCCATCTTCCCGAAAATCCTCTCGGGCTTCATATCCCTCAGTGGGGTGACCGTCACGGTCACCGAACCCCTCTTCTCAGCTGCTTCGCTCACATCCCCGAATGAACGGGACCGTCTCATCGACATCCCATAATTCCCGTACTCATGAGTACTACTATCGCCGCGGCCTCCGTAATCATATTCATATGGCCTTGAGGGCGGAGGTGACCTAAAATCATCTCTGCCGCCCCCAAATCTCATGTTTCCGCCAGCACTACCACTCCCGCCGCCGCCGCCGCCGCTCTTCCTGTCGAAAAGCATCAATTCCAGGCGCTGATCCAAATACATGGCGTAGGTTCTCACGAAAGCGGAGTGGTCCCAGGAGCTTGAATGCGCTTCGTCTCTGAAATCGGACATATTCAAGAGCCTAGTGCCCCGTCTCGTGGCATATAGGATCTCCTCCTGGAACAACGGGTCACCTTCGTTGAACAAGCGGTGGACGAGAAAAAGCGCCTTGAGGGCCACGATCCAGTCCCGCGTCTTACCTAGACGCTTCGAGACGGCAGACACGCAGGCGTGGACGTAACCGCGGGAGTAGGAAGTGAGGTTGAGGATGGAGCGGATGTACTTCTCGTCAGCGGGATCGTCGTCGTGGCTCGTAGCCTTCACAATCGCCACCTCGAGGTCTGGGGCCATGTTGCTCGCCACCTTCGCGATCCCGATGCTCGTCTGGTCCTTGACGGCCCCAATCGCCTTCCGGATCGTGCTCGGCGCCATAAGCAGTGTACGCTACCCTTTCGTCTGCTTCTACTTCTTAAACCCCCAAACTAAGCCTTAAAGAATAAATGGAGAAGTAGGTTAGTTAAAATTGACCTCGTAATTAATGGACGGTTAATGAAAATGAATTAAGCTCGTGAGTAGTTGACTTTTATTAAAACACAGGTGGAGTTCTCAACGAAAACCAACAAGAGAAATTGAAAAACGTCGGCAGGCGCGAGAGGACTCTGCGATCTATAGAAAAGAACTCCGGATCCAGTCACTTTCCTCGGCGTAAAAGGTCCGAACGACCACTGACGATCACGAGCTCAGCCGATCAGGGCGGGAGAGCGACAGAGCTATCGTGTTATGAAAGAGAAGAAGAAGCAGAAGCTCCGAAAAGTTCACTTTGCTTTCTTGGTCAACTATACTCTGTGTCTCTCTGGGGTGGTTGGTTTGAAGAGCGGGGAGGGAAGGGTACAAAATTGGGAGTTACGAATATGTTGGATTTAAACAGTGGTTGGAACCCGGTGACGCGGATGGACATTAACCGTTGGATAAATCTGAGATCTGGGAAAGAAGACCCTTTGGCCAGAAGCGTCGAAAGGTGTGTGCGTGCTGAGCTGTCCGAAAGAAACGAGGGGTGTCTGCGTGACGGTGTGGGGGGATTTTAAGGAGGAGAGAGTCCCATGACCCACGGGTCGTCATTACATACAGTAGTACATTTGTTGCTTTTTTTTTTTTTTGATATTTTTAAATTATCAAAAATAAACACGTACGGCATACGGTGATGGAGATATTTTACGAGTTCGGCGGTTGGATGAGAAGGACACGTGGAAGTTGATTAGTAGGGGGTTCGGTAAAGCGTCCAGCTCATGGGAAGTGCGAAGATTTGGGGCGCAAACTTATAAAATGGATTAGAGGTATACAGCAGCGGAACCAGCAAATTTTATAAGGGGTTAACTTTTTTATTGCATGAGATATTTAAATAAAATAAAATTATAAAATTATAAAAATATAACTATATATAAAATTAAATTTTAATAATTTGTTACATATATATAAAAATAAAATTTTAAAAAATACAACTTAATACATGTTTCAAATTTCTAACGATAATATTTTATAAAATAATATTAATCTATTATTATTTTTATAATGAAATATTTAAAATTTATTTTTTCATAAAAACAATGAAGTGATCTGTTAAAATGTCATCTTTTATTCTAGTATGTAAGCTAGTTTATCAAGATTTATGTAAAATCTAAATATTTTTATGTCACATTAAACATATAATGTTATAATATTCGAGATCTTAAATAAATTTTTTAACTTAATGAAGTCTAGAGAATAAAATCTCTCAATTATTTTTCATGTAAATCATCAATTTTAAATGATTTTTCTTATATTTTCACTTTAAATTGCATATTAAAAAATCTAATATTGTATAATAAAAAAAACTTAGAGATCTATATTAATAAATTTTTTTTTTTTTAAACTTAGTTTTAATTTAATTTTGATGATACCACATTCTTGAAAATAAATAATATATAAAAATTATATAAAATTTTAGAACAATAAAAAAAATTAAAGAAATACATTTTTAGATATATTGAAATTTTTAAAAATTTTAAATAACATATGATAATTGTAAATATTTATAGGGTGTGGGTGGCTGCTGTCCCTTAGACATAACATAGGTCCGCCACTCGAGGTATATATATATTTGATGTGTATAATTGTATTGAATGTGGGTGGAAGCCCATGGGAGGAGAGAGCTGCAGCATGCTGTATGCAGTATCGTTTAGCCATTTTTGGAATCTGACCACTTGCTTCCGACATCGACAGTGTTTGAATTCCGTTACTTTAACTTTGAATTTGTCCAGCTGCTTCGTTTTAAAATTCCGTTACTTTAACTTTGAATTTGTCCAGCTGCTTCGTTTTAAGCTACAATTAAATTAAAATTTTATTATCTATTACTATTTATTGTTAATATATAACACATCTTATGTGTAATATATTTTTTTAAATACAAAATCGTAGCATTTATGCCCCTTCCCCTACTCGATTCCTTCTCTCAGCTCACTTAGTCCCGCCGTGCGCCACTTGTAGTCACCGGCTACCACCATCGTCAGCCTCCAGCCCCACCGTCAGTACCGTTGATACTCGTGTACTTCTCTCTCGTCGCATCGCGAACTCCTTCCTCGCCAAGCAACCGTATCGTGTTTGACCTCTGTTCGCCACTGTCAGCCACCCAGCAACGCCATGACCACCTCACACCAACAAGCCTCTAGCCACCTTCGAGCCTCCACGCCAGCCCCCACGTGCAGCCCCCTCTCCACTCTCGAAATGGGTCTCACACAGATTTAGTCTCGAAATGCCGCTGTCGTAAGCTAGACTAGCCACCACCATCAAGCCCAACGACCTCCCAACAACTCTCACCATTGAATCCAAGTCATGGCAACCTCATCCTCCCTTTTCATCATAGCTCAAATAAGCTCAACTCGAAAATGGGTCTTTCCCTCTCTCGCCACCATGCCGCCACCGTACACTAGCCCAGCCACCACCACTGAACCCCACGACCTCCCAACAACCCCTATCGTCAAACTCAAGTTATAGCAACTCCTTCCTCATTTTTCATCGCAACTCAGATTAGCCCTCAGTAGTTACTTTCCTTTGTTGGATTTCGAATTCGAGGGTGGGGGAGGGGGGTTATGGGGGACTTGGGACAAATTTATCAATTTACTTAGCCACGTAAGATGTGTTTTGGATGATACGTAAGTAGTTGATGTCAATACTTTTTCATTAAATTAAGAAGTGGAAGTGGTCAATTTTTACCAGAATTCTGTGTTTTTATAGCCTATCAAAAATAAGATATCAACCGACAGGATTGTTGATTACGAGGATCAGCTTGATCCATTCCGAGGAATTTAAGAAGTGACTCGGGCATGTTGTGATGTCTTTTACTTTCTAGCTTGGCCTCGTATAAAGAGTTGAGACGGCAGTGAAGTTCTCGTCATTTTTATACTTCAATTTATAAATTTGTCACTTCACTTCTTATGTGATGCGCAACTGATTATTTATACGAGAATTTATAAATTTATATTTAAACGAATAGTGGTATATGATAATATTTACACCCTATACTATATATATTGTATAATTTAATTTATAAAATTAAAATTTATTTTTAAATTAAATTATATCACTGGATGATATACGGTAGAAAGGCATTCAAATAGATTTATTCTATTTAAATATAAACTATACATAACTATTATTACACTGTTTAAAACTAATAATTATAATAATTGGTCAGAATATAAATATTTCAAAAATGTTAAAAAAATGTCTTTAAAATAAAGGATATTTAAAGCTTTGGGTGAATAGTTATTATAATTCATAATTTAATGAACCCAGAGCATCAGATCGCGTGGCCTAATGGATAAGGCGCTCGCCTCCGGAGCGGGAGATTGTGGGTTCGAGTCCCACCGTGATCGAATTTGTGACACCAGTTTGCAATTACGGTTCCTTTTACCTAATGATTTTACCGTTATACGACACGTCGTTGAGAACGTAATGCACTAAAACCAGTGCAAGAACCGTAATGTTCGTTGCGTTGAGATCTGTGAATTTTCACAAACCATTCCATATTTCCAAAAAAAAAAACATACGCTTGCTTGATATCGAATTTATGTATTTCGAGCCTCACATCAAGCAGATGGCCTTCATTGATACAACCATCACATTTTGTTAGCAAGTTTTAAGATCATTAATGGGAAACTGGTCCGTTACAGCACCAATAAAGCCACGCCAAAATGGGGCCATCTTAGCGGGGAATCATCCCTTCCTTTGTGAGTCTGTGTACTTGCACCTGTACAGGTAAATCCTTCTTACTCTATGCCATAAGTAGAACAGTGATGAGATTATCACAAAACCAGCTTCACATCCTAATCCTATTCCAACTATTCTTCCTACATGCTTCGTGTCCCGTTTGAAGGAAGAGCCAGCATCAACTATGAAAAGAAGTTCAGGAACAAATTACATGCGTATTGATCAAGGAAAAATGAAAATTGTCTGAATTTGCAGGAAAAGATGTAAAGAACGTCCTTGACAAGCATGGACTGCTGATACTTAAAAAAAAAGAACAGTACTCCAATTTTATTGATTACCTTCACTTAAGACGGAGAAAAATCGTAATTACAAACACAACACCTAGAAGGTACATATGAGCTAAGAATTTAAAAATCCAGGCATCAAAACCATTATATTCATATAGAGTACACGGCCTTAAAAAAGACACTTGACCTAAATCCGAACAAGCCAAAGAGAAGGAACTTGCAAAAAAACCAAGCACACAAGAAAAAAATATACAAGCAAATAAAGCGAAACTTACCAGGCACAAACCTTATGAGATCCTCAGGTAGGGCAAACCTAATTCGTCCATGCGGAGAAGTCCCCTCAACGGGCTAGGCAACGTGTGAGTTTCAGACCAATCAGAGTTCAAACCCTCAGCCCCACACTTAGCTAGAAAGTCAACCACAACATTTCTTTCACGAAAAATGTGATTCTTAATATATTCCAGGCTATTAAGATGTTCATGTAATTCATCCCAGAAATCTTCTAAATACCAAATGAGACAATTATTTTTAGTAATCCAATTAACCACCAGTTGAGAATCAGTCTCTATTTGAACACGATAAAACCCAAGAGCGTGACACCTACGAACGCCTTCCAATAAGCTACTGATTTCGACAAAATGATTGATACTCAGACCTAGGGGAGCAGAGTGAGACAGAAGTAACCTACTATTATAATCCCAAATAACACCCACAGTGCCAGAAGTGCCAAAGTTAGCGAAACTACTACCATCAGTATTAAGTTTAACCCAACCTTGAAAAGGTCGGTGCCATTTAACCACCCGAACCCTCTTGGACTTAGGAAACAAGACCGAGATATCCAGTCTATTCAAAATATCAATATCCTGGGTAGAAATAGAAAGCACTTTCATGATTTGGTCCATGATGCGCCGGAGCCATAGTTTAATAGCGTGTCAAACCGACTCTGTCGTATGAGCCTTATCATCATACCGGGCTTTACAGCGCCTCTCACAAAGTTTCCAAGTTATAATGGAGGGCAGAAGGCCAAAAATAATTCTAACCTGTGAATACTTACCCTCACGGCGAAACCAAAAATTAGTTTGATCTTTCCAATTGTAGAAAAAGGCCATATGACCCCTAGATGTGTGGTTGCTAGACGCCAAATGTGTCTAGTAAAATTCCCCTTCCATAGCACATGGTTCAAGTCCTCAATATGACGCTTTTGACAACAATTACATTTGGAAGCCATTGAGACACTTGTCATTCTAATTTTCTCGTTAACATTAAGGTAATTATTAACAGACTTTCACATCATGATATAAATTTTCTTAAGGAGATTAGTATGCCATATCTACTGAGTCCAAGGTAAAGGAGGCGTCCGAACCTAATACAATCTCAGGTGCTCTTAGTAGTAAATTTATCCTCCTTATCCTTAAACCAAATAAGCACATCTTGACCCTCCTTCCGTCCAGCCAAAAAATCATTCAGAGCATTGGCTTTTTGATGGCTCACTACGCTGTTCAGAAGAGAAATACCCCACTCATTCTCAATACGACACTCTTTATTCTTAATCAAAGGGTGAGCCGACATAGGAAATTGACCATAAAGTGGACCTCCATCATCCCAATTTTCATACCAGAAGGAGATATTACTCTCTTTCACTACCCATTTGGAACTATTTATCACCTCTGAGATACTACGAACAATAGATTTCCAAAAGCGGGTCCCTTTTGTTAGCTCCAGGAGGGATAAGTGATTTCCTTTAACATATTTACCTCTGAAAAAATGGGTCCAAAGAGCGTTGCCCTTAATAAGATTCCAGACAAGTTTCATGTGTAAAACTCTCTGAACATCCCAAAGTCCCTAATACCCAATCCACCTTCATCCATAGGAGTATAGATATGCTTCCAGGAGATCCATTTCCTACCACTCTTGCCCCCAAATTCACCCCAAAAGAAAGAGCTCAGAAGCTTATCAAGCTACGTATCACCACTTAGGGAACATCTAAAATAGCAAGAAGATGAGTGACCATACTAGATAAGACATGACGTAAAAGAATAGTTCTACCACCAACAGAGAGTATCTTCATCTTCCATCTCGCAATCTTCGTATTCACTTTCCCCAGCAAATCACCAAGATCGCAAGCTATGGGTGAAAACCGAAGGTATCGGTGCGGTTTTGGTCAAAAATCGAAACCGCACCGATCCCTTAAAATTATGTAAATCTCGACCGAAACCGACCGGTGAAGGGGGAGAAAATCGTCGACATCGGTCTCGGCGTAACTACGGTTGGTTCGTTGGCGTCTTCGGTTGCAACAGAGGTAACCCTACCCCTACGTGCGAAGCCTCGATGTGAGAGAGAGAAAGATGCGATTGAGTCGTGAGAGAGAGAGAGAGAGGGGTGGCGTGAGAAATGAGGACGAAGAAGGAGAAACAAGAAGAATAAGGTGTTAGCCTGAGATTTTAAACCTTAGAGGAAACGGTGTCGTTTGGCGCCGTTTGCTTTATATTTTTTTTCAAACACTGAGCTTAAAACGATGTCGTTTCATATATGTATAATTTAAAAAAAAAACATTTTATAACTTTGGTGGTTCAGCGGTCCAGCCCAGGATCAAACCGAGACCGAACCGCTGGACATCAATTTTTGCGAAATGCAATCGCTCGTCGATCGGTTCTACGTCGGTTTTTGCCAGTTCCGAGTTTCGGCGACAGGTCTAGGTCGATCCTGGTCAATTTTCCAATTTCTTGTACAACCCTATCGCAAGCCTCCAGCCTGTCATCCACAATAGGCACCCCCAGGTACTTGAAAGGAAACAAACCCTCCATAAACCCAATAAAGTAAAGAAGAGAATGTTTCCTAGAGACCGAAATTCTCTTAGAGAAGAATATGTCACTCTTCTCTTTGTTGAGCACTTGACCAGTCCAAACCTCATATTTGTTCAAAACTTCCATCAAACCTCTCATATTTCTTTTCCCACCATTAGCACAGATAACTATGTCATCAACATACATAAGATGAGAGATAATCAGGGTCCCTCTAGCTTGGGCAAATTGACCAATTTTACCTTCCTCAAATGATTGCTTAAGGAGACGAGAGAGCACCTCTTGGATTATAATGAATAGGTAAGATGATAAGGGGTCACATTGCCTTAGGCCTAGCTCTCCTATAAAGAAACCCATAGGGGTCTCATTCATTATGATTGAATACCACGGCGAAGATATACAAGAGTTAATCAGGTCACAAACATTAGAGGAGAACTCAAAGTTGATCAAAACATGTAATATAAAATTCCAATCCACTCGATCATAAGCCTTAGAAAAGTCAAGCTTAACCAAAACATTGCCCCCAATAGACTTCCTGTGAATAGAATGGACCATTTTCAGAGTTAAACTGATATTCTCAAAAATACTGCAGCCGGGGATAAAGGCCCATTGTTCTTGTGAAAACTAGTCATGCGAGCCGCAATAATTTTTGAACAAATCTTATAAACCACGGAATAAAGGCTAATAGACTGAAATTTATCAAAGCCAGAGGGCTTGTCCACCTTAGGAATTAACACAATATAAGAAGCCGTGAAACTTTTATGGAGCATATGGCTATGGAAAAAATCAACAATGGTTGAAAATAGATCATCTTTAACTAAGTCCTAACAAACTCTGAAGAAACCTGAACCAAAACCATCTGTCCCAGGGGTACTAACATTGGGAATAGTGAATAGAGCATCCTTTTACTTCCTATATGAAATGAGCTCTACCAATAGCTAAGTTATCCTCATTAGTTATAATGGAAGAGACCAGGTCACTCAAATTTGAGAGAGCACATGAGCTACTTTAGCCCGGAAACTCCTAAAAATAATCAATCGCGACTTTATGAATGTCAATAGGGGACTGTAAGACAATACCATCTGGTATACCCATCTCCTGAACTCTTTTAAGATGTTTGGCCTGCAAATAAGCATTAAAGAATTTAGAGTTCTAGTCCCCATCTTTTAGCCAACTTTTTTTGGCCATATAAGCAAGCCTAGTATCCTCACTACCCAACCAAGTTAAAAGTTCCAACTTGGATGTTAGAAGGTCATTATCATCCTCGACATTAAAGGAGACTTGAAAACGGTTTTCCAAATTATCAATACGAGCCTCTAAATCTTTCATTATGACGTTAGTCTTACCAAAGACACTTTTATTACACTCTTTTAAGGCCACCTTAACCATTTATTATTTAGAGGACAAGTTAATTAATCCATGACCAAGGCCCTCACGCTTTCACACCTCCTCCATAAAACTATAGAAATCCATATGATCAATTCACATATACTGAAAGCGAAAAAGGTTAGGACCATACCTGAATAGATCCTCCCCCGTCTAAATAACCAAAGGGGAATGATTCGAAGTAGAGCGCGCCAAAACCTGGTAAGAAACATTAGAGAAAGAATTAAGAAAATTAGTGTTAATAAAACTTCTATCTAACCTGGCCTAGCTGCGAGCTAGTCCACTTTGACCATTGCATCTGGTCATTTACAAGCCTTTGGAGCACATATCTATCAAATCACAAGTTTGGATACACTGATTGAACTTTTCCATGGCTACAAAAGGACGAGGACAACCACTTCTTCTTTCTAAATCATCCTTAATGATATTGAAATATCCACAGAGAACCCATGGAATATTGGCAGTCCCCATAATCTCCAAATCCGCCCAAAGCTCTATTCTTTCAGGTTGGCTGCACTTCGCATATATAATAGATAGAAGAAACACATGACCATTCTCCTCTACTTTCACATTAATAAACTGATTAGACCTTGCCACCCATTGTATCAAAACCACCGAGTTCCACAACAATCAAATTTTACATCAATGCACCTCATTTCTAATAAAATAATTGCAACTGAATTTACCTGAAAAGGATGAGATTCTATCCTCCAACAAAAAGGGCTCAGCCAAAACTATGATATTATGACTAAATTGTTTAATAATTTTCTTCAACCTCTTATAAGAAGTGCCAACTCCCCTAATATTTCAAGAAATAACAGGAATGATCATAAATTAAATTTGCAAGAATGAGTTACCACCCTAGTAGAGCTCCTTTTCTGTATAGTATTCATTGCGCATATTTTTTTTTAATTTGTCTCTTTCACTCCGTGATCAGAATGGGAAAAGTGTATCCCATCCGTTCTTTCTTCTTCATCTACAACCATGAACTTCTCATTTACACTGGCTATTGAGGACCTTGACTTATTCTTCTTTGATTTCCTCTTTAGGCTTCTTAGAGGATTCTCCCATTCTTCACCCAACTCTATTACTCTGTTTGCAACCAAATTAATAGCTTTTATGCTAACTTTTTGTGGGTCTGGTAGAGGATAAGTTGATTTCATGATTTGTGGGCTCTCTTGCTCATATAAAACTTTTCCTGTGTCCTCAACAACTAAATCTTCAAGTGCTAGCGTGGAGGGAGAAAGAGACTTCTCTGGTTGATCATCATTCAGCTGAGCCACAATACTAGAGCTGTCCTATCCTTGACCTGGAGCTTCGGGGGGCCTTTATTTTCCACTAAGGTCCTGGTTATCTATGCTACGTGACCCTTTAGGCTCTCTACATTCTTCTCCTTCTTCATGTAGGTCGTGGGTAGCATGCTGCACTTCTTCTTGTTCAATTCCATTTAGTTGAATAACCAATTGGCCTCCTGTTTCCTTGTCTGTAGTATTCTCATTTTTTGAAGACCCTCCTGCTTCATTCTCATCCACCTGAATTTTCATATCTTCCAACTCTGTTTTGGATCCTGCTGAAGACCCTTTCTTGACCCAAACTTGGTTAAAAAATCCCTTTCCTGGTTTCATCTTTACCATTACGACATGTTTTAGAATTATGACCCTGTTGGTTACAATTGTGGCAATAAGCAGGTAATGTTTCATAAGCCACCTCTTGTCTCCTACTACAAGTCAAACCAGGGCATCCAACCCAAAAGTGAGTGATCAAATCTCGGGAGGCATCTACCTCTAGACAAACCCTTGCTCCATCAGTTATTGTAGCATATGTAGTCGGATTGTCTCTCCGAATGAACTTTACAATCAGTGTCTTTATCATTTTTAATACCGAAACATGGTAAAAATGAGGGGGAAGCCCAAGTAAGAAAACCCACACAGGCACGCATGGTGACTCGTATTCCTTTGTGTAATCTAGAGACCATGCGAATGGCCTATAGAAGACACCATTGATCTCACAAGACTCTCTGGAGAGAGCTTTATTAAAATCTTCTTCATTTGAATCTTGATGAAAACATTTTGTGGACGTTGCATCGCCAAGACCACAGGACAGCAGGATAAACCCCATTGGCAAATGATGAAAGACCTTATAGCATCAAGTGAAGGTCTCTAACGAAGGAACTTTAGGACAATGAAAAATTGAAATGGCCTTGCAGTGGCCTCTGTTTCCTCTGCAGAGAAAATAAAGCATATTTGACCTTCTATAACTTTCGGTGGCCTGATAACAATCTCCACTTCAGGCAGCGGTTGAGGTGCTGCAAAGACTAAATCAGCAACGGATTGGTGGCCTGCCACAACTGGCTCTACGGTCGCCATGCATACCACATGCTTGAGGTCGAGTCAACCTAAGTCCCTAGATCTGCCCGTGATGATCTGCTCACATGAGTGGTGTGGCCAAGCCCCCTCAGTTTCAATCTCAGGTCGATCAGACTTAGGTGAAGGAGGACGCAAGTCAGACCCAAAACAGTACTGCAAATTTGGTGGCCTTCTCCCAAAGACAGAGACCCTTGGAGCTGATAAACATGCCGGAAGACCCTCGATGAAGTCGCCTGAGCACGGAAAACCGTTCTGTGCCGACGGTGAGCACCCACTCGCCGTATTGAGTCGGCGATCGGGTTTCTCTCTCCTCAATGGGTTTCCCTCTCTTCAAAGGCTATTCTCTCTCCTCAGTGGGTTTCTCTCTCCTCAATGATTTTCATTTCAGGGTTAAGCTCTTGTTGTAACTGAGGTAATGAAAGATTCATAAAAAGGGATAAGGCCTGTGAGCAAATAAGAGGTGATGGATTGATCTCCTCATGTAAGGTTTGCTAACTGAAAATGAGTTTGGAATTGTTTGGCTTAATGTGAGGTAAAAAGATAGGCTAAGGAATTCCATACTCTGTGAGAGGTGGTTGCCGAGAGAACATGGCTAACAACTGATTCAGAGAGTGAAGAGAACAAGATGCTCAGCACAAGCTAATTTGTTCTTTTCCAAGCTGAAAAAGCAGGATTGATGGTTGTTTGGTTGGGAAGAAATTCTGGTGGACAGGAGAGTGAGCCATCGGTCCATACATGGCTTGAAATGGGATGCAACAAGTGTCTTTACAGGCACATAACAAGTGGATATCCATGATTGTATGTGTTGCATTTGTCTGGAATGTTTTGATCAAGGCTCTTTTGGATCCGCCAATTTCCTTCTGAATGTTGAAGTCTCGGGGAACTCTCTCACCCTCGGGCCAAATTGCAGCATTTCATGAACCTTTAATGAGCAATCAAAAGAAGATGCAATTAACCATTTGGTCATATTGATCAAAACAATGGAAAAGGCAGCAAGCACAGGAAAATATGTCGATGTCTTCCTAAAACAATAGCTCTTTTGTACTGAAAAAATTCATGCGTTGTCGAAAGATTTTTCTTTTGCTAAATACACAGCTCAAATAAAATACTTTGAGCAGAAAAAGCAAAAAATGTTAAACGGTCCAAAGAATTTGTTTCAGCTAAAACTTCCGTAATAGGATAAAGGCTTGGAGATTAAGCTACGTTTGGTTTCCAAGTTCAGCTGAATTTAGTCTAATTTTAAGTCGAGTCTAACATCCAAACACCTAACTCTTAAATTACTAAATTCATCCTAACTCAAAACATTTTTACATGTGGAACCCACAATCTTTTTTAACTTAAAACATCTTTATACATGAGACTCACAATTTTTTTCAATTTTTCATAAAAAGTACTAAACTTATCTTAACTTCCAAACACACTTTAAACTCAGTTTAGATGGCCCCACATAAACTCCATCTACTATTTAACTTATTACTATTTATAAAAAAAACTCAATTGAACTTAATTTAACATCAAAATGCAACTTAACATATCAATATAAGAAAGCTTAATTTATTAAAAAATAAAACAAAAAGAGCATCTGAAAAATGCCCACATTCGTTTACAAGGAAATCAATTTGGTCAAATTACAGATCTCTAGAGGCACTTTACCTGTCTGGTTGTCTATGCAATTTTAGCCGTGGGTCCACTCAATTCATCCTGACCCAGATTCCTGCATCATTGGGCAATATTTTAAATCTCAATCACATCAAAGCAACGAGGACTACTCAAAGCTTAAGAATCGATCATTCACAAGTCTATAAGCACTTTCAGGCTTCAGTAGAAACAGTTCTTTCAGTATTATACCAGAATTGCCTAAAGCATATATATCTTCTGGCATCAAGTGAAATTGGAAACTTTCTTAACCAAACAAGAATATATATGAAGGGTGGGGCTACTATGCCGCCTCACCTTTACCGCTGGGCGGTATCTTTTTATTCACATTTTTTTAACATATTTAAATACATTTAAAAAATAAATAAAATATATATCAATATATTTAAAATCACTTTTTTAATCATTAAGTAAAAAAAAAAAAAAAAAAATTTGACCAACGGTTAAATAGAGGTGTCAAATGGAGTGGGCACAATATCTTTTTCCACATATAAAAGGTGAAAATGATTATGGAGAACTACAAGTGAGTGATGTGGCAGGAGTTGCCAGCACAGTCATAATCCACACAAGGATTCGCAATATGGGAACCCCATGATGTATTCAGTGTACAAGATTCAATGCTAAGACTCACTCACTTTGCTTCTTAAGTTCCAGTAGTCTATCATCTTGTTGAGAGCAGCCACTGACCAATAAAATTGGCAGTAGTCAAAAACATCGATCGAGAATATAGATTTGGATAGTAAGATGAGAATTTTTAGTTTTAGATAAAAGTTTAAAATATTATTTTTTTAATATTATTATTGTTTTGGGATTTGAAAAAGTTGAATTGAGATTTGAAAAAGTTGAATTAAGATTTGAAAAAGTTGAATTATTTATTATATTTTATGTAAAAATTTGAAAAATTTGTAATGATAAGATGAGAATTTTGTGTTTCATCCCACTTGCCAAACCTATCAAATTAACTAACTTGTACAAAATTTTCAATTCGAAACAACTAGAAAACCTTCATCCGGAACAGTCCTTCGTTGAGCAGAGACAAGCTGAAACTAGCAGATAAGAAGAAAAGAGAATCTCCACACCACACCTCCATTACCGAGCAGCACCAGCAACGCACTCATGCACATGCACAGCCACGGACAAACTCAAATAATAAAGGCAAAGGAGAAGGAGAAGAAGACAAGGCCGGCTGAAAGTTGCAAGATTATAATGACCCAAGGAGTTTAACACGTTGGCTCAGTATCAATTCTTGTTTCTCTTATACAAAACACGAAAAACCAAGCCTCGAGATTCAAATATAATCTCATACTACATCTTTGTTATGAACTTCGTTGATGACATCCAGCCTAGCCTTTGACGGTTTCATTTTCCGCCAATAGCAAACTGCCAGTATTTTAGTATCTTTGATCACGTTGACAAACACAATGATAATTTTTTGTCCTCCAGGTGGGCCCACTTGAGACATCTAACGGTACAGATAAAGGATACAAATCTCCAACAAGCCATTTAAATAGGACTTGACCAAATTAACCATCACATGATTCACGGAAAGTATATAAAATGCTACAACAACCCATTTGATCAATCCCAGTATTCAAACCAGCTGAGTTTTCAATTGCCTGAGGTTTGAACGGAGAACTTATAGCTGAGTCAAATTATCCCGTAGAACCAGGTCAACTGTCGCCTGGCGAAGAAAATGTTAATAAATCTCTGGCAGTAGCTTACGTTAACCTATCGGGTGGGGAGAAAGGATTGGAATTTGCGTCCTCTGATAGCTGAAAGAAAAGGATGCCGCAGAAACATCCAAGCAATGATGCAAAATTAGAGATAAGGACAACATTTTTCTTTTCTTAATATATGCTTTCTTCAAGATTTCTGATTTGGACCGAATCTAAGAAGGTTTACCCATGAATGTCATGCTTTCACAAAAGAAGACAAAAACAGTTGTCTACTTTTGAGTTTGAAACACTCAAGTGAGATCAAATCACGGTCGCTGTTTCCTTTGCAAAAACAAGATGATAGGTGAGGCAGAGAGAATCCAATTTGAAAGACTATTGCAAGAGTATGTAGCAATTGCGATCGGAGTAGGCATCGTTATGCTATCAAATTCCTTTTGAACTTCACAGTTCACAGCCTCGGCAGAAAGGACACATTTTCAAGATTCTAAGACGCATTTCATCAAACAATTTGTGTACTTGCGTTCGCTTTAACACTGGCAGTCAACGTAAGGAATCTTCAAATACATGATAAATTTTCTCAAACAAAGGACCGTCATAGAAAGCCTAAGATCCTGAGGAGTGAACAGGTTCTCCGTTAGCACAAAGAACACAAGCATGAACAATGAAGTTGCAGAGAGAGGTTTAGCGCAGGGGTCTGGTGTTGCCAACGGAGAAGCATGCAGGGGGCTAGTTTAGGGAGTTAGTTGCTATTGTTAAGGGTGTTTTGGTAAAAGCAAATGAATATTTCAGGGGCAATAGGGTAAAAAAAATTTGGACCATTTCTCGATTTGTGCGTGTCATCCTTGCGCAGGGGCCATGCTAATCTTCTCTGTATCGTTCCAATTTTATCGGATGTCCCCGAAGGGACGTCAGTCTACTGCGGCGTGCTAGTATGTAAAGGCAATTTATCATTTGGATCCGAACGATGTGGGATAACAGTAATGATCCTTTCTATTGGAGGGATGCTATACTACAGGCCCAAGCCCACACTCTATGCACCAGCCCTAAGCTTGTGCTTGGGCCTATAGATTAGATAACTGCTCCAGTGCTATTGTAAAAATCTGATATGGGCTTGGACCCACTTAAGTCAGGTGTAGACAGTTGGGATTTCGAAGAAAGAAATAGTTCACCCAATTTGTTTTTGTTTTTTGGGTTATTTTTTTATTTTTTTTATTTATGGCATAAAACCTCATCAAGATTGGGTCTTTTGAATCCTATATTAGATGGAATAATACTAGCATGTCCCTTCATTTTGATCTCTCATACATTTAATTTTTTTTTAAAATTGCTTATTGATTTTGGAAGTGACTATTAATATATTAGTATTTTTTTTTTTTTTTTTGAAAAAGTTTAAACATGTTTAAAAAATGTTTGAATTTTTTTTTTTTTAAAAAAGTACAATTTGCACTAAGGAGCACACCAAGTGGGCAAATTGAGGGGGTATAGTAGGCTAATAGCAGTACGCTTGAAGATATTCCATCCACCATAACCAATTAAGTATCATATTCAACTTTTTGTGAAATTAAATCCAGATTAATAACTTAACAACACGTCCCATGCAAATTCATCTTTTGATTATTATGTTGCACCCAGACTTGGCTTTTAATGACCTCAAATTATTCGATAACATTGATTTACAATCCAAATTAATTGCTCAAAGCATAGAAGATTTGGATATATCCTTATGACTAATTATTAGGAAAAATTCTAAACGCAACCGCGAGTTATCTCCATTGCGGCCTCGGCACCTACGTGGCATAAGTGGTAAATGCAGTCATTTTATTAAACCAATTTCTAAGTCCCTTCACATTTTCGACTACTTACGAGTTACCTACTAGGCCTCAAACGCTTCTTCATAACTCAAAGACCGAATTCCATACTTAATTTTGTTAGGTAAATAATAGATAATAAAATCTAGGATAAAGATTTTGAACTTCTAAAACCGACATCAATTCGAGCAAAATAGTAACACAAAAAAGTATGTTTTCTAACTTGTGCATTACAAAATTTGCAAAGCTTATTTTCTCAAAACTTCCATTTAGAGAATAACTCAGCAACCAAAGAAAGCTTGAAGATTCACACTCAGATAAAAATACCCTAAACTAATAGGCGAAGAGCGGGTTTATACCGCTCTATATCAGAAAAGTCATTCCTTGTCTTTGGCTCAGAAATAAGCTCCTCAAATGATAGGAAAAATTTTGCTTCCCCAAAGGAACCAAAGACCTTTGAGTAATCGAGTTTTGAACTTTGAACATCCACCGAAACGTTGCTATCATTCAGTGCAAGAATGTCAAGAAACAGAATCGAAAAACCTCGTGAGGCTTCGGAGCAAGTGAATATCTCACCGTAGTCTAGAACCTAGGACAATAAATTTGTAGTCCAAAACTGTGAGGTCGGAGCAGAGAAAGTGCCGTCGTACACATTTTTTGAGCTAACGTTGTGGGCATTGGAGAGTTTATTGGAGAGAGTAGAAGAGGAGGCTTGGTTGTCCATTATCAGGGTCCACATACGTAAAGGCTTACGCACTTTGTTCTTCTTCCTCTTCTCTGTGTTCTTTCACTGCAAAAATTTCTCTGTAGAATCGGACACGAAGAAAGAATGCCAAGAAAAGTGTGAAAGAAAGTGAGGGGAAAGAGAACACCTACGTAACCAAAATTTATTTATAAGTTTTTTTTAACGTATCCAACAAATTCGAAACTGCAGAAATGCAGATGAGCAGATCGAAGACCAGTTGTTCTATTTCTTTCAAAATGAAATCCCTCCCTCCCTCCCGCATCATGTTTCTAAATTTTTTTTTTTTTAATATTATCGACTGACTGCCACATCAACCACGAGGCCGTGACGGGATTAATACCTGGAGGTATATAGTAGAATTGAATTATTAGACCATCTTGAAGTGCAAATATATATATATATATATAAGGGTTTTGCTATACAGCCTCTCAACACTTCACACTCTACTATTTTTTAAATTTTATTATTTTTTAATTATTTTTTAAAATTTTTTTTGAGTTTATTCTTTTTAAATTATTTTAAATTTTCTATTCATTATTCATATAATAAATATTTAATAAAAGAAAAAAATTAAAAAAAATATGAAGTGTGGAGTGTTGAGAGATTGAGAAGATTTATTGTATGTATAATATCTACTATATATATAAATGCGAATGAGCAGGCAAGAGTTTTTACATTTCCTTCCGATTTTGTCCTCCATTTTATATTCATTTTCCCGCTATGTCCTTAATTTCTCCTGCCAATTTTTTTTCCACTTATATTTTTTATCACCGCTTGGACCGACTGATTTTAAGTATAAAATCAAGTTCTTTTTGCCACTTTGTATAAAAGTCTCGATCTTATCAGATTCTGACAACGCGTGAAAAGGATTAAAGAGTACTGAAAATACCGCATGTCCATATTTTGAGAATTTGTTATAAATTAATCCATTTTCTCAACACGAATCTTGTAAAATATTGAAGTACTTGATCCTTTACAAGATTAATGTTTATGGTCGGAACGCACATAATGAATGCTCGAATCGTTTTAATTAATAGGTCACGTGAAATCACGAGCCTTTCACAAATTTGTTAATTTATATTGTAATTAAGCCTCAATTAATTATTTGAAATAGAGAAAATATGTCTTTCTACTTAATTTATTTGTAAAGAAATTCATAAATCTAACTCATTTCATAAAATCGGTTATTCAAGAGAGAATTGTTCATTTCTTATAAATATATATACCCAAGATCTTGTCCAGAGACAATGTGAGATTATTCCTAAACACCCTCTCTCACGTGCAGATCAGTATTTTTCTTAATTCTTGTCACAGAGTAAGTAGTGTAGACCCTATTTGTCCTGGGACAAGATCTGATATCATGAAAATGAAAAGACAGGAAAAGTATTTGAAAGAGTTTTTGTACGTATTTTTCAATTGTCCAAAAAGTTTAATCTAATGAAAAAATGTAAGTTTTATTATTTATTTTATATCTTAACACTTTATTTAATTAAAATAATATAATTGATCAAATATTGAACTCAACGTACAAAACAATTGAAAACACACTCATTATATCACATAGTTTTTTCTTCTGGTTTCTTCAAATACAAAATGGCTGCAGGTAATTAAACAAAGCAATTCATGTGCTTCTTTTCCCTTCGCTTTTCTTTCCTTCTGTTCGATAGCCTAAGGTCTAAGTACGTTCATTTTTTTTCCCCAATCACTTATCAAAGACACAGACCATACGTTTAATTTGCTAAACCATGCACTGCATAAGAAAAGTCAAATAGATAATATATGTATATAGCAACGTTAACATTATCCATAGCTGATCGATCAACCGTCGACGTTCCTCAGAATCTCCAAACGCTGCACGGATTCGGTGAAAGTTCTGCAAAATCATCGTTTTTTCACATGATCTCAGGCCTACATATCATGACTCCATGCATTTGGAAATTGTTTGAATTAAAAAAAAAATGAGTGAACACTAAAATCACGTGAACTCATGTCTTTATTTTCTAAAACATTTTAAATAATTTATTTTCAAAAGAAATCATGATATTTGCAAAAAAAAAAAAAAAAACTAGATTTGTAAATTAGTGCGGAGGATGTCACATATATATCATGAAGATGCAATTTACAATAATAAAAATTTAAAATTAAACTTTAGTGTAAATTAAATATTGCAATATCAACAATATAGATATAAAAATATAGATATAAAAAAATATATATACGTACTGCCAAGGAACATCTCCGGCAAGCAGCCAGTCACCGTCTTTGTCTTGATATGTGAGTGCATAGCTTGCACGGCCATCTTTATCAATATTTTGGCGGCCTGCACATGAGATTCATGAGCATATTTATAATTAAACCCAAATAATCAAAACCGTTAATCCTACTCGAAATTCTCAGCTTGATTTTTATATATTTGTAAACGCCCCGCGACTTACCATTAGGAAACATGGTGATCAAGCTGTTTGTGAGAGCCTGATAAGAGTCGTAGAGCCTTAGATCAATCTTTCTTGCAATTGCTGCCCCCTTCATCTTGACCTTAACATACAAAGAGTTTGATGATCCACGGCCACCAGTACTATTCCTCTGATGATGAGCCGTTTGATCTGCATTATTAATCTGCCGACTCTGATCATGATCACGCTGGTGGAGCTGTTTCACCCTCCATGATTTAATGGGTGGCCAACCCACTACATGGTTTTCTTCCTCTTCTTTCCTATATATATCACATTTGAAAACTGATGATCAGTTATTAATATATGAGTAATGCTAGATACATGATATGCACGAGCCTTTCAGGTTCAATCAGTACTAATCATCTTAAACCATCTAATTAATATACTGATGAAAAATTAATCAATTGAGACAGATGGATTTGAAACATGATATGCTTGTAATTAATTTAACAAAATAGAAGGGAGCCTTTAGTTGTTTTTAATTGGGTGCCAATTATAAGTAGTTTTGTTCTAGGCAAATTCGTAAATTCGAATATACATATTGAACGTTTCTTTTTATCCTCAAAAGATAATTTCCCCCTTTTGGGTAAGCATTACAAAACTTTTCCTTCAATACTAATTTACCATTAATCTTAATTATTGACATTTTTTTTGGGTGAAATAAACCAATATATTTATCAACTCCGGTTAATTCGTGATTAAATTAATCTTGTTAACGGGAGTGGAGATACAATTTTGACTATGAGTAGTGGTAGGCTAGCAACATATTCACAATTTATAGGTAATTTTAAATATAATCATATTTTTTATTAAATTTAAACCCATCAAATCAAAAGTAAAAGTCAAAATAAAAATAAAAATAATATTATTTTATTACATAATTGCAAACAAGTTGGTATATAATAGTAAGTCTATCATTTCTCACCATATATGAAGGATGCGTGGAACCTTAAAAATGTCTTGCTGACCAAAAAAAAAAAAACAGCACTCATAGTTAACTCAGACCGGAAAATGTATAATAAATTAGATAATGTTTTCCCTTTGATTATTTTTTTCCCGGTTCCATGTTTTATATATTAAGGAAAATTGGAATGAGAATAGGCCACCAAAATATTGATAATTAGGATTCAGGAACGAACTACAATATTTTACAATATTGCCAATAATGTAACAAATTAAAACACATATAATTAGTTAAACTATTATTTTTAACATATTGTTAAAATGTTTTTTAAAATTTAAAAAAATTGAATTGTTTTTTATTTTTTGTTTGAAAGTTTGGAAAAGTTGTAATGATTAGTTTGAAAAAGTTGTAATGGTTAGTTTGAAAATTTTGTATTTAAATTATGTTTGGAAATGAGATGATATGAGAATTTTGGGATGAGATATATTTTCAAACAAGTCCTAAATTAATGATTCTTATATAACAATATTAAGATTTTATAAGTGGAATTAGCATTCTTTATTGAAAAAGCATGCATGATATATGTCTTATGTTCCTATATACGCTAATGCATTAAAAGAAAATTGATTGCATGTATATATTGATCATGCATGGATAAATGAATTAGCGCGCGCACAGATCACACAAATATATGAAAATATTATTCCAAGAGATAATCTATGGCTCAGCACCTTTGAGAAGACACACACACATATATAATAAGCTAGAAAGATTTCAATATTTAAAAAAAAAAAAAAAATCGGCTAAAACTGAGATGTAAAGATTATTCACGGCAACATATAAGTGAAAATTCCAATAAAATCAACATATAAAAATTAATTTACTTGTCGAGGATGTAAGGCTTCTTTTCTCCTTTCCGATCATCGTCCTCGTTTGGCTGGCCTTTCCACAACGTCAGGGGGAAGGTTGTGGTCTGTGGTAGGTCTCCAAAGGCCTCCTCAGAACTACGTTTCTTTTTTACCCATTTTTCGCTTTCCAAACAAGTACCGCTGCTATAGCTCCATAGTTCAGAGGCAACTGGTTCATTCAGTTCATGCTCGTGATCATTTAGGTCGAACCCTTTCAGTTTCAGTACTGGACTGTGAACTGGAAGGGCCAGGCCAAGTTGGAGTTCCATCGATCTCATACATATGACAAGCGGAAAAATCAACGTCGTAAGGTTCAGGAAATTATATGGAGGAAAAGGCTAGCTAGATATGGGGCTCAAAGGTGAATGGAGATTCCATTGGGAGGGATTATGAAGTACTTATACGAGTGTATATATGAGAGAGAGAGAGAGATGAAAATGACCATTGTCATCTGGTAGAGAGGAAGTTGGGGACAGCATGGAAGTTGGGTCGGCTAAAAGACTAGCAGTGATATAGACAGGCGAGGAAAGGGTGCACCAACGCGCCGAGATTGCCTTAGCCCACCCTCTCTTTTAGTTTTAACCTTCTGATCTGCCCCCGCGTTCACCAACCCTCTCTCTCTTTCTCTCTCTCTCTCTCACTGGTTATAATATTAATTGTAATTTTAATTAGTTTAGGAAAATCCTTATAAGCCAACAGGCATGATTCTTCAGAGGTATAATGAATCAAAATGTATATTTTTCTTTAAACCAATTTCGGCTACACATGATAACATGATTAATTAGGAGCTAGCGTTTGTCCTTCGTAACCTTCGAACTGGAACAGTACAATCGTTTAGGCAAGAAGCATTTTACACGATTGTTCAATCTCCGGGACAAATAATATATACAAATCTCAAATATACAAACTTTATGCAAGCTCTTTATAAAAAAAAAAAATTCACCATAGAAAATTGTAAAACACTCACTTTTTCTCGATAAATTCTATATTTTTACAAAAATCTTGTATAAAACTATACTTTTGAGCTTCTACCTAGCATTGTTCTTTATTAAAACTGCCGCATAGCTGCTTGACTAACTATATCTACCCGCGCGAGTACTAGCATATAACCAACGAGCGCCACTAAAGAAAGAAACTTGACGAGCCACACATTTGGATTGGTTGGCACTCATGGTCTTGCAGCTGCGCGCTGCTGCTATATATACGTACATGGACATTATAATCACCTGAGGTCCTAAACTACTCGATCGTACGTCTATATAAGTTACATCGATATTTGTAGACAAGATGATAAATTTCCAACTTTTTCTAAAGCTAATTGACAAGGTATGTCATAATTAAATGGATAAACTCTTTGATCTGGGCTCGTGAAAGTCCAACTATTTAGCATTTTTCTAGCTGGCCGTCTCTCAATGCCAGGCGTCCTGAGCTTTGCTCAATTCAGTCATTAATTCCTTCACGTACAAGCACTCAATAAAAGTTTAAACCAAGTGGGCCAATATAGAAAGAAACTTTGACCTAAAGTATTGCTATATATATATTCTCCTTTTATATGATCTATTTCTTTTATCATACTTTATAGGTGCACTTGTAATTACGAATATTATCAATATTTATTATATTAAAAAACCAACGGTGATCCAACTGTTAAATCTATCGAATCTAAAATTGTCAGTTTTCTAGCTAGGTTGATATTTTCGATAGGATTATGACAACTATGAACCAAAGTGCAAAACACGTTTCGGTTTCACTATTGGGATATATCAAATAGTTTGCACATGAGTTTAAACTATAAACATGTCCAGTGTGTCGGCAGAACCCCGCCAACAGAGCATCATGATTCATGACGAGGCATTTCACGAACCTCCATGCTAAAACATTCTGTTGATCTTCTTTATTATTTAATGTTTTTTATACTTTAAAATACTAATGTTTTTTAGATCAAAATAATGAAAATTCTTCTTGTCGGAGTTTAATTATACAATTAATCTAAGCCAATAACAGGGGGAGAGAGAGAGAGATCAGGAGGGGAGGGGGGGAATATTATGTCGGAGACAAAGAAGCCAACAACATATTATACGTTTGGTATGTGTTCGTTTGTGGCTCCAAATTGGAAGTGCAGGCGGCCTCTACGCGCTGTTCCAATATAGCAGGATCAGGCAACAGCACTTGTTTAGAACAGGGGAAAGGGTAAGTGCACCTCGTGAAGTGCACGTGATGGTCGGCTAGGGCGTGACATGCGAGGTGCCCCAGAACCCACACCGGAGGCCAGACTGGTTCCAAGATATATATGATCAGAAGACACCTAGACCACCTTAATGATCTGTACATGCATGACATGATCCCAAGGTTCTCACCCTGATCCAGTACTGGTGGAACCCAACTCCAGCATCGAGTTGAAAACGTATAAAACCTGATAATTATTGTCCCCCTTAACTGCCACTCATAAATTCAAACCCATAAAATAGGACGTTACATGGACAAGACTACCTTGTCATTCATTGAATGTTAATGGACTTTCGGACTCGGTAGGTGGCAGATCGAGGACCACTGAAGTATATATGCCTCTCGTAATCAATCGCCCGATTCTGTATACAACATGCATGCTTGATGCAATGGAC
This sequence comes from Cyclocarya paliurus, assembly GCA_029856935.1. Taxonomy (NCBI): domain Eukaryota; kingdom Viridiplantae; phylum Streptophyta; class Magnoliopsida; order Fagales; family Juglandaceae; genus Cyclocarya; species Cyclocarya paliurus. Next base: position 1,337,698 of record CM056949.1, on the reverse strand, counting down.
CTTTTCAACATAAATCGTAATCAGATCATTAGTGATAGAGCATCTTAATTAAGTGGCCTGTTCGTTGTTTTCTAATTTAGTAATTCAGATTCTATCCTTCAAGCATTTCTGAAATGCAATATGCAGAAAAGATTGAAATATATATATATATATATATATATATATATATATATAAGAGGAATCATTGCATGTTACATGTGTTCACTTCTGATAGGATACAGAGTTCAGAGATAAGAAGAACTTATGTAAAGCATGCATTAATGATCTTATCCGATGGAATGGAGCGGTCTCCAAGAGGCCAGAGATATATTATATATATACAGTGAAACTGTACAGTTCATCCCCCCCCCCCCCCCCTCATTCTACGAAAAGAAAGACATGCACTAAGCCAATTAGATCCCACACCGTCTCTCTATTTCCGGACCATTGATGTATCATGTCCCTTAAATTAGTTACCAAGTGGATATATGCGCAAAGGCACCCGTGGGAACGTGGGATCACCCAAACATAGCTTGTTGTCGTTAGGTCTATTTCCATCTTTACCGGTGGGGCAACCTTTGGTTTCTTCAAAGTTTAGCATTGACAATATGTTCATCTAATGATCTTGAACCCAAGACGTTGTAGCACTTAAGACCAGGAACCCATGCATGTGTACTCGTCTCAGACGGAAAGACCCACCATGTTTAATTGTTTCGATTGATCGGCTTGCATGATAATTCCCCATTTTTCAAAGTCCAAGATTAAACAGTTTCTAGCTAGTTTTTTCTTTTTTAATGTTCAAAATGCATGTACTCCTTGGTATAATGAGATTCTTTTCATCATTAGTTCGTTTAATTCCTCGCAACCAGCCGCAACGAAGGTCACGTCGCTGAGTGGGTGTTGGGGCACCAAGCTCTGCTGCTGACAGACATGATTTTCTTTCTTTTGTTTTAAACATCATTTTTCGTGGTGAAAATTAGTCCGTCCTCACTCCTGATCAGCCATCTTTCCGCGTTGAAATAGTTCTTTTTTTAATCTATACTTTTTACCCTCTTTCATTGTTTCGTACTACGACTTCCAACAATCATGATTGAGCATTTGAACTGGACCCATCTATCCTTGAGATACCGCGATTTCAATAGTTAGTTTGACCAAAAACTCCGAATATTCTTATGAACACGAGAAAAAAAAAATACATACGTAATAAAATGGCTTAAAATTTCGTGTTGTTGAATGTTCGAAACCAGTAAGATTATGTTTGGATGTTCCATCTTCTACAAAATTTTTATCTCATCTCATCTCATCTCATCATTACAACCTTTTCAAATTCCTATATAAAATATAATAAACAATTCAACTTTTTCAAATCCCAATACAACTTTTTCAAATTTCAATTTAACTTTTTCAAATCTTAAAACTAAAAAATAATATTTTAAACTTTAAAACAAAACACAAAATTCTCATCTCACCTTCCAAACATAATCTAAGAGACTTTTGTGTCACTGACACGATGTTGGTCGTCAATGTCATGTTGTACTGTTAACATCGATCCGAGCTTTATTGCTAGCTGGTGATGAGCTTAAATCGCGGGGCGGCGACAGTAATGAACTTAATTATGACCAGTCCTCCAAAATTTTAACCAACTTAGGCGAAAAGCTGGTGATGAGCTTTAAAGGAAGAAGAAAAGTCATGAGTTTCATACAGAAATAAAATAGACATGATTTTATTGGAGATCGATAGTTCTTTATTTTTATTTTTATTTTGCACTAATTCCTCAATAACCCTAATGGCATGTTGCGTCAACACAACACCATGGAACACGTGAATTCAATCATTTAGACTCAAATGTACATTAACATTATAATACCATTATAATGTTATAAATATAATTACTTTTTCATTCATTTTACAACCAACTAATTTAATAATCACAGTACTCTAATGAAGATTTGAACTGAGATTACTGAAAAAATAAATAACATGATTTGGTTAAAGTTATTGACATCAAATTGATAAAATGATTTTTTTTTTATTTCAAATATAAAAGCCGAATCCTACAAACTGACGTAGTTTTATATAATTCGTTATATTATAAAATTATTTTTATTATAAAATAGATATAACGAATCAGATAAAATTACGTCAGTTTAGTTATTTTTATATAATTTATTTGAAAATATAGCAGAGAGTATAAAGGAACCTTCGAAATAAAATTACGAAACTAGATACGAAACGGAAACACTATTTAATTATTGAAAAGGCCTTGTAAAAAAGGGTTGACTTGACTTGGGCCTAATTAAAAATTATTGACCAAGAATGCCATTAAGATTGACAACTGACTGAGTAAAACAGTTATAGCTTGGTCCACGTAATTTTGTTGGACCCGGCTTCGATTGGTTTGGGCCAAGAACTGTATCTAAATCCAATTAACGTTTGGAATTGGGCATCCACACCCTTGAAATCTATTTTCAGACACGTTTTCTCGTTTTCTTTGAAAACAGATTTGTTGAAATTGGAATCTCGGATCATTAAGGATATGTTTGGGAGATGAGATGAGAATTTTGTGTTTTGTTTTAAAGTTTAAAATATTATTTTTTAATTTTGAGATTTGAAAAAATTGAATTAGAATTTAAAAAAGTTATATTGGGATTTGAAAAAGTTGAATTATTTATTATATTTTGTATGGGGATTTGAAAAAGTGTAAAAATGAGATGAGATGAAGATGAAAATTTTGAATGAAACATTTTTTCCAAACATATCCTAAATTATTGTTACGTGTTTTATAGCTAAAGATATAAGATATTTGCCGTGAAAATCCAATACCTTTTTCTTTTCTAAATTATTTTATATGTTCATAAAACTATTTATGTTTTGAAAATAAAATCATAAACAAAACATGAAAACAATCATTTGGATTTTGGAGCGTTGGATGCAATCTGCATAATTTAAAAATAATATAATATTTGTAATTATAGAATACATACACGTCACATATTTTTTTCAAAAAATAAATAAATATTAAATTTATATAAAAATTTTAATTTTTTAATAATATACTTAACTCTTTTATAAAAAAAAAAATTCTCGACGCAATTCGAACTTTATGTACAGAGACATGCTCCGAGTCATCGACCCGATCCAATTCTAAACGCATCGCCAGACATTGGCTTGGAATGACGGATTCAATTGCCGAGTCAGCTTTGAAATAGGACGTCCCCTAGAGCGGCCGGAGAGAGAGAGGATGTCGTTGAAGGCGTCGAGTTCGTCCAAGTATCCGATGCTACCAGTGTCGGATCCTCTACGCGACGAAGAGAGAGAAAAACTCCTCAAAGGGAATGAGATGCTCTTCCAAGGTTCTGCCATGACCAAACGAGGAGCCTACGCTGCGATCTCTTACATGTCCTGCGCAGGTATATATCTCCAATACATTATGAAAGAGCAAGTGACCTTTCTGTTTTATTATTTTTGCGATCTTAATCCATCCAATTTATCTCGGAGTCTTAACATTTTTTGCATTTGGAAGAACTTGTATGTCAATCTTGTTCTGGTTTCAATTAATTTGTTTATCTCGTCAAAAACTGGATGCAAAGTTTGTGAGAAATGAGTTTCCACATGTCATGCCGAAATCCATGATGCGACGCTGAATTTGATATACGGAAAGTTACTGTCACTTGGTTCTAAATTTGCTATGTTCCATATGCTTATATGCATCTTTTCACGGAAAATGTACGGAAGGTATATGTTATACTTGAAAGAACTTGGTATGTAAATAAAAGTTTTATGCCATTTGTGCGATTCTCCGGTACCTGATTTCTCTCTTTCCATAGTACGTTACCATGAATACATCTAGCAGTGAGAAATTATTCAGATACATCGGGTTTTACACTGGGCTTTTTCAATTGTTTTCCGTCTGCTCTGCAGTGCTCTTGATATTGTTCAACAAAGCAGCTCTTTCATCCTATAGCTTCCCGTGCGCAAATGTTATCACACTCTTTCAGGTATTTAGTTTCTTGCAATTCTTTGTCTTTCACCATTTATAGAATGCTACAACTGATGAAATGAAATAACGCTTCTGAAGCAGCCAAAGTATCATATTCCGTTTTCCCTTTTTGGTAATTTTTAAATGGATTGCTTACGGACTTAGTACTTTATAAACTATGCACCCTTCACTCTGATCATTTAGGCAACTAGTTTTCTTGGATTTTGCTTAGCTTGCTTATCCTAGCTCAATTAGGCCGCTGCTCAAACTCTTGTGCTAGAGTGCGATGCAGGCCCTCAAAACTTTTTCATGGTTTGTCATCTTCTCTGACACCTTTGTTAGATCCCCTCCCAGGCTCCAACCCCTAGAGATACTTTATGTAAATCACGTTGGAGTTACGTTTCACCTAATCAATTTATTCCCAGATTCTGCTCTGAAAATGTTGCAAGACTTGGCTTGATGAAGAACTTTGTAATTCTTCTGCATTGATATTCTTTTTTACTCCAATTACTTCTGTTTCTATTTTTAATTAATACACTCCTCTCTCTCTCTCTCTCTCTCTCTCCCTCTCTAAAGAAAGTATATGGTTTATGCTGATTTTCTTTCAGATTTACCAGATAGGTATTGCAGTTTGAACTGAAGAACTTTTTGTTCATGAGCCCTGTTAAAAATCATATACATATTATTGTATCTCGTGTCCACTGCAGATGATATGTTCATGCTGTTTTCTCTATGCAATGAGACGCTTGAAGATAATTTCTTTCGCAGTAGGTGAATCTTTGAATGTGTCTGGTAATGCCACAACATTTGTACCACTAACGACATTAAGGCATACCCTTCCTCTTGCAGGAGCATATTTGCTTTACATGGTATGTATTTCACAATGCTGAAAACTTCCTTTTGGTGGTTGAGTCTTTAGCACAGTGTTTATTAATAATTGTTGATATCTACTTTTCCACTACCTCTCCTTGAAAGCTAGCCACTATGGAGTCTGTCCGTGGAGTAAATGTTCCCATGTACACCACCCTCAGGCGGACTACTGTGGTATTTACAATGGTTGTGGAGTATATTCTGGCAGGGCAGAAGTACACACCTTCTATTGTTGGAAGGTAAAAGGCTCTTTATTATGGCTATTTGCAACTATTGTTGGTCTAGCTGCTGTTTTGAGTCCACAAAACAGAAAAATCTTTGAGTTGATGCATCTAGGAACTTTGCTCATAAATATTAACCGCATAACTTACTTGGTTGTCAAGGCCCAAGGGTAGTGTGTAGCCCTGTGCATAATCTGTGAACATATTTAATTAAAGATCAGGTATTACTGACAAGAATTCGAAGATGATTAAAAGAAAAGCCTATGATTAAGATGTGCTTTTTAATAGATGAGAAGCCCCGTTCCACAATTATCAATACTGGTTTAGTCTGCCATGCTCTATTTTCTTTGGCTTAATTATCAAACTGGGCTTCTCATCTCTTGAAAAACACCCCCACCCCCTTCTATTGACTTGTGTCCAAATCTTTATTTTCGAATTCAAACTTCTCAGGCATCTTGCTAGACAGATGTTATATTTTATAAGCATTAACCCCGGGTCATTTATAAAGCCTTGTGTCACTAGGACCAGTTGTGAGACATTTTTACTTGAATGCCCAACTTCCAAATTCCTATATTTAACTGGGAAAAAAAAAACTTAAGGATGTTATCAGTGTTGGATTGATTGTTCTTGGTGCACTTATTGCTGGAGCTCGGGACTTCTCCTTTGATGGCTATGGCTATGCTGTTGTTTTCTTATCCAACATCACCACAGCAATATATCTCGCAACGATAGCTCGCATTGGTAGTACTATAACCCCCTTTTTTGTATTTTCTCTTCGCTATCTTTTGCATCTTTTGTGAATATTCACTGGCATTTTCTTCTCAGGGAAATCCAGTGGTCTGAATAGCTTTGGCCTTATGTGGTGCAATGGTAAGCTAACAATTCCTAACCTGAATTTTCCATTTGAATCAAGTAATGCGATTATTTCAATCATTTTATGACGCATAATTATATTTCTCCTGTAACAGGAGTAATATGTGGACCAGTTCTGCTGTTTTGGACATTTATTCGTGGTGACTTGGAGATTACAATTAATTTCCCTTACCTGCTCTCACCTGGCTTTTTGGTAGTTTTTGCACCTCCTTGCAATCTCACATATATGTACTTCATGATTAAAGTCATCTTGAATCTCCTTAATGTTCTTTGACAATGCCAGGAGGGTCTAATTTTTTTTCCTGTCTATACACCAATATATCTGGCTTTTCATCCTTGAACAGCAAAAATTATGTCTGTTTTTTCTTTTTTGCTTCTGTTAGCTTTGTTTTTTTCAAACTATCCTCTGTGCTAGCTGCATAGAAAGTAAGTACATTAGCATTTTGTCGGAGCAAAATCTTCATGCAATATGTCGACATATTTTTTGAATGGTTCATTGATTTATTTCCAGTAGGAAATCATTTCACTGTGTAGTAAGCTTGAGATGATTGAATCTGCCGTGCTCTTTTTTCTTTGGCAATTAAAATCTCTCGCGTGTGCATTGGTTTTGTGAACTGTTACTTGTATTATTGTGTGGTGTGCTTGGACATCCCACAGGATCTTTTCATTGCCTTAAGCAATTAACGGTTTGAGTTCATTTAGGCAAAGTCTTAAAGTTTAATGTCCTAGGTGTTTTATGCCATTACTTGTTTGAAGGATTTCTACAACCTTGATACATTATATTTTCAATTTATTTGGCAGGCTGTGTTGCTTTGTTCGTGTATACTGGCTTTCTTCTTGAACTATAGTATTTTTCTGAACACGACTCTCAATTCAGCACTGACACAGACGATTTGTGGGAATCTGAAGGTTTGTTTTACCAGCTTTTCCTTGCACCCAGTTTGCAGCTTGGGACATGATGGTGTTTTATGGTGCATACAGTGGTGCATTATTTCTGAACTGTTTGAACTGTGCCAGCCTGCCAGCCATTTATGGAGGGTCCAACCAATTAAATTTTTAAGAAGAGTGCTACATCCACAAAAAAATTACACAAAAGTAACTTCACAAATTAACGTGGATTCATCCGATCCTTTAGATCTACTTTACAATAAAAATAATTTTATAATCTGACGAATCACATCAGGCCACGTTAGTTTGTGAGATTGCTTTTGTGTAATCCCTATGTGGCTAGAGTATTTTGCAATTTTTAAAATAACATAGTCAAATGCTTGCAATGTATCTGATTATAACCCTTTACCATTCAATTTCAATTATGCACCGCTTGTACTGCTATGCTGCTATTAAATATTCTTTGGTCACATCATTTCTACCCATTTTCTGAAAATTGATGATTGTTGGGTTCTTACAGGATCTTTTTACCATTGGGTTTGGCTGGATGGTTTTTGGCGGGCTTCCGTTTGATGTTGTGAGTGTCATTCTCCTAATCAAGCCACTCACGCTGAGAGGGCACATTTTGTATACATATTTCTTTCTTCTTTCCCCTCATCGCTCCTTTAATATAAGGTAATGTTTTCTATCTGCAGTTTAATGTTATTGGGCAACTTCTCGGTTTTCTTGGCTCTGGTTTGTATGCCTACTATAAGCTCATGGGGAAGTAACTTATCAAGCTGTTTCATGGCCAATCTTTTCATTGGAGATAATGAGTTACTACTCCATTGTTTTCTCCTCCAATTCTTGTTTGATTGGAAGGTGAGATTTACAGGTATGAAGACTGGAGATTTTGGCTGATCCATTTTTTTTAAGGAAATCAACGCCTTCTTATTCTGATTTAGTTTTTCCATAGATGGTTAGGTGTTAGAAGCTAAAACAGAATTTGTGTGTAGTTGAAACCCCATGCTGATATGATGCGTCCAAATGTACACTACATACCATGTCTGTCTTTATCCCCCCCTTCTGTAGTCCGTTGTTTTACTACTGCTAACATCAAATAGGCAGAAAATCTGGGAGAAACAGATGGTTATAATATCCGAGTCCGACTACAAATTGCAGTAACTGCAGTTTATTAGATCATACTTCCAGTCCAGTAACAAATGCTACGGTGTTTTGTCACTATCCCAAGTTTTGATTCTGTATAGCCGAAGCGTTAATGTCCATGTAACCTCCTCTAATGGCATGCTGTGGGATGCAATTAGACCAAGGGCGTACTATACAGGTGTTGGGAGAAATCTTAACAGCAACTTGGAACAACCAAATCAATTACTAAACAGTGGAAATAATTCTCTCCCACTTTGTGTGAATCTGTTATTAAGTAATTTAATAAAAAATAATCTAAAATAAAATCACACACACAAAGAGCCAAGATTTTTTTATGTGGAAAGTCCTTTAATGTAGGGGTGTCAAATCGTGTTCGTGTCGTGTCAAGATATGTACATTACACTTAATGGGTCAACACAAACATGATCCGGTAAGGATTTCGTGTCAAAATTTCAAATTCGAACACGACATGGTAAGATAACGGGTTGACACGACATAATCCATTATGACCCGTTAATGAATAAGAAATAAATTGACACAACACGACCCGTTCCGTTCTATTCCATTTCAACCCGTTTACGATAATGGGTTGAACAAACACGATACGACACGACACAACCCGTTTGACCTGATTAATTTTATATAAATATATAAATATAAATAATATCTATAAAAAATAAAAAATAATTAACTACAAGTCTAAAATTACAATCGAAACAAATATGATCTACGCATATTGTAATAATATATTAACATTACATCTCAAATATAATAAACAAAATACACATAGTAAATATATTAATGTTACAATTGCAAATATAATAAAAATACAAATCTAAACAAATTTAGAGTTTGAAGAATGAGCTGGAGCGTTCTCCAAGTCCATTAAATTTTCGGTTAACTCGTCTAATTTAACTTTTTCTTGTGTTTCTAGTAAAAAATAGACATCAGTAAAGTTTTATATCAAATAATATTTATTCTATTAGAAAATTACAGTTATTTATTCAATAAAATAAAAATAATATTACCTTGCTCCTCGCCATATAACCAATCTCTAGTGCAGACTAAAGCTTCAACAATATCTACTTTTAGTGCACTCCTAAATTGATCAATGATACATCCACACTAAAAGTAGACTCAGATGCAATTGTAAAAACTGAAACACTCAAAATGTCACGAGCCATACAAGTAAGATCAAGATAACGAAATTCATTTCATTTCCAAAAGAAAAAAATGTCAATATTTGCATTTCTATCTGCCCTAGGTTCATCCAAGTAAAGATACAATTGACTTTTTTTCATATGGGCAAAAAGATCATCATGTCTAAATGAATCAAATTTCTGTACACAAAAAATAAATAAAATTATTTCAAACCAGTATGTGATATGAAACAACAATATAATATAAATCATTAAACAAAAATATTATTTGATATTACCTGAAATAAATAATTATTATATGAAGACTGACATTCTGCTTTACTAACAGTGCTATCAGAAGTCTTGGTAGAACATGTCATTGTGGGAGCACTAGAAGAACTATATTCCATGAAAAGATATGTCATTTTGCTTTGAACATTCATATACTCGATGGAACAATCTCCATAAAGCTTTTATATAAGAAAAATCAACAAAATGAAGCTTGTATCGAGGATATAATATAACTGCTATAGCCAACAACACATTGAACTCGAACCAATATTTCTCAAACTTAGCAAGCATTTTACAAGACATTTTCTTCATGTAGTCATCATCACTCTCAAAGTGCCGCTTTAATGTAAAATAAATTGAAAACATTGCTGGAAAGTACAAATTGGCTGTAGGGTATTTGATCCCAAAAAAATTACAAGTGGCTTCATAAAAAACTCTTAATAAACCGTTAATCTTCTGTAATTTTTTCTACTCAGATGTTGATGGAAAATGCTTAAAATTGGAATCAATCAACTTCAAATGACTAAAGGCACGACAATAGAAAAAAGCACTCTTAAGCATAAGAAAAGTAGAATTCCATCTGGTGGGGACATCCTGTCTCAATCTTTTATTGCTATCCAAAGACATTTGATTTTTTGAATCTAAAAATTTTACTTTCCTTATTTGTGATCCTTTGACATATTTGATACTTTCATGAACTTTTTAGATAGCAAAATCAATCTTTTTTAACTCATCTTGTACTATCAAATTCAAAATATGAGTACAAAACGAAGATGAAAGAACTCACAATCGCAAACAAGAGCTCTCTTAATGTTCAATTGAGTTCTTAACAATTCTACTGAAACATCATTAGAAGAAACATTGTCTAAAGTCAATACAAAAATCTTATGTTGAATTCTTCACTTACATAGCAAATTATAAATTTTTTCAGACAAAAATATGTCATTATATGATGGTGGCTTAAAAGAAAGTTCAAAACCCTTTTATGCAAAACTCATTTCTTATCCAGAAAATGTGTTGTAATGCACATATAACCATCAGTGTTTATAGAAGTCCACAAGTCAAATGTTAGACCAATTCTACCAGGAGAATCATTTAACATGCATTTAATCCTTTTTTTTCTCGATGATACATCTTAACCAAATCATACTTGGCAGTATTCATAGAAATAATTGGAACATTTGGACGCAAATATTGTAATAAAGATCTCACTCCTAAATATTCAACAAACCGAAAAGGCAGTTCATGCATCACAATAGCAGTTTCCAAAATTTCTCTATATTGTTCAGTATCAAATTTAGGAGTGCTTACCGAAATATTTTCATTATTTTGTGATAACATTATCATACAAATATCTCGTGAACTTCTCCTAGGGCATGTGTCAATGTAACGCTTCATATTTTCGGTTCCATATTTGTTCGCTGTCATGTAACTTGTAAGTAATTTCACACATTTTACACTTGACTCGTGGCTTGCAATCATTGATCTCAAAATTAAAAATCATTTCAAAAAAAGTCTACACATTTGATCGTTTCCTTCGTTTTGCTTTAGATTCCTCATTTTAAAAACTTTCTGAGTCAAACGGGTGCAAATCAATCAAATTGTCATTTTCACTTATTGCCGAACTCATTTGACAATAAACAACAAGAACAAATGTAAACAATATAATATTTGTGATGCTAATTGAGACGATGTTTGGCTGCAGAGAATTAAAGCCTTTTTTTTCCCGAGAAAGTGCTTGTGCATTCAAATTCGTGAATGAATCTTAAGTAGCCATGATTTTGGGCAAAAGATATTAGAGAGGAGTAAAATAAAAGAAAAACTTCAATTAATCCAAGTAAAATGATGATTGCTTATGTGTATTCTAGCTTTGTTTTTTGACACACTTAGAATTTAGATATTGGATCGACTGAATTGGTGCCTTATTCTACGTATCTAAGAAAATAATTACAAATTCCAAATCATGAATAATAGGTTTCAAATACCTATCCAATTCCATGGCAAGTGGGCTTGGGAATAGACTATTTTCAAACAATCTTCCAATAAATTAAAGACAGGTCATTGTCTTCATTTGGTAGACTATAAATCAGTTATTTTTTACTTTTGACTTATTGTCTACTTAATTTTAATTTTTACTCCTTTATATTATTATTTTTTATTTATCTTGTTGAAAGCTAGAAAAACCAAATAAGGGCAAAGAGGGTAGGAGAAAGAAAGAGAAAAAGAATAAAGTAACCAAAAAAGGGGAAAATATTAGAGGTAGATGGAATATTATTTTGAAACATTGAAGAATTAAATTAAGTTGATGCGAGGAAAAACTTAGATATTTAGTTGATTTCTTAAATTCAACACATTCATCTGGATATTTAATTAATTTCTTAAATTCAATACATTCATCTGGTAATGATCAATCTATTACATATTTATTTGTCTTATTGTAGTCTTAAATCAACCTACTCCCACTTGGCAACTTTTGGAAATAGTTGTCTTAACTACACATGAAAATTATGAAGACTACGAGCCAATTGGTTGTTTTTGTTTTACCATTTAAGCAACAATTGTTCTTCTATCTAATTAGAGATTTCTAATTTGTTCTATATGGTTCTTTACAAATTACAACCAACAACTTTCTCTATTTTTTATTACAATAATATATTTAGAAGATTGCACATAATATAGTCTATATTAATACCTTAACATATCAATCTTGAATGCCAACTAATAGATTTTTGTAAAATAAATAAATTGTAAGCAAATAATTCAATTACAAAACTCCAGTGCAATAGGTGAGCGTTGGGAACCTCTGTGATTGCCCCAAAAATTTCAAACATAAGTGCTAAACAATGAAAGAAGTGTAAAAAAAACAGTGTAAACAATCTATGAAGACTGGCATAGATGGAGTAGTACTAGTTCTGCCATTGAGTAGAAATCTCAGCTGGATAATGGATTGACTTACAGTAGGCGACGCGGTGTAGGCAATGGGGCGCTGGCGGCGGGCAATGTGAATCTGTGGCTCTAAGTCTGCGTGGGTAACTCGGCGTCACCGTGAAGAGAATTGGAAAGGGGCGGCGTGGGTTCGAGAGGAGAAGTAAGTGATTTTTCTTTTCTGAAGAGTGAAACTGGAGGGGGGCGGCGTGGTTAGAAGGGAAAGTCAGGGTTTTTTTAGTTTTAGATCTTAAGGGTATAAAGGTAATTTTTATTTTCTTAACGATTTATAACGGGTTGACCCGTTAATGACCCATTAAGCAATCTTGTTTTAACGGGTCAACCTGTTTTGACCCGAATCCGCTTTTATCGTGTCGTGTTTGTATTGGGTTAACGGATTGTGTCACATATTGTCACTTATACTTCAATAAAAAGGAAAAAATCACAAGACCTAATCCAGTTAAACCTTCTACTATCAACAATAATGTGTAGACAAATGTTATCTCTAGATAACACTAGAGACATATAATCAATAATAATCTCAAGAAAACACTTTATTGACAACCAAACAGTATGATAGAAGAGATTTTACCAAAAAGATGTGCTACTGTTCACGATCTCAAACACCATAAATACTGCTCCAAATTCAATCTTCATTGTTCAGATTATAGAATCTTGAGTTGTGAATGTGCCTGAAAAATTTCAGCTCAATCGAAAGATATGTACCAAAAAGTTAAATTAAGATGAAGATGATTTAAGGAAGATATGTTGTTTTTAATAAGAAAGCTATTTAAAAAATACACATACATGGTAGGAACTTGGCTTGGGTTTTGTTGTTTTGTTAGAATCGAAACCGTTGGAGGAAATACGTCCTTTTTACCTTTTTATCGGACACATGTTCTTCATCCAATGGATCCAATTCATTGGTTATGATCTCTTATGAACCAATTCCATGCTTGAAATGAAAACTATTGATTGGTCATTTGGAGTCATCAATTTGAGCAAGAACTGGGGCTTTTTCGTTGAAATCATTAATATGCTTGTAAAGGTACGCAAAAGTGGACATGTCGCACCTATTCCATAACAGGTTCACGATTGTTTGGCAGGAAACTTCCTCGTTTGTTTTTTAAAAAATATCTTCTCTTATCTTAATTTTATTATTATAATTTTATCAAATTTTAATATAAAATAAAATAAATAAATCAAATTTTTCAAATCCATCTCATCTAATAATTATAACTTTCTTAAATTCCAATACAAAATAAAATAAACAATTCAATTTTTTTAAATTTTAAAATAAAAATAATATTAAAAAATATATTTTAATAGTACTTTATTTAACTTTTTAACTTTAATTTCAACTCATCTCATCTCTAAAAATAAACGAGACCGTATACTTTTCAACAAAATATACAGATAACGTGTTGTTAATAGCGGGCCTGATACGAGAAAGTGTATTTCGATGTTAAATTAAGTTGAGTTGAAATGATAAAATATTGTTAAAATATTATTTTTTAATATTATTATTGTTTTGAGATTTGATAAAATTGAATTATTTATTATATTTTGTATTAAAATTTAAAAAAATTGTAATGATGAATGAGATGAGTTAAGTTTAATTTAATAACCAAACGAAAATAGAACGAGTTTCACGTTATAACTGTTGAACATACGGGACAACTTGGATCACGCCACAATGACACAGAGAGCCCTGCTTTACAAGTTACCGATTATTGAAGACAACACTGCTCGATTATTCACATACAAACAAATTATTTTCATCCACCAACACCGGTATGCAAGTCCCGGACGAAGATTTTTTATCCTTTCTACAAAATCTCGTACTTCATAGAGCTAGAAAGTAGCCACCTTTACTCTGACCCGTAATTGCATACACATATGTATAAATTCGGCATACATCACTCTCGAGAAATTGGAACTCGAAAAGAAAATTGTCCCTTTGTGTTTTCAATTAATCTCTTGCTTCAGTTTGTAGCAGTTTAAAATGGATACGAGTGTTTAGAAAAAATCATCTTTGAATTCCTTTTCTTCTTTAGTTGCTGTTGTTTTCATTTTATTTTGTTTTTTCCCGCTCGTACTTCTTTTTATGCATGTACTTGGGTGGATTGAATTCACACATGATTGCCAGCATATCGTTGTGTTCTTTTTACCCTATATATTATAATTTGTGTCAACCTCACGCAGCTTACAAAATGGTTCACGACATACATGTCAATCTGCTCATTAAAAAACAGGAAAAAAGAAAAATGGGGACATTTCAAAAGTCATGCATCGTTAACCACATAATATTATAATAATATCATTTGATTTGATATAGGACTTACAGGTAAATACCCACTAAAAGATGCTCTATTATTGTCTCTTAGGTATCTTGGATGTCAAGTTACAATTATCTTATTCTACAAGGCCTTTTTTTTTTATAAGTTTTTATTCTACAAGGCCATTGATGCGACTATAGGGTGGGGCTTTTGCTCAAAATCATATTTCTTACGGTAACTAAAGGAGTTTTTGTTTCATGCAATGCAAGTCTTAACACAATTAAACACGGTTTGAATGATGAGATGATTTTAGATGAGTTAAATAAAATATTATTATAATATTATTTTTAATATTATTCTTGTTTTGATATTTTAAAAAATTAAATTATTTATTATATTTTGTGTAAAAATTTGAAAAAATTATAATAACAAGATCAAATCAATTGAGATGAATTGACAATCCAAACCGGAGTTTAAATAATGAAATTTAAAAGCAAAGAGTAGGCTGGACTAACGTCTACTTTTATTTTTTATTTTTTATTTTTATTTTTATTTTTATTTTTTTGGGTGGTTGTTGTCAAGAAGAAGAGTCCCTTCCGGTTTGAGCCTTTTTCTGTTTTTACCTGCTTATAGTTGCCACACCGTTGGACAAAAAAACTAAAATATATAGTCCTCAAATAGGAAGGATTTATGCTAATTATATTTTAAAATAATATTATAATAATTTTTTTTTTTAAATAATATTTTTTCTCTTTTACTTTTATTCATCAATAAAATTACACATACAGTCTTCCACTCAAGACTGTAAATAAAATTTTTCAAAAATAAATGATAAAAAGGATGAGTTCCAGGCCAGCGGCAGCGGGTTAGAAAATGACGGTGGCCACTGGCCATAGTTTCTACAGTGCTGGTAGTGGCCCCTTCCTGCCCCGCAACATTATTGCGTTTTAGTAAATATTACTATTATAGAGATATTTTCAATCAGATTTGTAAATTTTTCTCTGGGGTTATGTTCTTCTAGAGTATTAGGAGAATGCAATTTGTAGAGGGTTTGACTTCCAGTTATCCAGTTATCCTACACGTTCCCAAATATTAGATGCCCACCAATCTCAACCCAGGATCATTGACTAAAGAGCTCGGCTAAAAAAAATAGTACGTCTTTTAATTAGAATTATTTATGAACTTGCTAATGGTACAAGTAGATGTGTAAAACGGTCGGTCCAATCTGGTCTGGCCATAGATCGAATTTTTTCGGTCTACTATTTTTTCCGGACCGGACCGAACTTGATACCCATAAATACCAGACCAGACCGGCAGTCCGGCCTTTTCTTTTTCTTTTTTTAAATTGATAAATAAAAAAAATTATTAAAAATATTAAATTAAACTAAGTGATTTATTAATGTGGATTATGTAATAAATTCAATAAAAAAATATTTTATATGATCAATGATAATAAATTAGATAAAAATTATATTATTAATTTATATAATTACTGTACAAATAACTAATTGATGTTATATATTAATTAATTGATAGAATATTAACAAACGTTAATAACATATTTAAAATTTTATATTGTTAATAGTGATAGGTTAGAGGAAGATACATTGTTAATAGTATTAGTTATAAATTTATAGTGGTTTAGTAAAGCTATATAATATATTAGACTATATAATAGTATTAATATTATACTATTAGTATAGTTATATATTAGTATTAGTTATAAACTTATAATCATTAGTCATAGTAATATTAATAATTTAATACTATATATAGTTATAGACTTGTAGTCTTATAGACTTATAGTGATTTCTTTATAATTATAAACTATAGTTATAGTGATTTAGTTTAGTTATCAATTTATAATTATATAATTATATTGATGATGTTAATTGTTACTTTGGTACTAACTTAGAGAATGTAAATGTATTATAATTTTATATTATAAATGGGGATAAGTTAGATAAAAATTACATAATTTATTATACAATAATTATATAAAATAATATATTTATAATAATAATAATAATTTTTGGTTTCGGTCAGTCGAGTTCGAGAAATACCCATATTGAGACCAGACTGAAGACTAAAATACCTCTACTTATTGGATCGAACCGACCATGAAAATTTTCAATCCAGTCTGATCCGAACCTAATCGATCGATTTCTCAAGTCTAGACCGACCGTTTTACACCCCAAGGTACAAGTCGTAGGTGGTGTATAATTCTTGGGTAGGCATTTTGTAAAAAGATTATGGAATCTTTTTCTTTTTTTTTTCTTTTATCGAAAATCTACTCAAGATTTTTATACTTTGAAACTTATATAAATCATTAATCTTGAATTAATTATCTAGAAGCTCGGTTTTGTCTGGTAGATTTGTTTGTATAACAATATTAATTATATTGTTTTTTTTTTAAACTTTGATTTTACCCCCACATAAAAAAATTGAATTTTTCCTTAAATAAAATATAGAAATAATGAGTTAAGTGGAGTTGTGAATAAAAGTATTCTGCGGATCCCATTGAGATGAGTTTAATTTTTTTAAGTTAAAATATATGAAATAGGTTGAGATGAATTTAACTTTTTTATTAGAAATTGAAAAAAATAATAAGTTTTATTAGTAATTAATTTGAGATGAATTGAATTTAGTTCAATAATCAAACACAACCTAAATCCACAAATACATTCTCCCGACCATTCTTACATACTCATTTTTTTTATTTTTTTACTTAATGATTAAATAAGTATTTTTAAATGAGATTGTAAATTTTTTTAAAATATTTAAAAATATTAAACAAATTAAAATAACCTTCTCGATGTGCAGCTTCGCATGCCTTTCACAGTTGCTCTAGCACTGCCCTACCAAGTACCAACAAATTCAATAGCTGTTATTATTGTCCAATCAATTTTCAATGGATAAATTAAATTAAAAACAATTCAGTACAGGGCTGAATGGTCATTCGACCCAAATGGCCCACTGGATCAAGATTGAACATTCTGGAGGGCCCCACTTGAGGAGACACCGGCCCATAGGCAAAGGGTCTTCAATCTTCAATGCAGTGGAGTGGATGTACGTGCATCCCCCTCTCTGCGTTTTCCGTCACCAAACTTTCTAAATATCTCTCCCATACCTTCTGCACTTCCTCTTTCGGATTTCAAACCTCGAATTGAAAGTCTTTCTGCCTTCTGCAACTCCTCTCTCTATCTCTCTCTGATTATTTTCATTCTAATTCGTCGACACTTCGCTTTCTGTAAGTTCCTTCTTTTTCTTTTTTTACCTTCGAAGGTTTGTTTGGTTTCTTAGAGAACCGATTTGTTATTGTTCTTGTTGTTGTTTTTTTCTGAACTCGTGCTTGGTTTTGCTTCCATCTCTATGGATAATGATTACGAGGGGATGAATTGGCTCTAAGTTTTTTCGTCAATGAACTCCTCAAAAGCGTATGAATTTTTTTTTAGAAAGTTAGCTTGAAGATTCTAACCTTTTCCTCCTGTTTCTCAGCATAAAAACAGCGCTGAGCTCAGTTTAGACGAGGGTGTTTAGCTTTCTTTATATGAAAAATACTTTCCCATCTTATAATTCGTTTTGATATTTGTCTTGTAATTACTGATTGGATTTGCTAGTAAAAACTAAGACTTTGTTCGACAATCAAATTCATCTTGCTTTATATCAGATTAAGGAAATGGCTAAACAAATTGTTCCCACACAACCGGACTTTGACTTCGAGCTCCTTGAAGATGATCCTGACCACCTTAGAACAACCGTGGTGGCCTCGTCAAGCCGGAAAAGCTCATGGATTGAACCTGCGAAATTGAAACTTCGACACAGAATCGGGAGGGGCCCTTTCGGGGATGTTTGGTTAGCAACTCATCATCAGTCAACCGAAGACTATGACGAGTTTCATGAAGTGGCTGTCAAAGTTTTACATTCAATCAAAGAGGATCACACAAGGGCTGTGCTGGATAAGTTAGAGGATTTGCTTTTCAAATGTCTAGGGATAGGAGGTGTTTGTTGGCTACATGGGGTTTCAATTATGGGTGGAAAGGTTGAGTTTCGTAGTTGTATTTGGATTTGATGCACTATAGGGAGATTATATTGTCTGACTTTTCAAGGTTGGTAACTTTTTTTTTCTTTTAATTTGTTATATTACAGATATGCATCGTTATGAAATTCTATGAGGGATCAGTTGGTGACAAAATGGCTCGCCTTCAAGGAGAGAAGCTTTCATTGTCTGATGTTTTAAGGTGGGTTGGGTCCGGATTGGACAGGAAATATGCTTTTATTCTATTTCTACTTAATGAGTAGAGTAGCGAAGAATTGATGTTCAGTTCTGACTTCTGAGTGTATGCTGCTGGTTACAGGTACGGTATTGATTTGGCTGAGGGAATTCTTGAACTGCACTCAAAAGAGATCTTGGTGCTTAACCTTAAACCTTCTAATGTGCTCCTTAATGAAAATAACCAAGCTTTCCTAGGAGATGTTGGTATTCCTTATCTACTGCTTGGTATTCCATTGCCAAGCTCAGATATGGCTCGCAGGCTTGGATCACCGAACTATATGGCTCCAGAACAATGGCAACCAGAAGTAAGAGGTCCAATATCCTTGGAGACTGATTCATGGGGATTTGGTTGTTGCATTGTTGAGATGATTACTGGTGTTCGGCCTTGGCGTGGGAGATCGGTGGATGAAATTTATCATTCAGTTGTCAGAAAGCAAGAAACACCATATATTCCCGGTGGCCTTCCTCCTCTATTGGAGAATGTTCTTATCAGTTGCTTTGAGTATGACTTGAGGAATCGTCCTTTGATGACCCACATACTGCATGTGTTTAGAAGGTAACTCTCCGTTCTAAATCTCCATGTTTCATTCACGTTTACAGACAAATGTCTTCTCATATATTAGGTTGCCTTTGGACTTAGCTGCCAGAAACTGCTGTCATGTTGCATTTAGACTTGTTCATTGGTTGGGATGGATGACTTGTACTAATTCAAGGACAGCTGATACCCAGTCTGTGGCTCTGTGATATTTTTTATTGGCTGTACAAGTTTATGAATAAGTAGAGGTCATATGTAGATGAAATGATCATTCATAATTTAGACCACATAAGGGCTACTGCATTCAAAATTGTAAGCCTCCAGCCTAGACTTTTTAGATCAGTTAATGAATTCAAAATTGTCAAGGACTAAGATTGTTTTTTCTTCAGTGAAAATCAGCACTGTTAAAGTCAAAAATCTTTTAATAGCATATCCTCTCCGATTTGAGTGGATTTTTTTTTTTTTGTGTTATTGATGATCACAAAACTTGCAGCTTGAAGAATGCCATCGACAATGATGGAGGCTGGATGGGTCTTGGGAGCATGCCAATCAAGGAAAAATCAAGTAATACCGGTTACACAGAGTGGTTCCTTGCCAAGGATCATCTGCAAGTGGGCGACATGGTGCGTTCTAGAAAGGCACCAAACTCACGTAAACCAGAAAACATGGATGTCCTCGAAGGGACGGTAGTGGGTTTGGAACATGATGCAGATAGAGATGGTTTTGTTTTGGTGAGGGTCCACGGCGTCCACGACCCATTAAGAGTTCCCGTAACAACACTGGAGCGGGTAACATGTGGCTTGGCAGCTGGGGATTGGGTATGCTTGAAGGAAGAAGACAAGAAGCATTCACCAGTAGGTATCATTCATTCTATAAATCGCGATGGTAGTGTGGCTGTTGGATTTATAGGGATGGAAACTCTTTGGAATGGAAGCTCTTCCGAATTCCAGATGGCAGAATCCTACCATGTGGGCCAGTTTGTTAGACTAAAAGCCAATATTCTGAGCCCTCGATTTGAATGGCCTCGTAAAAGGAGTGGGACTTGGGCAACGGGGAGGATTTGGCAGATCCTACCAAATGGATGCCTCATAGTTAAGTTTCCAGGGATTTTGACTTTTGGAGATGAATGGACCACCTTCTTGGCTGATCCAGCTGAAGTAGAAATGGTTACATTTAAAAAGTGTCCAGGGATGGTGAGGAAGTATCAACACCTGGAGGATTTTCACTGGGCAGTGAGACCATTTCTGATTACATTAGGCTTATTTACAGCCATGAAGCTAGGAATCTTTGTTGGAAAGAAAATGGGGAGATCAAAAGTGAAGAAGCTCGAGGTCAGTTCAATACAAACCGACAGTCAATACATGGATGGCCAAAATGCTAGCAATTCTTTGTGGATCCCTCCAAAAGTGGCAAATATGCTTTTCAGAGAAGGTGTTAGCCCTGCTCGGTAGCTGTTATGCTTAGCTTATATGCCCAGAGTTAAAGTTGGCCAAAGTTCATGCAGGTTAGCATCGCTAGTCTGTTAGCCAGTCAGGGTATTTGACTGATTTCCAGCTACAGTACAATTGGAACTAATGTTTCTGCCAAATGTTTATTTTGTATAGCTTCACCACGGACATGTCTGGCTCTCCATAATTTGCAAAGATTCACTTATGCTAGTCAACTAATTTGCTGTGATTATTAATTTATTAGTAATGTTGGCTGGTTTAGCACATGAACGTGCTCTGTTTTAGATTCTGGAAAAACAAGTCCTCAAAACTCAGATAGGTTAGACTAGGTATGCATTTGAGCAGTGAGGTATTCTCAGGTATTCTGTGAATAATTGTAAAAAATAGATAAAAAATAATAATAAAATAATGAATAGGAATGGGGTACTTTATCCAAATATTGATTATTTTGTTGGGGGTACTTCCAATGACGTTAGACTTGTACGGGTTCTTGGCCGAGCGATGTAGAAGAAAATCCCTCATGAACCACGGTGACCAAGGTATTCCCTCTTAGCAATTGTGATGTGGGGTTGTGGCCCTGCACATGATTAGGGGCGATGATGTGGGTCTCAGAAGAAACCCTTCAGTACATCGATCGTTTCCTACATTACTTAAATTTCCTTATTCAGCCATCTGCACTATTTATTTCCGATTCCTGCAACGAATGGAAAATCCCATTCAGATTCTCGGGAAAACTGAGGCATACTGATGTTATAAAACCTACAGGTTTACGTCGTCTTTCTCGATGCTTAGATTTTGATAGGTTTTCGATGGTTTACTTCGTATAAAATGTGCGAGGTAGAAGCCTGTGCACTATTGGGCCTGTCACCGAGAGAGAGAGATTATGCAGACGCTTCCTCCAGATTCATCATCAAATTAACTCAAAAAATGAAATTATAGTATAAATACTCGCAAGGAAAAACTTTTTTTTACCACAAAACAAAAAATCTAACCGTCGATAATGTTAGACTTATTACTTCTTACTATCCATTTGCTATTCCTATATTTTTTTATTATTTTTTTTTACTTTATAGTTAAAGAAGTGATTATTAGTGATGTTGTATAATTTTTTAATATTTTATTAATGATTAAGGATATTAAAAAATACTTAAAATAAAATAATAATAAAATAATAATTTCCAATATACAATAGAGTAGTAAAGAGGTGGTAGTATGATAGTAAGCCTATATGAACATATTTCGTCAACAATGTTCGCAATAAAGGAGCGGATCCATATGAATTGGTGCTGTTAGACAATGTCAACAATGTGTATGCAAAATCTGGTCGCTAGCTTCATAGTCAGTTTACGATTACGCAATTCCAGCCTCTAGCACAAGCTGCTCTGTCAAAGCTGAAAGCCTTTCAACTTCATATTTAACCTCAGTCAGACATTCACTGTGCCCAACCACATCTATCCCCGTATCGGAGTCATTTTGTGGTAAGACACTTGCATCACTATCAGCATCAAGGCTTACGCTAGCTTTATTTAAAAGCTCCCGACCCATATCTATAAGTTTGCTGAGAGCACAAGTTGCAGCCTCAACTTCCAATTGAGCTGCCTCAAGTTGAAGCTTCTCAAGTGCCAAGTCCCCAATACTTCCATAACCAATTCTCTCTTGTGCCAAAGCATAAAGCTTCCTCAGATCATTAGCATCTTCATTCAGTTCTTCCTTCGACTTTTTTAGTTCTTTCTCCCTTGCATCTAATCTCCCAATAACAGTTCTGAGTTCCTCGTCTTTGAGTGTTAGGGCCCTCTGTACAGCTAGCACTTCAATTTCTTTCATTCTTAAGCTTTCTCTTGTCAACTTGAGCTCAGTCTCAACTTGTCTTTTCTGCAAACTAAAATCGTCTGTAGGTTTCTCTAATAGCTGCTGGAGGAACTCGTGGCCCGTGTCATCAAATGCACACACTGCAGTAGAGTTTTCATCCTTAATGGACATGGCCAATTTATTCGTTAGCTCTACAATCTGTTGAACCGCAGTATTAGCTTCAGAGAACTTCAGCTTGACATCATTTAACTCATCTTGCATCAACTGAACATGTTCATCCTTCTCCTTCAGCATAGTTGTGGCTAAAATAAGCTGGTCCTCTCTGCTGTTCATAAGCATCTTTAGCTCACCAATTTCCTGGTTTAATCCCTCCAACTTCTTCCTTGCATTTAAGAGTTCCATGTCCTTCTCCTCCAAGATAAGCTGAAGTGCAGCCTGCTCAGATCTCAAGTGCTGGATTTCAAGCTTAGCCTCCACCGACTCTGACTCTTTCACCTGGAGAATATTATTCATCCTTTCAAATTCTGTGTTTTTTTGGTCTAGCTCTTCCTGGAGCATTGACATGTCCTGGATTGCCTGCTGCAGAGAAGCTCTCTCTTTATTCAACTCCTCCTGCAACTCTTCCATCAGCTCCTTCTCCATGGATAGGTCTCGTTCAAGCTCCTTATTTCGAGCTTGTGCAACTATAAGCTTTACTCTCTCACTCTCTACTTCAATTTGGGCATCTTTCAAACTCACCATATAAGACATAACATTTTTCTTCCATTCCTCGAGTTCTGTTAGTTGCTTTTCCAACTGGACCTCTTGTTCTTCCATTTTCTGCCGAGAGGATGCCAGAGATTTCTGAGAAGAAACCAATTCGGACCTCACGTCAGCAAGAAGTTTTTTTACTCTTCTGAAATCCTCAAGAGTTTCATCTGTTTCCCTTGCATGTTTGGATGCTTTTTCTGCCACTTTATTCAGTTCTTCCTGGGCTAATAACCACTCCATTGTCCTCTTCTCTAAATTGGCCTCTGCAGCTTTTAGCTTCTCCTCTTCAAGTTTCTTTAGGGTCGAGGAAACTTCTAGTTCTTCTTCTTTCTCCCTGATAGCTTCCCGGAGTCCCTGAAGCTCATATTCTTGTTTCTGTATGACTTCATTGGCTTCATTTAAGAGCTGGATTTTAGATTTAAGTTCAGAATCATTCTTCGAAGCTTCTTCAATCTTCTTCACCAATTCAACTCTCAAATTTTCCATTTCCTCTTCTTTTAAAGATAGGGAAGACTTGGCAGTGGCAACCTCCTCGTCTCTCTCCTTGAGTTGAAGCTTTAGATCTTCTATCTGCCTGGCTTGAGAAGCTAAATTACGAGTAGATTTCTTCATCTCCTCTTCTAATTGTTCATGCTTACAGTGAGCAGCAGTAATTTCTTCTTCCCGCCGCTCCAACTCCTCCTTTGCACAGTTTAATTGACTGTGCTCCAACAAGACTATGCTTTCAGCATCCTGTAGATCTTCTTCCTTTTGCTTCAAGGCTGACAACACAGCCAGAAGATCAGACTCCAGCACCTCAAGCTTAAGCAGCGGCTGAACATCTTCAGGGGGGTAAGAATCTTGGGTCATCTGTTCTTCCAGTTTCTGCGTCTGCTCAAACAATCTCTCAAGAAGAATCTTTGCAGACTCAGTTGGCCCATTGTCATTAATGCTAATCTTCCTATTATTCAAGACTGCTCTAACGACCTTCAAGCAATGGCCTCTTCTTTTTGTCGTCAGAAAAGCTGGTTTATCCTGCCTCTTGTTGAGCCTCGAGTAGCATAACTACAGGAAAAAAATACACATAGAAATTTGCTTTGCCCTAATATCTGGAAAACCCAATAAACCCTCTTTTTCTTTTGTCTCAAGGATAAGTAGAAACATATCAACCCCAATTTCACATTCACTACCACTCAATCAATTTTTAAGCAGGACGAGCTCATTAGATCCATTGATATTTCACATTCTGTGAAGAGCACACGAGCATTAAGTTTACTGTTCACTACAATTACAATCTGCCAAACGCTGGCTAATTTTGTCAAAAATATTTTAATCTTAGGAACCCAGGGAACTCGAAGTACATTTTGTCGTTTATATCATCTCTTTTTATTCCTTCTCCCCAGTTATTCATTTCCTTTCTTTAAAATCAGAAACCAAATAACAAAATATCATGAAACCAGGAAATACACACACACAGAGGGGGGCGGGGGTTACCTTGGAGCAAAGCTGAGAAGAGGTGGCGGGAAGAATGGGGCGTAGAACGGCAGAGAAGACCATGGCCAACCTCTGGGGTGCACATCCGTGCTCCTTGCTGATATGAGTTAATATTTCTCTGATCCCTCGCTTTCTCTTTCCATCCCATCCATCACCAATAGAGAGACGGAGAGATTAAGATGTGAGTAGTGAAAGGAATAGGGAGGGCTTGCAAGTAGAGGAAGGGATTCGATTGGAGGGAAAAGAGCCGGTAAGGCTCACGATAATACAGAACCACAAGTTTCCTTTCGATAAAGGAAGTTGCGCCGGGGAAGACAGGTTAATGTTTCACATGAAACTTGAAAGAAACGAGCCGGAAAAGTTTTGTCGAGGAGAACCAAAAAAGAGAAAAAGTGGATAAACGATCCTACGTGTACTTTTTCGGCAATACCCATCTATAAAGCTTGCTTGGGTGGAAAGGCAGAGGCTCGTGGATGAACCCGGTACCTGTCACGTGTCATTATTTCCACCAGAAATTTTTTTCTTTTTCTTTTTAAGAATTTTTTCTTTCTTATCAAAATAAATAAATAAATATGGTGTATTATAGAGAGAGAAGAAAAAAGTAGCAAATATTATTTGATTGAATTAACAAAACTATTGGGCTTCTATTTCTTTTTCGGCAGTCAGCATTATATTGAATCCATGCCGGTTTCTGAATGAATTTCTTTCCGGCACAAACCCAAGCCCATAAGTTTATGATAAAACTTCTTTCTTGTTGGATCAGAGGTTGGGCTACAAATCCACTGAATGCATATACAGTAGTAACTTCTTCTTCTTTGCTGCAGAAGCTTCTTAAGTTTTCAACTAACCATTGACAGTTACACCTTTCCTCCCCATAATTTATTTCTCTTTTCAAGGGAAAGAAGAATATCCTAAGTGTTTGAAAAATGTTCTTTGCTTTATGAACGGTGTTGAGCTTCTGCTCTTTGCATTACTGACATGATAAACTTAGAAAGGAACATGCTAAGTGTTCCGATAGTGGGTTTCGACGCTTTTTTTATTTATTTAATAATTAAGAAAATATTTTTTTAATAATATTATGAATTTTAAAAAATATATATTTAAGATGATTAAAAAAAATACATGAAAAATAAATACACTTGTTGGGGATTCTCGGTGGCTGCAGTGCCACCCACTTACAAATTTTAATATGTCACATGTTAAGGATGCGACAAACTAGTTTGCCAAAAAAGAATTGTCTACTGGAAAAGGTGCATAGAGGATATTACTGATGAAAGGTCCTTTCTAAGGCTTCATGCTATATTGAAGTACCTTTGCAAGCATCTCAGTCATGGATTGATTAGCTGTTACTTGTCATTTTATTGATATGATCTTTAAAGGTGATGTTAGGTTGTCTTTCAAATGTGTCTCCAAAAGTGTCTTTAGTGAAGATACACACAAATTCATAGTAATTTTTTTAAACATTGAAGAGATTTTTTTTTTTTTTTTTAATATAGGACACTAAGGATCCTTTTAAGAGCACGTTTAGAAGGAAAACAAACAATTTCCAATCTTTAAAGTGGCATTGTCTGCATCTCAACCATCAATTATCTCATTCATTCACCTTGAGATACCATCTCAAGCTGCCGCTATCTGCATCTCAATTTTTTAGTTACTTTTGCCACGAAGTGACTGACTCGGATCGGATAAAGATATTGAAATACAGCGGAGAAAAGAGAGAGACGCCAACGAGAATGACTATCTTAATTTTATATACGTTAGAAAAGTTTAAAAAATAAAAAAAGATCGAGTTCTGGGACCTTTTTTTTCCCCTAATCGGAGGAGATATTATACTGCAGTGGATAGATAAAGCAAATAAATAATCAAAAGTCAGTGTCGCGCTCGATCTGATCATCGGGCTATATTAAAAAAGAGCGTAGATAGGCCTAATTATTATTTGGTGGCATGAGGTTGACGGCCATTACCATATTTAAATGGAAATATCATGCGCTCGACGTGGCCCCAAATCTTAAAAGGATCTAATTTCATATCAACCACACAATCCAAAAAGCACCACTGCAGTATGGATAGTTAGATACTTATGCTGTGACCCTGCCTATTTTTATCAGAATGCGTCTTTTGTTCTGCACCCATCGATTCTACTCAACTCTTAAAAATTTGGCTACTTTGTAACATAGAAAATACGTGGCTAGCCTTTTACGTCATGTTTTGCATAATTCTTTACCCCGCCATACTATGTAGTATAATTTAATTTAAAATATATATTTTTTAAATTAAATTAAATGAATAGCGTAGTGTAAAGCTATTTAAATAAATAGAAAAAACTACATAATTTCTTAATATTCACACAATATCCATACACCACACTTTTTTAAATTTTTATTATTTTTTTCTTTTATCAAATATTTATTATATGAATAATAAATAGAAAATTTAAAATAGTTTAAAAAGAATAAATTTAAAAAAATTAAAAAATTTCAAAAAATATTATGTAGAAGTTAAAAATATTGTGTAACAAAACTCATTTAAATAACATTATTATTTTCAATCACTTACACTGCATCTATTAATTTTATCGTTCTTTTATCTGAGATGACAAAGACACCAAATAGTACTTACTTAAAAAGAAAACATTTATTTATTATTTATTTTTTTTATTATCTCATGACATGTCATTAGATGATAGGTTTAAAAGTGAAATATAATAAATAATTTTTAATTATTTAATATCACATTATAAGATGTTGAGAGAATAATAGAAATTAAGATGATGAATAATATTATTTATTTAAAAATAAAAAAATTTATGTATTAATTACTATTTACTTTCATTTCACATAATTATAATTTTTATTTATTTTTAATAGAATATGAAAATATTTTTTATAAGATATATTAATATTTTTTATAAGATATAAAGCGTAGAGAACTGAAAGAATTTATTTTTTAAAAAGGATGGTAAATTTTTTTTCCCGCTGGAGTTAAAACTGTTGATCTTTGGCACGTAAAACGGAAAAGATAGGCGTGGGCACATAAGATTGATCCGCTTATCTTTTTCTTTGACCTTGCGTGTAGATTATGAAAAGGCGAAGATATCGCGTCCATGTTGTTTTGTTTGGTTTTTTTTTTTTAACGTTCACAGACGTCGAATTGAACGGTCAAGATCATAAAGTACAAGGGTCGATCTGTGCCGTTCAACAGGAACGTACAGAGCAGACGACCTCATAAAAAAGGGATAGAAAACATGGGATATCGTAATCTAAGAGATGTGAGATGTGGTGGTCTATCCAAACTCCAAAGCTCTTAATGATCGTGTTATCATGTTTTCCATGGTACAACTCGCGTGCGTGTGAACAGTAATATTGTACCTTTCGATTTTATTTTGTGGGACCACGACAATCCATTGTGCTCCTGCTTCCTCCACGTGCTCCTCTCCACGTTTGTTAAACACTTGCTTCTCCAATCTCAATTACAAAGACAAACAACCACCCCCACCGAATAATATCCCTTCTGCGGCTGCATGTGCCATTCTTCGTCAATAATTCATTCACTTTCTTAGAAAATAATAATAATATTAATAATTCAGTCATAACCATCTTGATGTTTTTATAAGAAATTCTCTTCCCGTTTCTTAAAATTAATAACAAGATTTTTATATATTTATTATTATTGATATAATATTTCTTTCATACTAACACTATATAGTATTGAGATTTACTATACATCATCAGTTATTATTTATTTTTACATTTTATATTTATATTTTTTTATAGTATATAGAAGTATTTTTATAAGATATAAATACTGAATAATGACGGATAAATATAAAAAATAATTAAAAAAAATATACAACACAACAAATGTGAAACTCGTTGGCAGGGCAGAGCACGGATCCCTTTCAAATTAAGCAAGTCGTTGAATGTGTTGAGCAGTGTTGTGGTGTTTCTGCCAACCAACCAACAATAAAATTGAACAAGATACGGAGCGTGCTGTCAAAGCTTCACGCCTGATACTTTTGATAGGTTTTTGCATGCGTTGGAACCATGACGTTGGCCGTATCCAACTGCCGGGGCCCGCGATATTAAACACAGGTCTAGATATTGTGTCGAATAATATACACATAAAACTTAATTCGTTTTTTATTTATTATTATTTTATATTATATTATACACAACACAATAAACGACAAACTCATAGATTGCCAATCTCGACGCGTGTCGCATTCTCACTGACCCATCGCTGCTTAAGTCTTTCATCATGCCACGTCATAAATGCAAAGACGAGGGGACCACCCTTGGGAGTTGGGACCACCACCAAACGCCAAATCTGTAAAATCTTCTGCTACTCGATTCTCTGCCAACCAGTAGCCGTCAATTTATTCTAAATGACGAGAATGCCACTACCTCGTTGTTCTCAAAAGTATTAGAGGCAGGAACGGGATAAAATCGATCTTATACTAGAGTTAAACCTAATCTGGTCGCTGATGTTGACGGTAGCCGTCGAGTCACCGTTGATCTTAAAATGCCCGGCGGTGTAGTTCTTTAGGCGAAATATAGAATAAATGCCTGTTTTGATCGGTTAGCCTGGTTAGAATTAGATACACTAAACAGTGAAAAGGCATGTACAAGTCAGACATTCTACAGCAGGATCTATTTTTCTAGAATAAATAAATAAATAAATAAAATAAAATAAAATATTGACAGCGGGATTGGTGTTTGTGCTGACTGCTGTTCCTACTTCGAATCACCCGCGCGTGTCTCAACCGTTGACATTCCATTTCTATGCGATGGAGAAGATTTCTATACGATGGAGAAGGTTTTGCTCGTGAAATAATATATATTTTTTGTGTTTAACCGAAAGGCAGTACTGGACTAATCATTTAAAATTGATATTTTGTGAATGTGTAATGCAGGTACAAGTATTAAATGCATAAATTGAATACAAAATTTTTGTAAAAAAATGTACTCTAGTACTAAAAAGTGAGTTGGTCACACTGTTACCGATGAGTTCCACTTTCCACTTTCTATAAAGAGAAGATTATATGTAATTATATTTTTATTTTTAATATTTATTTTGTTAATTTTAAAATTTTAAAATTTTTAATATATTAATAAATGACATCATATATAGAAATAAATTTTTTATTAATTTTTTTAAGTACATTTAACATTTTCTTTCTATCAAATATTTAAAAGTTTATTTGGGAAGTGAGATAAGATGATAATTTTTTGAATAGTAGTAAAATATTTTGTTATAATAAGAGTTTTACTATATAATCTCCTACTATTCACCTACACTCCACATTTCACATTTTTAAAAATTTTTAATATTTTTTTTTAAAATTTTTTTTAGTTTATTTTTTTAAAATTATTTCAAATTTTTTATTTACTATTTATATAAAAAATATTTGATAAAATAAAAAAATTAAAAAAAATGTGGAGTGTGGAGTGTAGTGAATAGTAGGAGGTTGAAAAGATTTTTTGATATAATAATAAGATAGTTTGAGTTGAGTATTTTTTATATTTTTTAAAAGAAAATAGAAAAAGTTGAATAAAAAATGTTATAAAGTTAAAATATTATAATATTATTTTAGTTTCCGAATTTGAAAAAGTTATAATTTTTTTTTTATAATTATTAGTTAAAAAAATTGTAACAATTAATTTAAAATTTTTATATTTGAATTATATCTAAAAATAAAATAGAATGAGATAAAAACTTTGTGTCTCATTTAAGGCTTCCAACCTGTCCTAAATGTATATGAGTTCGAGATTTGTATATATTATTTATCTTTATGCATGTCTCTTATACGGTCCAGTTGATAATGCCTTGTTGAATTAAAAAATAATGGTTGATTTAAAGTTTATATATAGTTTTATATCATCATATTAGGATAGATAATATACTGAGAATGTAAATTTTACATTTGTTTTAATCTTTTAAGATGTCAAAATCATTTCAAACAACAAGATATTTCCAAGCGAAGAGATGTGCTAAAACAATATAGCGAAGGGAGATGATTCTTGGTGGTAATATAGGTGGTGAGTGATAAAACAAATATCATATTTTAATAATGAATTGGATAGTGATTGATTTCGAGTTATAAAGGTGACGGCGATAATAATAACAAAAACTGATGCGTTGTAACTGTTTTAACTACTATGATTGACATTAATAATGTTTAGCGTAATGATGAGTTGCATAATGAATACAATCTATGAGACAATAATAAAATGAAAAGAAAATAATTGGAGAATAAGTTACGAAAGGTGATTGTTGTGGACCACAATAATAGTGACCATACTAGATGTATGATATTACCGTAATAAGTAACAGAAATGATATGGATATAATTCTTTTATAATTTTTATAAAAATAATATATATGTGACTATTTTATAGAGAATTGATAAATAAATTTTATAAAAATATACTTATAAATTAACATAATTTCATGTATCTATCAAATTTACTTTTATTTTATTAGAAAAATAATTTTATATTTGACATTACACATTAAAACTGGTCAATTTATGAGTTTATTTTGTGGTGAAAGTATTTATGTATTTTATAACTTTTTAAAAAATGATATAAATATATTTTTTATAATTTTTTTACTTGACTATTTAATAAAATATGATTATTTCTTAACTCTGCCTGGATTTTATCGAATTTAATAGACTTAAATATATATATATATATAAAAAAGAATTGTCAGTCAATAAACATAATAAATGGATGCAAATTAAGCTCGATGACTTTCAAATGAAAAATATTGGTTGCGTTCGGAAGTAATTTATATATTTTAGAAATAGTGGTAAAAAAAATAATAAATAAGTAATGATAAAATATTATATAATAATAAATAAGTAATAAAAAAGAAGTGAAAATAATAATAAAATAATTAATAATAGTGAAGTATTATGAGAATATTTTAATACCCAAACTAGTCGTAAGGCTCTGTTAGGATATTGGAATGTTCTCAAAACACTTTATTATTATTGATTATTTTATCATTATTTTTCACTACTATTTACAGAATATTTAAGATTATCTCACTATCCAAACGTAATCTAAAATTAAGTTTAGATAGTGAGTTAGGATGAAAGTTGAATAAAATATTATTATAATGTAATTATTATTTTTAAATTTAAAAAAATTAAATTATTTATTATATTTTATATAAAAATTTATAATAATCAGATGAGTTAAGATCAATTATGAAAGCTTGTTTGGATAAATAAATGATCTCATCTTATTTTATTATTATAATTTTGTTAAATTTTTACATAAAATATAATAAATAATTTAATTTTTTTAAATTTAAAAAAATAAAAAAAATAATATTTTAAAAATATTTTATTTAATTTATCTAAAACCATCGAATAAACATGAAAAAATCTACTCAACCTCCTACTATTCACACCACACTCCACACTCCATCTTTTTTTTAATTTTTTTTTAAAATTTTTTTATCAAATATATTTTTATATGAATAGTGAATAAAAAATTATAAATAGTTTTAAAAAAATAAATTCAAAAAAAAATTTTAAAAATTATTAAAAAATATTAAAAAGTGTTTAGTATGGAGTGTGGGGAGGACGAATAGCAAAACCCAATAAACATTCCATCCAAAGGTGCCTAAAGAAAGAACAGGGAAGTGATCAAGTGTGTCTTACACGCGCTTTAGTTCGCGTTGTGATGCAACAACCTCAATCGATTTTCAGTATGCGCAAAGCTCTGGTTCGGACAACATATTAAAGCACTCACAGGTGACATGGAGAGAAGCGAGAATTTCATCCTGCAACCCAGTTTTGGAGGGAAAAACCTAAAAGCTACTATTCAACAAGGTTGAGTGGCTGAGTGAGAGAGAGAAAATTCAAGAAAATCTTTGCTGAATCTATCGGAAATCTATTGGAAGCTCCATTCGCCATTGAAGAGAGGGAAATCCGCGAGAGAGGGAGAGATTGATCATGTTTGCTGCAGAGAATGGACTTAGAGGAGACCCAAGGCTTCAAGCCATCTCCGAAGCCATTCGAGTCGTTCCTCACTTCCCAAAGCCAGGTTCAATGTTTTCTTCTGCGTTTTCTGTTTCCGTTTGGTTTTTTTTAAGATGTTTGCTTTTACTTTTATCTTGCTTTGTTAGCTTTCAGCGACTGTATGTAATTTTTACCTTTAATTTTCTTTTGTGTAGGAATAATGTTTCAAGATATAACAACTTTGTTGCTGGATCCCAAGGCGTTCAAGGACACGGTGGATATTTTCGTTGATCGCTACAGAGACATGGGCATCTCTGTTGTTGCTGGTTCACTCTCTCTCCCTAAAATTGTTTTGACCCCAATTTTTACTAAATTTTAGTACAAGAAGTCCTTTATACCGGCACTTGTTTACCCCTCCACTGATGTCTCCGACTCGTATATCATCTAAGTACTGGTTTCTGCGCCTAGCAAACTCTGGAAGCGTAGTACCTTGTTTAAAAAAATTATTTGAGTTGATCTCGACAACCTCTTAATTTGTCGCTGCTGGATGAGACCAAAGTGCCAGAGTCTTTGTTAAGCAAATTGCAGGTCTATCTATGCATGTCCAAAGTTATGCTTTGGCTACTGTAATAGAGAAAGCACAATTGGAAAGAAAACTTGGATAGAGGATTTTGACTAGTTTTTATTTGCCTAATGGATTCCTCACCTTATGTTGTCCGAGTCACGCAATGTTGATTCTATCACTAAAATAATCATAGGGCAAGGGTGAATTCGATCCACATGTTTTCAGTTACTTATGTGCCCTTGTACGTTTACTCTGCATTCGGTCGTTGCCGAAACCTGAATAAGACACAACTTGTTGAGCTCTCCACCTGGCTCCACCGTCACTTGATTTTCCTTGTCCTGAAGGGTGTTCTAAAGGGAACTTGTTAGGGCCCTAAAATCATCTAGGTTTTTTTGTGGATGTCAAGGGGAATTAGACAGAAGATTTCAGCAATACAAAATGATAGCATTTAGATCAGATTTCTGTAATAATGAATGCTTCTGTGCTTTATTTGCATAGTTCTTATCTTTGCAAATTATTTGTAGGCGTTGAAGCGAGGGGATTCATGTTTGGTCCCTCCATTGCCTTAGCTATTGGTGCAAAGTTTGTTCCTCTACGTAAACCTCGAAAGTTACCAGGTAAGCTGAATGAAAATGGTACTTCTAAGCGATCATTTCATTATTTGTTGAAAACTAGAAATAGTAACTCTTCAATGGTGCTGCTACCCTTGGTAGATCAAGCTGTATGTTACTAATACTCCTTTTAGGGCCACATGTTGCTTCTGTACGGAGCAAGTAAAATTTATTGAACTAGCATAGCGACTGAACCAGGAAAAAAGTAGCGAATTAAGAAGTGCCTTTAAGTGATTAAGCACCATTTCAGTTTGTAGATTGAAAATGAACACCTAGGCAACATAATGTCTAGTGACGAACTCAGACCTCTCTCTCTCTCTACCTTATACACGCACACACTCACAGATAACCAACTCTGACAGCTAGATTAGAAACCTTACTGATTCTTGTTTGCTGAAGACAATGTCTAGGATGCTTAGTTATTATAACTAATGGTTTAATATATATTTTGGATAAGCATTCATGTGGATTCACAGAATGTACTTCAATACTCTAATTTCCCACATTGCGCACATAAAGGTGAAGTGATTTCTGAAGCTTATGTCCTGGAGTATGGAACTGATTGTCTGGAAATGCATGTTGGGGCTGTTCAGCCTGGTGAACGTTCATTGATCATCGATGATTTGGTAGCTACAGGCGGGACTTTATCAGCGGCAATAAGACTTTTAGGTGAGTTCTGAATATTTTCTAAGGATTTCATTTACTAGTTTATTGTATTCTCTTCTACTGGTTCAGTAGGTAACCCGTAATTAGTTTATGGAATGCAAATATGCTGTTTATCTAGAACGTGTGGGGGCTGAAGTGGTTGAATGTGCATGCGTTGTTGGGTTGCCTGAGGTGAAGGTAATGCTTAAACCCCTATATCTTAACTGGTGTTCCTTTTACTTCTTGGTCTTTGAATAGTTCATCCTATCTTCTTATTTGTCAATAGCTCATTCTTTAATGTTGAATGACATGTTGTTAAATTAGATGTCTATGTGATTATTAATTTGCATACGGAACTGTTTGATGACACAGTGATGAATAGCATG
The DNA here is from genome assembly GCA_029856935.1 of Cyclocarya paliurus. Classification (NCBI taxonomy): domain Eukaryota; kingdom Viridiplantae; phylum Streptophyta; class Magnoliopsida; order Fagales; family Juglandaceae; genus Cyclocarya; species Cyclocarya paliurus. The sequence continues at coordinate 1,302,635 of CM056949.1, read as the reverse complement.
TAAAGCAATTGATTACAAAGTTTATGATATGCTACCTATCAAGAAAAACTACCTTTGAAAAGTATAAAATGTTAAACACTTTATGACTTATGTTTGAATTCAAAGCTTAACTGTTCGATTCCCCATGCCTTGTGTATGTTTTGGTTGAGTCTTGGATCAATCTTACATTGTTGCCAAACTTTTTGAAATTGTAGGAGTACTTGTTCAAAAATTAATATATGATCTTAAGTGTATGTTTGGTTATTAAAAAAAATACTGATTTTGATTTTTCCTTAATTGGTGGAAACAGCAGAATGATATGAGATTTACTTGATGAATCTGACTATGCAAACTGAATTATTGAGAATGATTTAGACAAGGGCAAAAGGTAAAAAAAAGAAACTCCCTGTCGAGGGCCTGTACACCCCCAGGATTAGTTGGATTAATGTTCTCACCCCGGCACCAATAAAAAAAGGGGGCAAAAAGTGAAAGGAAGAAAAGATGTTTGCATCTTTTCCCAGCCAAAAAAAAAAAAAAAAAAGAGAAGAAAATTTAACTTTCTATGAATTTCCAATAAATTAACACTCCTGACAATATATTATGTCTCACATGTTCTCTCTCTTTGTGGGAGGGGGTGGTTGTGGCGAAGGGTCCAGTTGGATGACTGTGCTTCTAGGAAAGTATTGCTTAATATGCATGGAGCACTGTCTTCCATGTTTACAGAATTTCGTGTCTAACCTAGATGCATTGCGTTTCCAGCGGTTCATGCTCTATACTTTGTTCTCATTCAATGTTACCATAGTTGTATATATATTTCCTGTTCCTCCCTGGCCAATACTGTTAGAGATGAACATTTGGAACTGAGATGCTATTTCACAACCCCATACCTTTCAGGGACAACGCAGGCTTAATGGGACCCCACTCTATATACTTGTGGAGCCACGCGAAATAGAAAATTATTATTGAGGTACACCATATTCTGAAATCAAAATCTCGTATTGAGAAAATAAATACATGGGCAGTGGATGATCATTTCTGTTAGTCACTTTTTGCATTAGTCTAAGAATCTTAAAAGAATTGATTGTAGTACCATGTTTAAAAAAAAATTGTGGTACCATGAAAGCCGCAAATTGTCATCTGTTTTTTAAGCGGCTTAGTTTGGAACTTTGAGATCTCAAACATGCATTATTTCATACTTGTGAACCCTAGACAGAAAGTGCACAAAGATTTATTTCCTGTCTTAATCTGATTTGGCTCTTATTTCAACAATGCATATAAATTAATGAAATTCATTCCCACTTGTGTTGCTCGGTAATATGAGAAAGACATGCACTGCATTTATGTGCCTACGCCGATATCACAGGATATTGATTTTCTTTTATCTATGCAAGTCAATCCAAGGTTTTGGGATGTAGCCATGGTATTCCTCTGTCGAGTGTTATCAATAAAATTGGGGTGGTGACTTGAATCTTCCAAACAAAATCTCATGTCAATGGTAAATATATTTTTTATTCAAAGTAATTATTTACACTACAAAATAATTTCTGGATTCTTATTGTCGTAGGTTAATGTCTGCTACATCAGATTTCTGCATGTTGTCTTGTAGTCGAAACCTCTGATCCATATGATAACTACTCGTAGACAACTAAATTAAATTAGTGACCTTTATTTCTTCAGAGCTGAATTGTCGCATTTCCAATTTGGCGCCACAATGAGTTTCGATTTATTCACATGCAGATCTATGGGCTTGATTCTTGCTTGGGCTGACTTATAGGAAAGATGATGCTTGAGCAAACAGGCCATGATGAGTTTCTACCGAGTTTTGGCGGAATTCCATCATTTCTTGGATCAATTTGTATAATTTCTCTATGCAAGAGATGTGCATCTTCTGTAGGCTGTTATGTGCGATTTATAGTTTTGGAACAAGCCTCCTGGTTGAAGAATTGTTGCCCCGTGATGTTTGATTTGTTCTTTGAAGTCATTTTTAGTGCCCATTTTAGCGATTAGTCTTCAATTTAATTATGCCCGTGTCTTAAGTTATGGAATGGGAGGTTGGAGGCACTTGCTTGCGTTAGGCTTTTGCAAATGCTCCGTATTCTGTCTCCTAAATCAACCTGCCTTTTCCCCCATTTAGTTCACCTGCCCCGGAAGGCACCCAAAAAATGAAAAGGAAAATAGCGAACGATTCGCCTTTGTGAAAGTTTTGACTCAAAATATAACTTGAAAGAATATAATAGAGGTTTCTGTATCCAGCGGATGTCTTAAATTAATAAATAAATAAGTAGTCTGAAATTACACTTTACAATTGGCAATATAAGTAGGTTGAGACGTTTCCTTTTTGAATGACAGCTTAAGATCTAGTACGGTCTATACAAATAATCTAAGGGAAATCCCATATTTGGATTGTACTCCAATTTTGGTTTATGTTAAATCAGACGAAGGGTAATATGGGACCATTAAGCCTGTCAGTTCCATCTATGCCATCTTATGGCAAATTGACACACCACATTTTTCGATGAGAACAGCAGAGCGAACGTGCACTTGAACTTCCATCTTTGTTTTACGTAACCGTTTGTATTTGTGGAACCACAAAATTTTGTACCTGTTACATTAGTGTGACAAACTGTCTGTATAAAACAACGGACCATTGACCGGAGTGGCATCCAAACAGAAAGTACATTTCTCAAAAGGATAAAGAAAATTACAATTGTATCCCCATTTTATGTTTCTACAGATGTATTTACTACGATTTTTTCTGAAGGGGCCCCATCTTGCTTAAACATGTCCTCCTTTTTGAGAGCACGGCGTATAATAAAATTCACCTGTTTTCTTAATCTAGCGTTATCGATGAAGATATCTGCTAGCATCTTTCTCAACTCTTCATCCATTGTCCTTGTCTCGTCATTCATGTCATGAGTTTCACCAACCCCAGAAGCAGCGGTTTCATTTGTTTCAGTCAAGTGTTGCGCCTGTCCAATTTCCAAGGAAATGTCCATGTAAGGTAAAGTTGAGAAAGATATGGTAGGAAATATTTTACATCCATAACATAGGCATGTTGCATCAAATTCTATACATGAAGACTACACATGATAAACCATATCAATAGATCAGCTCAGGATACACATTGAATATGGAGAAGGCATAAAAAATAAAGAGTAATGTTACATACAGTCGTAGAGTATGCAAGCGCCGGACAATCGTTTTGAAAAAGAGTAAAGTCCACTATTAAATTTTTATTTTTTTCATATAGGTCCCGTATTTACTTACTTTTTTCAAAATGATTACACGGCGCTTGCGCACTCCACAACTGCAAATATCATTTTTCGAAAATAAAATGCGAAAACTACAATACTAAAAAACATAATAGGTACCTCTGCAAGTAGGAGGCCAATCTGATCATCGGATGTTGTTAACAAATGTAAAGCGTCTGACAGTGATGAAGAATCCACAACAAAGTCATGTTCATCCTCCTTGATTAAATTGATGCTGCACTCTTGTAGCCGACTGATAAGACCATCGTATTCATGCAGCAGGTTTTCCCTTGCAGTTTTGGCATTCTCTCTCATTTGTCTTTCCTGTTGAATGAGTTTCTAAACAGAAAAAAAAAAAAAACATGGTATAATTTTCATTGTACTCTTTGATTATCTTCATAATATATAAAAAGTATCACAGCCCTGTTTATGTCAGTCCTAGACTTTGGAGTATGAATGTAGGCTCCAAAAGGGGAAAAAAGAAAAGGAGAGGATCACGGAGATTAACTTGAGTCTTGGTGAGTCATGCTAATGGGAGACACACAGCAGAGTACACTAACCAATTAAAGGAAAACTTGTCATAAGAAGCAATCATTTCTACTGTGTTCATCAGTACCCTATGCACATTTGCATAAACCCCCACGGCCATGCAAATTTCAAAAATACATATATATATATTTATCTATGGACATATATCAGCCATGTATCCAGCTGTGTTAGAGTTATGTCAGATACTTGTCAGACACTGAACACACCAGGAGGTGTACGAATATCCATGTCAGAGCATTAATTATGTCCCTTTTATTTGGCCTCCTGATATGTCCAGATTAATCAAGCAGCACCATGTAAAAATAATAAACTTATACATTGTAGCAGATAAAAAAACTACCTCAGCTTCAGACTTTTCCTTCTGTGTTTGACTAAGCTCCCGCTTCAATTCTGTTTGGGAACTTCGGAGAGATTTGACTTCTTTAACAAGAATTTTAATATCTGCTTTTGATTTTGCTTCTAGCTCTTCATATCGCTTCAACAAATTTTTATGCTGCTCTTTACTAGCATCCAACTCCTGCAGCAGCAAATCTTTCTCCTCAACAGGATATTCTTTTCTCGACTCTGTATGTGACTTTTCATTCTGGTAACATTCCACATATCATCAGTGAAATAAGGGAAAGATGTAAATTGAAGAGGAGAAAAGCAGCATTAAGATATATAACCTGTTCGTGCTTCAATTTCATATCCATTTCCATTGACTTTCGCCGGAGTTCCTCCATATCCCACTGCATTTGAGTAACTCTTTCCCTCTCAATCAAGAGTGCTTGCTGTAGGTTTTCTTTACTCTTCTGTTTGGAAGTTTCCAGTTCAACTTCCAAATCCTTCACCTGAGTAGATTCAATCTGTTATAGTAATGGACTGGCATCCAAGCAATATTCAACAATTTAATGGATCTACAAGCAGGAAGTTCTGAACGGTAAATGATTTGTCAATTTTACACCTTTACCGATAAAAAAAATTCATTGGCAGCAACCATTATATTCTCCCACGAAAATAAAATCCACTACAACTACAACACATAATCGAGTGTAATTAATCCATACTTCAAATTCGCAGTATGAGCAAGGTGTATCTCAGTATTATTCCTGTCATGCAAGCCACTCAAATGTAAGTTGGCATGTGGTGGGTGGGTGTGAGGTATTGAAACTCAATAGTTCTGGAATTTAAAAGGAAAAAAATCTCACACCATAGAATGAATACCGTAGATGAAAAGATTTTTTTAAAGAGTAAAACTACGTGAGTTTCTTTTTCTTTTCAGTAAGCTTGCTTTATTGATAATCTAAAATGGGTGCTACCTAAAGTACATAGAAAGTATAGACACCTAAGAAGATAAAGTTTATTTACAAGAGTTATTTTTCAGGGCAAAGGGAATCCAAATAGCAAACAAGTAAGAGGATTAATCTTAGTACACTACGATTTAATTGGTGTATGATTAAACTAGAATTGATAATGAAATTTTTTTAGTGGGCAGATAATGGAAGTTTATTTATAGGTCAAACCAAACCAGTAAGTCTGAACACTTCACATCCAGATAGCATGATCAAATGTACCTTTGTTGCAAGGTAATCTTTCGAGGCTATTTCTTGATGTAATCTAGCTATAACGTCCTCCATGTCTGTTTTTGCCGTGACTAATCTTCTCTGCATTGTGAAAAGAACTCTGTTCAATTTATGGCGCTGATCCAATGGAAGAACTAATTGAGCATCGCCTGAAAACTGAAAGTCTGCACTGCCAAGAATCTCTGTGGTACTGGAACACTCGGCACCACCAGGAAGGTCAAAAGATCCGTCACCAGATGAGTTTGGAATTCCAGAATTAGACATTTCACTACCTCTCAGAGAACTTACATCACTTCCAAAACTCTCATTTGAGAGCTTGCGAGCATGACCAAGTACCTTACCATGCTCTTGCCCTGAGAAAAGTTCCATCCCATTCCCAACCAAAAATGAATTTTTAGAAGCATTTCCATTATACTTATCCTTTTCTATAACGTTGTTGAGATGCCTGTCATTCATTTTATGCCTAGGAAGGCCTTCCAACTGCTCAAGAATAGTCTGGCCCATAAACAGTCCCTCGTCAATATTGGACAGGCCATATTTCACTAGCTTTTCTAGTGAATCTTCATCCAACGATAGATCCTCAAAACCAATTTCAGAATTGTCATCCCTTCCTAGCCGTGGGGTTCCTAGCTCAGATGTCTCGTATGCTGTATCACTACCATAATCTGTTGTGATTGATGAGCTACCAGCAACAACAGGTGAGCTTGAATGGGGTGGTAATTCAAATGAAGAAACTGTGCTATTGGAAGCAGGGCTTGCTTCTGAAGTTTGCTGATTTACATCTTGGAATGCTGAAATGCATTATGACATGGAATGAAATGTTTAACTCTTGGTAATTCCAATAACAAAACAAATTATTATTTGCTGAAAGATACAAAGATTTCAATTAAATCTTCCCAAACCAGAATGTTATTTTTTTGGTATGAGTACAAACATAGATATTGCACAACCAAAAAATTGTTTAGGTACACCTTGAAGCTAGAAAGGTACATACAAAACCTCGCGGCAGCTTCTAGTTCAAGAAAGGATGCCACTGCAACGCTTCTTGATAAATCAATGTCAGACAACAACTTTGTCAACCACTCTTCCAAAGAGCACCTTCGCTGTAACGAAAGCAAGTCTTTTAAGAATACTAATCACTGTGTATTATCTTAAAAACAATGCCTTTTATCTTACACATCAAACTTCATGAATTTTCAATTAAACTTTTAAGTGAACAAAATCCAACCTCAAATTTAAAGTTTCAAATATTGTTCAGATGGCACTAAAACATAAACTTAGGGTCTATTCCACCGTAACAGAGTTCAGAGTTTTAAAAAGCACAGACCATACACGAGATCAATTCACAACATGTAATTGAAAGAGCCCAATAGAGCACTTTTTTATGGACAAAAATTAAGCTTTAAGATTTTTTTTTTTATTGGCACCGGGTGACCAAGAACAACATCCCGAATAATCCCGGGGGTGCACAGGCCCTCAGCAAGGGTTTCCTGCAAGCTTTAAGAAAATATAAGAGGTAGCAAACAAGTAACATGTATTTTTTGATAAGTGTCACGTAGCACATTCATTCTGGAAGGCACTAGCTATACTGCTGCTGCAGTTTTGTTTGTTGTTGTTTAAAAGGCTAGGATTGCTTCTGGTCCCTTTTAAAAAAAAGCGACAAGAGCAATGAACCTTAATTGGTGTGCTTAAACTAGCAGGATTGCTGGGTTTATAATCATTGTATCAACTTCTAATCACAATTTCAGTAGCTCTAAGAGCTATTTATAAGTTTCTCATCGGCCTTTTAGTTATGAAAATAATTTATAAGTTCATCAAATAATAAAATGCTTCTAGCAGTTATTTCAAAAAAAAAATGCTTCTAGCAGTGATTATCTGAGGAATAAGTGGCCTACACAAATTGACCATACAGCTAATACACCATAGTTAATAAGTAAAGAACACACTGGTACCTCTTCTAACAGAGCCCGGGTTTTCAGCCGCAACAGTCCCTTGGGAGGAGCTGGTGGGAGGTTCTTCTTGGGAAATGCCTTTTTAAGCTGCAAAAGACAACCAAGAAGGAGATAAGAACATGTACAATTAGTAATTATTGAAATGAAAAGTGAAAACTCATAAGGCCTCTCTCTTCTTCTTTTTTCACAATAAAACACTCAAAGAATAACCAAGTTGACACAATCTGGTTCAAATTCCGAAATGACATGGAAAATGAAGTTCGTATGTACCGAACTGCTAAGAAAATGAACAAGCTTACCACACCAAATAACTTCAAAAAATCATTAAACCGTCTTAATATGCCACGTGTTGTCGTATTCCCTTCGGGGGATTGTACACCAACCTGCACCCTGTAGAACTGCCCCTTAAAAATGTTAAAACAATACATGTAGAATGATAAAAAAAAAAAAAAAAAAATGAAAGCCCATGAAACTGACAAGTCAGCTTGAAATATGATCAAATGTTAAAACAGAGCTCTGGATCATAAGTTTGATACTTAAATGAACATAAGAACATTCTATGAAATTCAAATCACTATCAAATTGGGGGAGCATCTGTTAAATTCTCATGAAGAAAGCAAGAATACAACCAGAAAACTGGCAACATATACCAATACAGTTCTTCTTCTTTTATGATAAGTACCAATAGAGGATTTTTAATAAATATTAATGAAATTTTATCTGAAAAGAGGAGATACCTTAAATAATTATCAATGAGTAATTTCAAATCAAGCTGATAAGGGATTTTTATAACTAGCAATGTGAATCATAAATAGCATTTCTTCACCATTATGCATTTTGTTAACGCTAGTCAACTGTGTTAATTTTTGTAAGCCTGTTTCATTCAATTTTGGACTTCAGAAATTATAAGATATACAAAAAGTTACATAAGAGATGGCTTGACCATGAATAAGGAATGCCCATTTTCTAGTAGAAAGTCTGAAACACATTATAAAATCACAAAATATGAAAGCCAATGGCCTTAGGGCCAAACGGCCACCCCCACCCCAAAAAAAGTATGAGGTGTTGATTGAGGTCAGGATTTCAACCCCATTTGATGTGTAAACTTAACTTTCAAAACAAAATTGTATATTTCCAAGCATTGTCATTTTTTATTAGTAAATATCAGAGCACAACGTTATTGAGTATCCATTGTGAGGGAAATTAACATTCATTCAAATCAAATCCTTGAATATGGTATAAAAACAGCATCTAACCCTGAGCATAGACAAACACTGAAGAGTCATTTAATTTGAATACCACTACAGGTTCTGAATCTCTTGATTTTGGATGGACAACCCAGGAAGGTATAGTGACACAGTAACTCCATCCTGTGCGGGGATCATGTGGCCACACAGTGTCCCGCCCTTTCTGCATGATGAATATGAACTTTAGAGACAGAAACGATATTTTTTTTTTGTTGATCGGTAAACAAATTTTTATTGATAAGACAGAAACGATATTAAAAGAATTAAAATATAATTTGAAGAGATCACTATAATTCAGCCATGCAGGAGTGAAAACTGAATTAGCTGAAGAGTCATGACACTTCAAATGCCATTCATTTACATTGAAGAATTTAAAGCTCTGCATTGCTTATTTTCAGCACAATGCGAGTGCAATATATTGCACTAGAAAGAGAGCAAAGAACTTAGAAAACCAACTCCACTACTTCAAACAAAGACGCTGTCTATTAGCTAGAATCTTAGGCTAACTAGAGGAGGTCCAATCCTCAACTTAGTGCTCAAGCTTAAAATGATGATGACTAACACTCATGCACTAAGTCAAATATTGCGGTAAGTGAAAATTAAGGGAAAAAAAAAACCCTATTTTTTTTTATTTTGTCAGGGAACCTCTCCAAGGCAGCCCTTTGGACTCACCCCTGTAGAGTAAACTCCGGTCCCGTGCACCGCATTCTCAGAAGTTTCCCTACACGGAACTGGTTAAATCGCTGACTTTTCATTAGGGGTAGTGGCCCCAAATGATTGTTTGCACCCATGAGGTTTTGAACCTTGGACCTTGAAGAGAGTGATACCCCAAGACCAAGGTCTTCACCACTTGGTCTATATTCAGGGCCGGCTCAATGGTAAAGCCATTTAGACCATTGCCAAAGGCCCCTACCTTATGTAAGGCCCCCAAAAATGAAATTAAGGCGTTTATTTCTTGAAAAAAAAATCATTTCATTAAATAAAATTTTAAATAATTTTTACAGTTTTCAATGTGTGCAAGGACCCATAATACTAAATTTAACATTTAATACAATGAATCTTTTTTTGATAAGTACTACTTATATTTTAAATAATTTTTTAAGATCTTGCTAAATTGAGGCACAAAATCTGCATTGAGGCCTTATTTTAAGTTGTTATAAATATAAATTCACGAAAACTGTATTTAAATATTTTAAATAAAATCTCATTTTATTGAAAATTTTGAAATATTTCATATTTTATTGTATTATACTTATGAATGACTCACTTAAATTTCGCCTTAAGTCTCAATTTGTATTGAGCCGCTACTGTCTATATTAGGGAGTGTTGAACCCTAATTAGAAATTGATGAACTTGATGAGCTCAAATTTTTCAGTTCAATTCACTTTTAAAAAATTTGGAAGTTCAAATCGAGCCGAGTAATCGAGGAGCTCTAGATTTTTATAATTCTATGCTGAAAATCTATTTTATTTCAGTGCTTATGGATTACCCCAAGTGGTGGATGAACTCAAAATTCCAACTCATACAAACCGAACCAATAAATTCAAATTCAAATTCATCTGAAGTCCCAAAGTTCTCCAATTAAGCAACAATAGCGAGCTATATTAAAAACACTTAAAAATAAATAGAAAAGAACAGAAAAAGATACCCATTTTCTCGGAGGAGGACTCCAATCCATCCCCAGAGGCAGCGGAGAAGTGCCATCGTGCCTGTGCTTCGGAGGACTGCGTCCCTGCATCCTCCGATCGCTCTCTATCCCTCGGTCTACAATTACCTTTTCTCTCGTACGAATTGAGGTTGATCTTTCTAGAAATTTCTCTGAAGGAATCTAAATTAGATAATTTTCAATCAGTAGAACTCTCTCTCTCTCTCTCTCTCTCTCTCTCTCACGAATTAGGGTATTGGTGATCCGATCGGATCGGATCGGACGCAACAGAAATAAGAGCAGGGAAGATACAGGTGGAGTCCGAACAGTTTCATTAAGTACAGTGCTGTCGGGTGCAATCCGACGGCGCACGTCGACCGGTGAATGGCCGAATTGCCAAGGTAACGTGGCTAAGCGGACGGAGCCTTGAGCACAGTTTTGTCACCTGCTTGGATTCTGCCTCTTCTGAGTCTTTTCTTCGGGTTGGGGTCTACTGAAACGCCAAAAAACAAAAATAAAAAATAAAAATAAAAATCTCACCTAACAATCTTCTCTTGCAAATTGCTTCGATTTCTACGGCAACGCTAGAGAGAGAGAGAGAGAGGCCAATTAACCACTGGCGTTGCCCCAAAAAAGAAGGGCTCGAGAAGGCTAAAGAGACGGCATTTATTTGTGTTGGGCCATTAGGAATGTGGGCTTAGCCCATGAGATGGATTGATACCTTCTGGATCTTGAAGTTTATGGGGCCGCTAGTTAGTGACCCATCAAATTCAATGTAATGTGATCCGAGTGGTCTGTTTTTTACTGTTTCTGTTTTGAAAAGGTTGTTTCTTCAAGGTACTGAATAAGTTGATTTGATAAAATCATGCGGATCAAGATACTCTATTTGTAGAAGCAAAATTTTGACAAGGAATAATAACTAAATTGATAAGTTTGAATATAACTAAGTGAATAAGATGATAGAGTTTTTCTTATCTTTGATTTTGTAATTTGGAAGAAGATAAAACACTTTGATTTTATCTATGACTATTTTGATTTTATTTAGAGGTTGTTAAGAAGTGTTTTAGATAAGATAAAAGTGTAGAAGTCAAGTTCTAAGTGATAGATCTTATCCAAAGAAGAGTTTAAATGTAAAACTATCAATGTTGAGAAGATAAGTATCAGGCGCTAGCAAAATTCGTCAGCAAAGTTTCATTGTGACTCAAACTCTTATTAGATTTGTTCTGTCAGCAAAATTATACTACAAGTAAAATTTCTATCAGATTTTGGAGAATCTTTTCGAGTGCTTATATGTGAGAAAATTATCTTAATAATTTTTTAGTTATTTTTCTCTCATTGAATGTGTACTTACTCTATATTGAAGTTTAATTGATCAAGTTTAGCCACTGAAATTCTAAGAGAGAGGTCAATAGTTTAAAGATTGCCAAAGGTTCTGGCTGTTATTATGGTAGAGGTAAATGGGTTGTTTGTCAGGTCAAGTAAAAGAGTCAATTAACAAAGATTTTGTAATTGAAAATTATTTATAACTGATTTTCAAATAATAAAATTGACTTTTCTGAATTTGGCTGTAATGCACATTATTTATTTTATGAATATGATTGGTTATCAAATTATTGCATTATTGATCACTAACAAATTTGTTGAATGATTTGATAGATCGTTGTATTACAATACAAGAGTATATGGGTAATTTCATCTATTAATTATTATGATTTCGGGAATTCTAGCACCTTTTACCTTAATAAGTTTTCTTTTAAACATATGAGTATTATTTGAAATAGGTTAAGGCGTTGTTTGGTTATACAGATTAGATAAAATGAGATAAAAGTTGGATATTAAATAAAATATTGTACGTTAAAATATAAATTTTTAATATAATTTTTATTTTTGGATTTGAAAATTTTGAATTATTTATTATATTTTATGTAAAAATTTAAAAAAATTATAATGATTATATGAAATGAGATAAAATAAATTAATTTTTATAAACAAACCATGCCTAAATGCTTCTCCTCTCAAAAGTTAAAAGCAGCAACAACAATTAGGGCTACCAGCAACTCGATCGTGATGTCATGTCAATTTTGGGCGTGCTAAATCGCATTCTAGTTATAAATAAATAAATTCTAAAACTTGAGCCAATGGGCTTGACCTTGCAGCACTCTGATCACCTGTCATTATTGGGGGAAAATGTTCTTCCGATGTATCTTTGGGAAGAAAAAGCAATATATAAACATATATAATTAATGCAAACGGTGGGGGAGGAAGAGGGCTAGCTAGCTCAATGCCAGCTTATGCAAAGCAAAAAAAATAAAAAGATATAGACGAGGAAATGATTCTAATAAGTTGCGTCAGTCGTCTCAGCTTTCTTAATTGGCATAATCATTAATTAAATTGATGAGAAGTAAATTTCAGTATTCAAATTCCTGCTGATTCCTTCTAATTTATCACCAAAAAAAAAAAAAAAAAAGTCTTTGTGATGATAAGTGACTGATCATTTTGGTAGAAAACATTTTCAGAGTAAACAAACATTTATTTATAGTAAAATAATTCTCCACAACCACTGCACTATAAATTAATTCTAAAGCAAAGTCATGATCATTGATCAACGATAGTACTTTTGCTATTCTAGTGAATTTGTATTTTTTTAATCTATTTTTAATGATTTAGAATGTTTAAAAAATACTTAAAAGAAAAAAATTATTTACGCTAGTGTGCTAATTTGTAATGCACATTTAATGTGCACGCTAGCATTGTCTGATAGTTGGTGATGGGTTTTCAATATGGAAGATGTTAAATGTATTTAAAAAAAAATTACAAAAAAATTTACTTCTTTATATGTCAGTTATTGATGTAGCGCCCCAACTCTCACGTATCAAAAAGTCTCGGGAATCGTGACGTCAGGATGATGACAACCCGGTCACGCTTCCCAACGACAAGTGTCAAGTGTGTGCAACAAATAAATAGTGCACAATTAAAAATACAGCGGAAAGTAATAAAGTCAACTAGTACCAGAATTTTAGTTAATACAGATATCTAAAATACAAATACCTTAAAATCAAAGCCAAGTCCCAAAATAAAATACAAGTCTGATAAAAAGAACTACAACACGAGTGATCCCAGATCACTCATCTGGCAGAGCCAAATCCTCAGGCTCGGCATCTGCATCATCAACAAAGTCTGCAGTACCATGAAATGGTATCACATGTAAGTTATAACCTAACCAAGTCCAGAGATAAAAATCATATCTAAACAATTAACCATGCATGCACACGATGCACATGAAATAAATGCAACACACGCCAAAAATCTCTTTGGCTCAAAAATATTTCCAGTAAAAAATATTTCCACCATTTTTCCAGAAAATGGCACACAAAATCATTATCCATCATTTTCTCAGAAAAATGATACACAAAATCAACTCACGCTATTTTCCCAGAAAACAGCCAATTTCCAATTATTCCAATTAACCATATGCACCATGGCCTCCTCTATGGACCATCCGCACGTCCTGGCTACTTTACGAGCGATGCCCAGTTCCGCACCCGGTGCGTTCGTGGCTAGATCATCCTTTAGCCCCCGCCAGCAGAAGGGCCACAGAGTCGGCACGTCCAACGTCCGATCCCGTTGTCGCCCGGCGACAACTTAGGAGACGTCACTCAGTATATTCCGCTCCCGAGTGACCAGAGGAGCTCCACCGAGATAATGCTCCATCTCGGCTTGGGGTCGTGATACACACGCACCCACAAATCTAGTCAACACATGAAAACCCAGTTTTTAAGATAACCACATGAACATGAATGCATTACACGAAAATCCCGTTTTCCATTTACAAACATGCCATGTGTACAATATGCAATGAACCAGATCAGTCCTCACAACCAATGATCAACTCCCAAAATCACAATACAACCAAAATATCCAATATCCAAAACACATAACCAAACTCCAAAAATTAATCCAACCACAATTAATCACACATAATAAATATTCCGATCAATCCATCCACCTCCGAACTCCTCGGACTCAGTCCGGAACCAACCAGGATACATATATATAAAATATAGCAGTTAATTACAAAAATATAATTAAATCTCAAATAATTGTTTAGGAAATACTTACAGCGCTTTAAAACTATTTTACGGAGGATCCGAGGCACAAAGAATCGCCAAAGCAGCAAAATTGCACAGTGTAAAAACACTGGCCGAAATGCAGTGAATCTCAAATTTTGCACGGGTTCAAACGGAGACTTGGAATTGATAGGGTAGGGCCTATGGAAGGTAGGGAATCTAATGGTGGTGGTGGTTGGCCGAGAATAGTGGCAGAAACAGGCGGTTTTAAGGTCAGAATGTCAAATCAGAAGTGATGCTCGCACGGGCGACTCCGGCGACGGATCAGAGCCGGGAATGGGTGGAAAAGTTTGGTATTGGGCCGGTGAAGATGTGGTGAAGAAATGGTGGCCGGAGGTGGCCGGACGGCGGCGGAATGGAGGAAGAACCACCGTGGGTTCGATCGGCTCGTGGAGGCTAACGGCGGCACAAGGTGGTCTGAGATTTTATGGGGGAGGTCGTCGGTGGCTGAGGGATCGAACGGTGCCGGCGGCGGTGCAGGGAGGAAGAACCCGAATGGCGTGGGTGAGGAGAGAGAGAGGTATCGGGTGAGGAGAGAGAGTGCACGCGGGAGAGAGAGATCCGAGAGAAAAAAAGAAAGAAAAAGAAAAGAAGAGAAAAGAAAAGATGAGGAAAAGAAATGAGGTCCAATTCTCACAACTTTTGGATCACAACTGATCCTCAAAATAATTATTTTTAAAACAGTAAAATAATTAAATCAATTTAAACTTAAAACTAGTTAAAGTAAAATATTAAATTCTGACAAAAACATCCTTTAAAATAAGGAGAAAATTAAATTGCAGATCACTAATTAAAATTAATCAAACGCAGTGAAATGCTTTAATAAAACAATAGTAATTTTAAAATCCACAAACAAACCAATTTAAATTAAAAAAAATAATTTAAGTTTAAAACAATAATTAACAATAAGAAAGCCCAATAAAATAATAAAATAAAACCTCTAAAATATTAAAACAAGAGAATTACACAATAAATAATTAAAATAAACCTTCTTTAAAAATACACTAAAATCTGGGATGTTACAATTGATACGTTAGAAATCATGAAATTTAAAATTTAAAATTTAAAATTTAAATTTCAAAAGAAAATTAATAAAATGAGTGTTGTAAGTAAAATTATAGTAAAAATATAATAGTACTACTCTATTGCTTCTAGACATTGATGGTGACAAGGGACACGAACGTACAATGAACCCCCCCCCCCTTCCATCTGTTGGGCAATTTTGCTGTCCATTTAATTTCATTAATTAATTTATAGAGACTCAGACCATCTTAGCTCATCTAATTAATTAAAATTATTACATCTCATCTCATCTAATTAATTAATTATAAAATTATTTTATCTGATCTCACTATTCAAACTGCATTTAAAAGTATTGATTAAACCAATATTGCATGCCTAAAATTGTAATTGGGATAAAGTCTTTAGCAGTCGTCGTAAGATAATTAAAGACAAAAAAAGAGCGAGCCATCGATCGTATAAGCTAATTAGGAAATCAAACATATATAGGCAGGGTCGCTTAATTAATCCCTGATCAATTAATTAAATAAAGAGAAATTAAAGAACTTATCATCAACCATGCGCGCATCTCTTGAACTTACCTGCCAATTAGCAGATGTATGAAAGATATGCTCCGATCCTTTCCTATTTGTTGCATTAGTCCCTTATAATACGAACTTCTGCCTTCTACAAGAGATCAAAAGAAAGACAGGGAAAGGAATTATATACAAGGGAGTCAAGTCATGTTCGTTTTTATTTTTTATTTTTAAAGAATCATCGCATAACCATTAATTAGATGGCTAAATACGGCATCAACTATTTCTAACTGATCACGTACGACAAGATTACAATTTAATTTCCTACATGAAAGCGGAAAGAAATTGAGAAAACATTGAATAATCCGGCCAGGAAAAAGTAAATTAAGTTTTCCAAAATATTTATATCACAGGAGAAAAAAGAAAACGCACAAAGGAGAACAAAAGGAACAAAAATCCAATCTTGTCAATAGAGTTGCAAAAATAATTTACAAGCAGAGCTAGCAAACCTCTTTATATATATGGTGATGATGATAATTAAGTAGAACAGCTCGAATTATGGCAAGTACTACTACAGATCCTATCAGCAATTTTCCACAACTTTCTTGAATTGTCTGATCTATGACATTTCTTTTGCACGAGATCATCTCCCTCGGAAGAAGCTCCGATCCCTAGCTAATACAGTTCAAGAAAGCTGTGGAAGACCACAGAGAGGACCCTTTAAAACCCCCATGCAGAATTGTTCGATCATCTCAACCGCGTATGTTTTGAGAGAGAGAGAGGAAGAAGAAGAAGAAGAATGGCGCTGGAGAAGTAGCTAGGCACTTAATTTGGTGAGGAAAAGGTTATATGTAAGAGTTAGCTAGGTTCCTCTTGATCAGTCATGATGTCAACCATGTTTTGTATGACGATTACACCTCACCGTACCACATGGGCACAAAAACAGTTTGGGCCCTCTAAATGGTGTGCCTGCTCAGCATGCAGTATCTTATATCATCTTTGACATTTTTTTTTAATCTCCGTTTTCAACTCGATACACGTACGACTGGAACTTACAGAGAATTGTACCGCATCGATCTCATATAACTTAGGCAGGCACAAGGAAAAATGATCCTGCAGACAAAGTTATAATAGAAATTCTCTCATTGATGTGATGTCTGATTGTCTTTATTTTACATGATGCATGAATATCAATCATTCAAATCGAATTTAGAACAACGTAACTTACAAAAGTCTTGTGAGTATTGATCAATAATATTAATGTAAAGCTGCATGCTTTATTGATCTCGTTTGATACTAGAAAGGACTGATTAATTGTTGGCGATCGAGGAGAGCTACTTCGTCCAGATGATTAATTAATGGTAAGATCAGAAATTCCATTTTTCACGCCTAGAAATTAAAGTCATGATCTACCTCTTAATTTCATTATCGATGGTTATTAATTAATTAAACGCCAATCTCACATTTTCAAATGAAACGGAGAGAATCGCTTTATCTATTTGTAAAGATAGATCTAAAGAAATTACGTATTCCATAATTAATGCTTCATCAATTTTCAAGCTAATTAACGCCGCGTGTAAAACAAAGCTGTCTTGGTGCATGACATAACGGCCATAGGTACGTTTTTGAGCTGAGCCAATGAAGCATTAACATTTTTCAAGAGAAGTACTAGTTAAGCCAGAAAATTAATTAGCTCGATCCCTAGCTAGCTAGTTGTTGAAGTTAAATGCATATATATTAATATTTTTGAGACTTCAAGGCCTTGCTTGGTTCCAGAGTTTAGATTAGATGAGATGATATATTTTGTTAAAAGTTAAATAAAATATTATTATAATATAATTTTATTTTAAGATTTGAAAAAATTAAATTATTTATTATATTTTGTATAAAAATTTAAAAATATTGTAACGATTACAAGTTATAAGATGTGATGAGATAATTTAATTTTGTGTAACCAAACCAACCCCAATCATCATGCGGTACTTTTCCTCGATCATAGATATATTGGTTTTGCTAGAAAGTGCAGTAATCTTGATCATCACTTCACAATTATTAGGTTTTGGTGCGGCCACCAATCAATATAAATATATATAATATCAGGCAGTCCCAGCTAGAATGGGATGCATGGGGACCCTAAGATCGATCATGATCAGTAACTTATTATAACTCTTGGAGGTAACTTCCACCATTGACTTGTACTAGTACGTACTACGTCTCTTTAATTCGGTCTTGATCTTGAAATCAAACAATAGAACTTAAAACTGTTCATGAATCTAACTACGAAAAATAAATTATAAGTTGTTCATTATATTAATTATAATTGTTGCCAATCAAGTTTTAGATCATCATTTTGTCATTTGAAAATGCAACCAAGTATCCATTCAACAAAAAAGGAGTACTCAAACTAGTGATTAATAATATATAATCAATATATTTGTCAAAATCCAACGCTGGGTCAGCAAGTAACAAAACCGGTTCTATCGGAACCCATGAGCCCTTCAGATACTGTATTATATATATATATATATATATATATATGATAAATGATATTTATAATCATGTGTAAGTGTCGCATAATTTTTTTTTTAAAAAAATAAATAAATACGAGATTTAAATATAAAAAATTAATTTTTTAATATTAAACTTCATTCTTTTTTAAAATGATTTAAAATCTGTCCAAAAACAAATTGCTCTACTTTTGTAAATTAGCAAAAGTAATGCCATTTGTTTCTCTTATATATAACTCGATTTTAAAACATGAAGATATTTCAAACATGGGAAAGGAAAAGAAAAGATAACTAATAAAGCAGTATGCAGCTCTGACATATATAGATAGACATACGTTTTCTGATAAACACTCTCAAGGCAAACAGACTTGCCTACTTATTTGAACAAATCACATATACTCTATGGGAACAACTACTTACCCGAATCGGTCCCCATAAAATAACAAATGGAAAAAGAGCAAAAAATAAATCAAAGCATCTAGAAATTAACTCAGAACAGCAACAAGAAGCAAAAATACACCCGAGAAGCTAAGAAACACACTGCAGAACAAACTTGCCAGAGCTAGCCCTTGTTAATTTGTTTTCCTTTTTATTCACATACGAAACCAGGAGGAACCGACTTCTGGCAAGCACTAGCAAGCAAACTAAGTGTAACAGGCACGTTCAAGTTAATTCCAAGCACATTGGCCTTAATGGCAGTGCAAAGACATAGTGCAGCTTCAAGGTCAGCCAAGCCTCCAAGCAATGCGCAAC
The DNA here is from genome assembly GCA_029856935.1 of Cyclocarya paliurus. Lineage (NCBI taxonomy): Eukaryota > Viridiplantae > Streptophyta > Magnoliopsida > Fagales > Juglandaceae > Cyclocarya > Cyclocarya paliurus. The sequence continues at coordinate 1,283,528 of CM056949.1, read as the reverse complement.
ACTTGCTGGAAGGAGGGGATCCAAGCTCAAGGTTAACCAGTCCAAGAAGGTCGACGCAAACTCCAAGCTTCAATGTGTCCTTGGGGCATTTTGCCATGGGAGCAGGCGAAGGAGTGGGCTTGGGCTTGCATATACCACATGCACTAGAGACTGTGAAGTAGAAAAGGAGAGAGATGACTAAAATGCCAGCGGAGAGCTTGTTGGAAACCATGGCTGGCTAGCTAGGAATTAAGAGTAGTACTACTAGCTAGTTCAAGGGCTTCAGCTGTACCTTCTTGGGGGGGAGGGAGAGCGTCTTTTTTAAAGGAAATTGTGAGGTGGATGTTGGGCGTCTGATTGAGTGGAAGAGAGCGGAAAACGACGATCATGTAACAGTTGGAATTTTTGTATGCTAGCATTTGGCCGAGAGGTAGTTTTTTACTTTGTTCCCTACTGGGACATTAATTATGTGGGAATAAGCAATAATGAGTTCTGGGGAACGCGATTAGGATGATCACATGGTCGGGCCGGGTGTTGACGATGGAACTGCATGCATGCATGCATCTAATTAGCCCTGATCTGCATGGTAAACCATATCCTTACACTCTTTTTTTTTTCCAACAAAATGATAAGATCATGATTAATTAATTAATTAGACAATCGACTTTCACTACGAAATAGATCGATTGAGCTAGCGCACGTATGTGTGGACAAATTAGATTTTTGCTTTGCAATAAGAAATTAATGTTAACTTCGATCGATCCCTTCATGATCAAGTTTCTGATCATTTATCAGTACAATAGAAAACAAAAAACAAAATGGAATATTCTAGTATATATATATAATATTCTTACAATCGCACTGGTTAGTTTCCAATTAGTCCCTAGCTATATCATACGTACGAACTTGAGAAAATGAAAAGCGAATATAGTGACGAAATTTCCGAAGGGAAAACTAGAAGTTAGGAATCATGAGTTGCATGAAGTTTATGGCACCAAATTTAGCGTATCAATCATGTAATAACGGGGACGCAAAGTATAAGCAATATATCGATTGGCTCCACACGACTGATCACATGGACAACAATCTGAGAATCAATCTTAAGGCTATGGACCACAGCCTTATATGGATCAGATGGAGATATATATATAAATATATATATTTATATATATATCTGCAATTCTTTGAAGAAGTACTACTGATAATTAGCGGCGATTAATGCTCTTATATGTTGTGCGGATGATCATGACATGCATATAATTAATTCTTGAAGCTTCCGGCCGGCCACTGATGTCAAGGTTTGAAAGTTGACAAATGAACAGTTGGTACTTGTTCAAAGAATTGTAACTATCCCAACCAAGAGCACGAGAATAGATTAGATCTATATGCATGCATATCTCTCAATGTTCTCACATGGTCTTGCTCCCATTAATTCTTTTCGGCTTTTTCATAAATTATTCCCTGTCAGTTGTCCCACTTGTTTTGATGTATTTGAAAATTTACAAGAATATATAATGTTATCCATGATCTATATCTATCACTCTTTTTTAAAGATATGGTCCACATGATATACAGTAGTTAGATCTCTCTCTCTCTCTCTCATGAAACTTATTTCTATAATATATGGTGTAGTCAGGATTTTTTTTTTTCTAAGCAAACAAATTTCATTAGAAACAGAAAAGATTATACATGAAAAGGGGGCAGGGTTCCCCAACAAACACCTCATTATAATAATCACAGTTCAAAAGTGATGAAAGAAAGGAAAAATAAAATAGGTTTTGGGACTAATTTCTTGGTCTCTACCCATGCCTTACAATGAGGGCACCATCTTAAAAGATGGTTTTTAAGTAAGCCACCTCTGAAGGTGGTGTAAGCTGTGGATCCACTGCAGTTTGTTGTCTTGAAATATTTTGTAGAGAGATATATAGTCCTTTTTTCAAGATCATCGGTTAGAAAAAGCGATAATAAAGTAGAAAGACCCACATTAGATGGATAGATTTACAGCATATCATCTATCTTCTAGCGCCTATGTGGTGGCGTGTGGTGGCTACGCGACAATGGTTGGGAGGTGAGGTGAGGTGGGGTAGATCTAAAAAATTGTGAGGTGGAGAATCTACTGGTACGACGCATGTAGTTGGCAGAGTCGTCAGGGTGTAGTGGCGCGTGAAGACCACGCACAGAAGCAAGTCGCGCGTGAGGGTCACGTGTTGAGATTTTTGGCCTGGTTCCTCGTCGTCCTAATAGATCGGCAGCAATAGGGTTGCGTGGTGGGATGCATGTCGACTGATGGTGGCTGGAATGCAGTAGATCTAAAGAAAATTGAACCGGTAGAGGGGAAGAGAGAGGAGAGGAGAGGAAAAAAACACTACCATGAAAACATATTCATTCAATAGTAGTGGAAAGGAAATGGAAATGAAGAGGAGGGTGAAAAGCATATCACAACTCTCACCATTCTCTCCAACGGAGTCTCTAAGAGTGATTTGGATTTTCTACATAGAAGGAGAGCGGGGTTGAGGCTAGAGTCTTGATCATTGGTGTAGTCAGGATTCAATTTCAAGTTACAGAAGCTTTTATTAGTTGAGCCAATAGATACCCATTTTATGCGGAAGACCGGCTGGTTGATTTATCCATTCAAATTCAATTGTTTTTTTAAGACGATATTTTAATGCATGGCACGATAGAGTTTTGGTTGAATTACCATCCAAGACCAAGGGATTCGAGCACGATTTGAAGTGGTCCAAGACTGCAAGGTATCCAGTACTATAGAAGATTACAAGTCCCCCTCCTCCCTCCCCAAACATCAGGTAATTAACCTCTACCATGTTTGGTTATGGGTCCAGCAGCGTTTTTGGTCGGCTTAGGAGTTGGGGTTTCAGAACTCGTGTGTCATCTATGCCGTATATGACCCAACTGGCGCACTGAATCATTAAAAAAAGAAAAATTGAGTATTTCCCCCAAGATATCCCTCTTTGCAAAGGAAACGAGCTCCTTTTTTCTTTTTTAAAAGGATACTGGTCGTCTGATGCAGGGCGGGCCATGCACTTGGGTCTCAAGTTAAATCGATCCAACTTATAGGGTCCAAAGAAAAGCTCCAGTATAAGGCCTGATACCTAATAAGAAAAGCTCCTTTTAGGCTATCCTCCCATGTCGGGGCCCATTAATCAAAAGAGTTGGCCCAGTGAGGGGACTACACGTGGCAAACTGGAATGGTAGAGGGAAATGAAAAGCAGGCATTGAAATAAAAGAAAATGTCAAGGGATTTTCGTCCGCACGCGGCCACGCAAGATGTTGTGCAGTCGTTTTGCAGGAAAAATATGAGAGAGAAGACGTTAGTGGGTACTGCGGGAATCACATTCGTTAGTGAGTAGTGAGAAAAAGAAAGAGACAGAAAAGGAAACATCCTTCACCAAACAATCATGTTCGTTTTTTCATCATATCTCTCACTTCTTCCCATTTTCAATTCCCCTTCCTTTCCGCCAAAATCCAATCTCAAATGTATTAGCACTAACAATGCTGTATTGACTTCTTAATAATTGTTTATATTTCTTTAATGATTCGACATGCAAGTCGGCAAGGGGGGGAAAAAAAGACAAGTGAATGACGCGTTCAAGTTAGTTATGTGCACTCCGAGTTTCAATTGCCGACTCAGAGTCATAGAGTGGTGGCATGTAATGTCAATATCATCCGTTGTTTTATTTTGATTTGTTCTTTGGAGGGTCGAATTAATTATGTATTTTGTTCAACCACACAATGTACTAATAAGGTAGCATGCATTGCCAAGTGTTTATCCTGGTTTGGAGAAGTTAATACGATTGATTGATGTTTCCTTTCTGTTTCAATCCATTTGAAACCAATCTCCTTTTATTTTTTAATGGATTAGCGGCATTTGCCGACATAGGTCCTTCGGGTGGATATCATATTTTAATTTATTTTTTATATTATTATGAATTAATTTTATATAAATAATATTAAGTATAAATTTTAAATAGACAAACAATCTTTTATAAAAAAATAAATTTTATTTAAAAAATGACATTTTATGTATTTTTTATAATGAAATACACATTTTATAAAAATTATTGCACATAATTTATCTATTTAAAAGTTGTAAAAATCATCTCTCATTCATAAAAAATGACATTTTTAAGAGAAATAATTTATACAAATTTTAAATAGACAACTACCATACAAGTTTTTATATAAAAAAAATTTCACTTAAAAAAATTATTTTTTAATAATAAAATCTACTTCATTTTTTTTTTATATAAAAAAATTTATATAAAATTTATCTCTTTTGAAAAACAGTTAGACGCGTCGTCGAGCCTGTGGGAACAAGGGAGTAAAAGAGAGAACCTTTTTCAGCTCTACAATCGCATTTAGAGAGGGAGGGGGTTTTGAAAGTTGAAACTAGAGAGAGCGACAAAGAGGGAAGGGAGAGAGTCTTCAAGACGAATTCCCGCTTCTTTCGCGAGAGAGACAAATAATTTCGAGGAACAGAATCTTGCAGTTGATCTCTAGCTTCGGCAATTTGTACTTGTTACTACGATGGTTTTGTAGAGAGGGACTCGAATCTTGATTTCTATAAGACAGGAAATTTTGTAGTGAGAGAGGGAGAGAGATCTGTGGTGGACGATGGCAATCCTCTACGCTCTGGTGGCACGGGGATCGGTGCTTCTGGCTGAGTTCAGTGCCACCACGACCAACGCGAGCGCCATCGCGCGGCAGATTCTCGAGAAGATACCCGGGAACACCGACACCCACGTCTCCTACTCTCAGGACCGTTACATCTTCCACGTCAAGCGCACCGACGGCCTCACCGTCGTCTGTATGGCCGAAGAGAACGCCGGAAGTTAGCCCCTCCCCTTCCCCTCTCCGTTTCTTTTACTTTCATCATCCCATGATTTCCGAATCAATTCGGGCATCAGTCGGAATTATATTGATTTCATTTCATTTTGTGGGTGATTATATAAATTCGATATCTTTATTACATATATAACTGTCATGTGGTTAATCATGCCAGGGTGTTTCGTCGATGGGATCTCGATGTTGTTCCTTCCATTTTCAATTGATTTTAGAATTATCTGTGTTTCGGTGTTCATTTGTTCTTCAAAAATAAAACATTTTATATGTGCTAGGGACATTTGGAGTGCTAGATGGTAGAGATCTTACAGTAAAAATCAATGATTATGCAGGGAGAATCCCATTTGCGTTTCTCGAAGACATTCATCAGAGATTTGTGAGGACTTACGGGCGTGCAGTTCATTCTGCCCATGCTTATGGCATGAATGATGAATTCTCAAGGGTTTTGAGCCAGCAAATGGAATACTACTCGAGCGACCCAAATGCTGATAGGATAAATCGACTAAAAGGTGAAATGAGTCAGGTATGTTTTCTTTGAATAATACCGAGTATTTTGGGCTTTCTGTTGGTCACTTATAGTGGACAAAGTATTTGGGATTCTAGGTCACATTGTATTCGACTCTCTCTTCACAATGGATGTCAGTACTGAATTACTTCTGTGTTGCTCGGCATGTGAAAGTCTTTGTCGGTTTTTTTAAAAGAAAACCCACGAGTTAAGTGTGTTAAATCTAGTTCTTCAATCACAACCTGCTGCTTAAATGTAATGATCATAATACAAGGCCGAAAAATCTGAATGAATTTTAATATCTTACAGCTCATGAGTTCTTGAATTTTTGTCCTTTGAAGACTATTGCGCCCCAATTTTGTGATATTATGATTGTATAGGTGCGAAACGTCATGATAGAGAATATTGACAAAGTTCTAGATAGAGGCGATCGCCTGGAATTGCTGGTTGACAAAGCTGCAAACATGCAAGGAAACACCTTCCGCTTCAGAAAGCAAGCTCGTCGTTTTAGAAGCACAGTGTGGTGGAGAAACGTCAAGCTCACGTATGTTCTTGAACTAAAGATTCTCTGTATTAGGAATTGCATCAAGGGAAAATGGATGAAGTCTATAGCTGGTTTATACACTAGAAGCATTATGTGTCGGTTGGCTTATTGGTAGGGACCCCTAGCGTTGAATCTTTCAAAGGGTTCTTGAGGATTAAGGATCATACTGATTAGTCCTGGAATAGTTTACTAGTTTTCTCGCCTACCTTCTATAGATAGCTATTTTATAACTAAATTAACTTGAGCTTGGGCTTCAAATTCAAATAGGCCAAATGGGAAGAACTTAAATCATTATTTCGTTTGGCTCTATATGCCAGAATCCAATATATGGGAGGATTCGTGTTTATCTCAAGTTAATTTAATGATATCAAGTAAAATATGAAAACCCACTCATACTTTCGTCCAATAGGAATCAAAGCTTCTGCTTTGTGTCAACCCATTTTTTATTTTCTAATTACTTCCTCCAACTCTTCACAATCTGCTGTTTTAGAAATTTGAACTATAGTGAAGCCTCAAAACCATCATATGATTAATGTTAACCTTATGGTTTGGAGAAGTGTTTCGTGTAAATTAGCATTTATCTGCCTGCTGAGATGCATAACAATCGTGGGCACTGATGAAATGCTTTGAATCTTGCAGCGCTGCACTGATACTCTTGCTGCTGGTGATTGTTTATGTTGTACTGGCTTTCGTCTGCCATGGTCTCACCCTTCCTTCCTGCCTTACGTGAGGTTGTGAGGGCGGCATGGACTGAGATTTGTATGTGCTTCCAGTTTTCACCCCGTCTGCTTTTTTGGGTTGCGGTATATTGGATTCTTTTATTTCAGCTTCCACTGCTGTAAGTTGTCTGAGATTCTAATTTTTGCAATTTCCAGTACTCACCCGTCAGCATGAGTGCCCTTTTTGTATTACTCATAGTATAAGTCGATGCGATTCAAGTTTGTATGTCTTTTGAAGCCATGGATTGATGAGTTAATATTAATAAATTGGAGACCATCTGGTTTTCAGATGCAGAATTTATGTGGCTTCTTCCTACTTCTATTTTCTGAAATTTTTTTCCCTTCCTATACCGAGAATCAAGAAAACAAAGTCGATCATATTCAGCCCAGCAAAAAAGCAACGAAAAATAAAGACATTTCAGGACTGGACCAGAATATCCAGTCCTGAAATGTTTTATATAACTAAAAATATATATATATTTTATCAAAACTGTTCTACATAAAAATAGAACATATCTGTTGAGAGAGAGAGAGAGAGAGCATATCTGTTAAGTTAAAAAAGGCCGTGTCAGTATAATCAAACCTCGGCATTTCTTGGATCAGACAGCATAATGTTCTCTATCATACAAAGTCATTCTCTACAGCATTAAACTTGTTTAACAACCCCTCTAATTCTTGCAATGCAATCTTATAGTGTTCCTGAGACTGCGCGCCTTCTTCCGCAATCGATAGAGCACGTTTGTGCAGATGATTGTGCCAGTGCGCTGGATCATACACATCAATGTTACCTGAGCTATGGTCCAAACGATACCTGCACTTGAAGTCTTTACTCCAACGAGGCAGAATATAGCGAGACGGGATTTCTTCAATGCCATTATAATTAAGAACATTTAATGCATGCCGGCATAGATAACCTTTATAGTTGAACAAACTGCAAATGCATCGGATATCCACCTGTGTTGTCTCATACAAAACCTCATAATATCTGACTTCCCTCTCGTTTCCTTCGACCTCAACTCGTTCTTTAACTATATATGTTATTATAGGCCCATTGACATTCACCTGCTTCGTGTTGAAGCAAGAGTACATCCCTTCGACCTCGGACTGGAACCTCTTAAAAATTTCTTTTGTATACATCTTAGAGAGCTGCACCTCAAAATTGCATCTTGTTTTCAATTCAAAGCTTGAATTTCTCGACTCTGTATCTGCCATGGCTTCTTTGAGGTGCTTCCTATGTAGAGCCAGATCATACTTATCGACAAATTCTTTAAAAGACGTATGTTTATGTACATAACCCTCAAAAAAGGCAATCAAGCTCTCACTTTCTCGGATAGGGACCATTCCTGCAAAAAAAATGTCTTTCAAGTAAACTGGAACCCACAACTGCCTGTCTTCATACAGTGCTTGAAGCCATTTATTATCCCCTAGTTTATGCCACTTGATCATGTCGGCCCAAGAAGTTTCAAACTCTGCTATCTTCAAGGAATCATACACAGCTTGGTTCAGTTGTCTTTTGATTGCTTCAAATCCCTTCAATCCTCCCAACTTCTCTGGAACTCTTTGCATGATATACCACATACAATAGCAGTGGCGAGCATTTGGGAAAACCTCAGAGACTGCACTTTGCAAGGGTTTACACAGATCAGTAACAATCACTTGTGGAGGGCGTCCAAGCATGCATTTAAGCCATGCTCTTAAAATCCAAACAAAATACTCTACAGACTCGTGTCCCAGGAAGCCACAGCCTAACAACACGGACTGCCCATGGTGGTTTACACTGACAAACGATAGCAGAGGGATCTCATATTTGTTTGCCAAGCATGTCGTGTCTATTGCAACTGTGTCACAAAAATAACCATATGAAGCCCTAGACCTGGCATCAGCCCAAAATACATTCCTGAGGCGCCCATCATCATCAAGATCAAACAAGTAAAAGAAGTTAGGATTTGTCAGCTTCATGCGACAAAAGTAGTTATAAACTGCATGGGCATCTCCTTCTTTAAGTTCCAAATGTTTTGAGTTATCAACAGGATTGGTACCTTCAATTTCACTGAAATTCGGGTATTCATAATGGCCAGTATTTATAACAGCTGTTCGATACAGCTTAATGGTGTGTATTTCTGCAACAGGCTCAGATGGTGGTTGTGCTTTTTTGGCTGCAAGAATCATCCTTTTATGTGACTTATAAAATCGTTTGATTTGTGGACTGACCTGATGGTTGTGCCCAAGCTCAACTTCAACTATCCTCCACCTTTTGGAGTCCACCAGCTTGATGACTATCATTGCAGGACAACCAGTTCTTGTTTCTGGTCTTGGATTGTTGGCTTCACTCTTTTTCTTGAAACCGGCACTACTGCAGCTAAGTTTTGCCCTATACCGCTCTTTTCTCTTAGATCTAAACCATGAATTGCTCACTCTGATGCCAAAACCCTGTTCTTTAGCATAAATATTGTAAAAATCATAAGCTTCATCAAAAGAATCAAACTCCAAACCCACAGTTGGTGAAGGGGGTCCCTTTCTTAATTGTGTCTCCTCAGTTTCATCATCATGTTCCACCACAGTGCAGTCCCCTTCAACATCATACTCATCACCTTCATCGAATACCGGCTCACTATTTAGACAAACTTCTTCCATCCTGAAATACAGATTGAACAAGACAATCAAATTGAAATGGTTACTTTCAACTCCAAATCCTATTTTGGCATAAAATATATGCATCAGAGCATATTCCAAGGTTGTTGGTCGATAAATATTTGCAGTAGCATCTGGCAGATTTTAGGAATTTTTGTCTCTCAATCACATATGGTATATACAGATTATTGAGAGGAAAAAAAAAAAGGAGGTCCAAGTTGGATGACCAACTTCATTTACTAAGAAACTTACGACAAATTGATACAAAATTTCCATACAAAAACGTCAATAATGTCAACAGCTACCCACATAGATTTGATGCTTTTCATTTGCCATAAAAAAAGATAGCTCTTAGGATATGTTTGGCTGTAAAGATGAGAAATCTCATCTCATCTCTATCTCATCTCATCATTACAATTTTTTCAAATCTCTATATAAAATATAATAAAAAATTCAACTTTTTCAAATTCTAATTTAACTTTTTCAAATCCCAAAATAATAATAATATTAAAAAATAAAATTTCAAACTTTCATCTTAATACTATTCACAAAATTTTTAAAAATTCTCATCTTATCTCATCTACCAAGCATAACCTTAATCTCCTTTGTGCATGTTACGTAAACTATAAGACTAACATAAACATCACGGAAAATTTTCGGGCTTCTGAGGTAAACACAAATACGGGTTTAAAACCATGCAGGCAACAAATTCAAGTCGAGGTGTTCGGCAACTTCCTCAAGCAAAATTGTAAGAAGCTGGCAAGAGAATAAAAAGATACACAACAAGTAACAGTACCTTCAAATCAAACTATATTATCGCCGGTCATGTTGTTGGTGCTGAAGAACCCACCATCCTGGACCCCTGGTTCCATCATCAGGTTTATAATAAAGTACATCACTTCAAGGCTCGAATAAACTTACGAACTTTTCAATGGAGTTGACGTGAAAATTACGACTGACACTAAATTTCCAGATAGATATACACAATTCACAGATACATTGGTGGTGTGTGTGGGGCTGATTGCGTGTGTAAATGATCTAATCATGTATGACACATTTCCAAAAGAAAAATCTAATAATATGGATTCTGTCAACAGCCACAAAAAAATAAAGAATAATCCATAGCCGTCGGTATGGTTGCTCAAACTACTGAGAAAATGAAATGAAATCAGAACTTGAGCATCGCGTGGCTCTGTTCATTCGCCTAAACTAAGTCGAACTCGTAGCTCATTGAAACCTACAACGTTTCCTACCCTACGTCCCAAACTACGAAAAATATAAAATTCCACATTCTCTGCCTTTCCCACTTCTTCTAAGCGACAAACGGGTACGTAATCGAAGCCCTAAGTCAAACAGATCATTGGCCTAGATCAATAATTCTACCCTCTGATCTCGGGAATTACGATAATAAATCGAGAATCTAGCGATCTTACTCAGAGATTCTCCGAGTCAGACACGAAAGACGGTCCAATCGGCGGTGGATTCGGGGGCCGAGTCAGTCCTCCGAGTTGGCTATCGAAGGAGAAATTGCGAGTTACACTGGGGCTTACAGAGGTTTGAGGGATCTTTCGACTCGATGAGCTGACACGTGGGTTCAGATATGGGGGTACTGTTTTTTCTACCTTTGTTTCGGATTGGTCCTTGATTTCTGTTAATAGAAAAAATTTATTCGTCTTCTTATTATTCACACAATCTCTCTATATTATATTTTTTTATTTTTTATTAAATATTTAATATATAAATAATAAATAAAAAAATTAAATTAGTTAAAAAAGAATAAACTCAAAATTTTTTTTTTTAAATATTAAAAAATATTAAAATATAAAAAAATATGATGTGTGAAGATTGAGAAAGTTGTGTAGCATTCTTCCGGTTAATATTCTGAGATAGTACTTCAAAACTTTTTAATATTAATAATTATTTTTATTAGTTTAGCCCTTGCGGAAACTTTTTGTATAGCAAATATACATCTTTATGCCTCCTTAATATTTTACTCGAGATTTTCTTAATATATATTTTTTTAATTTCAAAACACGAAAGAAAAAACAGAGAATTATTAATAAAAAAAATTATTAGGCAAAGCATTTCGATTCAAGAAAAAAAAAAAAAAAAAAAATCAAGTGTATTAAGAGTCGAAAGCTAAAGCAGACATATGTCGATACCACGACATGCACAAAAATGAAGAGCCTACTGCACTAATATGCAAATGTGTTTTATTCCATAACCGAGAGAGGAAGTAAATCAGCACTTCAACCTTATTAGCAGATTAATTGATCATCTTTAAATAACATAATCATCATGTATATTGGATCAAGTAAATATCTTGGGGTTCCAAGTCCATGTTAAGTCCACTTTCATTATAAATTTATGATTTTCTTTAGGTTATACCGTTATGGTTAGTCCAAAATGTGAGAGGCCTTTGGATTGCCAATCTGATGTCAAGATTAAAAAAAAAAAAACATTTCAATCTTTGAATTAAGACCCTTGATGTGCTAAAACAATAAAAAAATATTATAATCATAAAGAGATTATATAAAAGTAATTTCATAAAATGATATGATTTGACGTGTTTCGTCAGGTTATAAAGTTATTTATACTACAAAGTAAATCTAACGAATCAAATAAAGTCACATCAATTTATAAAATTATTTTTATATAATTTATTTATGGACCAATGGGTAGTTGACCAAATGATTTGCATCACTTTTTTGTTTAAACGTTTGTTGTTTGGCCGTGTATTTAATCAAGAAAACAAGCACAATGAATGCAAAAGTTATGCATGTTTAATACTTAACCACGAAATTGTATAAAAAAAATAAAAAATACTTAACCATGAAACAAAAATATGGAGAAACGGATCATAGGTTTGGCTCGGGTTCAAATTTTGTTCTGTATGTAATTACGAATACCATATTTACCTGTTTAATTATTGGATCTAATATCATAGGTTAGTTTGAGATGCTAACTAATTTTTATTGACCTTATAAAAAAATATAACGACAATTATTTTCTTAATTAATTAATACAAATTTACCGTTTTCTTAAAAATAAAAATTTATTTTATATTTAATATAGAGTTATACAAAATAATACTATGTTTCACTCGCTCTTATTTTACAAATTTTGTATTTATATTGGCTTTAAATAATCTTTTATTTTATTTTCTATAAAAAAGAGTTTTTAAGTTTGATTGCAATGCACAAGTGGAGCCTATCGGACGTAAAGCAAGCCACGTAATACATTATACATCACCGTATATATATCGGTTCAACAAACCAACGGCAAACACGTACCTAATGGTCCTAATCGACACCCATTCGTACGGTATCAGCGCTAATAAATGTGTAGTGTAGGGCTGAAAATAGAAGAAGAGTTTCCCCTTCCCCAACAACAAAAAAGAAAAAGAAAAAGTGGGGGATGCACGATAGTTAGCATACGCCTTCAATGGTTCTGAGGTTCCATCTCCTCGGACCTCACCCCCGTCACCACATGCTCACTCCTCCCCCACCCTCTCACTAAATAAAAGTCTGATTGAAGAAAAGAAAGTCCAGAGAGAGATAGAGTGAGAGCCCAAAAGCAAAAGGAGAAATGAAGCAGAGTTCACCTGAGGCAGTCTCGTCTTCATCCTCTGCACCCGCTCTGTCCGACCAATCTCAGCCGTCCGCTTTCATCATCATCATCATCATCTTCATCCGACAAAGCCTCTTCAATATCAACCGCGGCCGCTGCGGAGGACCTGGCGGTGGGCTCCAGGGATGGCGGAGGTGGGGCCCATGAGTGCGTCACTGTTGAACGGCGCGGCGAGTTCTCCGCCGTGTGCAAATGGACGGTCCATAACTTCCCGAGAATCAAGGCTAGGGCTCTGTGGAGCAAGTACTTCGAGGTCGGCGGCTACGATTGCCGCCTCCTCGTGTACCCCAAGGGTGACTCGCAAGCCTTGCCAGGGTACATCTCAATCTACCTCCAAATCATGGACCCTCGCGGCACATCCTCCTCCAAGTGGGACTGCTTCGCCAGTTACCGCCTCGCCATCGTCAACGTCGCCGACGATTCCAAGACCATTCATCGCGATTCTTGGCACCGCTTCTCCAGCAAGAAGAAATCCCACGGCTGGTGCGATTTCACTCCCTCGTCCACTGTTTTCGATTCCAAATCCGGTTTTCTTTTTAATAGCGACACAGTTTTGATAACCGCCGATATATTAATCCTCAATGAGTCCGTTAATTTCACCCGCGATAACAATGAGGTCCAGTCCTCCTCGGCCTCTTCGACGATTTCGTCGTCGGTGGTCGCCAGCCCGGTATCCGACGTGTTAAGCGGCAAGTTCACTTGGAAAGTGCGTAATCTTAGTTTGTTTAAGGAAATGATCAAAACGCAGAAGATAATGAGCCCAGTGTTCCCGGCCGGAGAGTGCAATCTTAGGATTAGTGTGTATCAGAGCTCTGTGAATGGGGCAGAGTATTTGTCAATGTGTTTGGAGAGTAAGGACACGGACAAGACGGTTATTTTGTCCGATAGGAGTTGTTGGTGTTTGTTCCGAATGTCTGTGTTAAATCAGAAGCCCGGCTCGAATCACATGCACAGGGACTCGTATGGGAGGTTTGCTGCGGATAATAAGAGCGGGGACAATACAAGTCTGGGTTGGAATGATTATATGAAGATGTCGGATTTTTTTGGGCCGGAATCGGGGTTTCTGGTTGATGACACTGCGGTATTTAGTACGTCCTTTCATGTGATTAAGGAGTTTAGTAACTTTTCCAAGAGTGGAGGATTGATTGGAGGGAGGAGTGGGAGTGGGGCGAGGAAATTGGATGGGCATATGGGGAAATTCACTTGGAAGATTGAGAATTTCACGAGGTTGAAGGATCTTTTGAAGAAGAGGAAGATTACGGGTCTTTGCATCAAGAGCAGGAGGTTTCAGATTGGGAATCGGGATTGCCGTCTCATCGTTTATCCGCGAGGTATGCTACATTGTGCTCTGGAGGATTCTTTTTTGTCTGTTATTCAATACTCTATTGATTTACATGTACTTAGTTTTAACTATTGTTAAATCTTTTACTTTTTTTTTTTATTCATGCTAGTCTTTATAGGCGTCTCTTTAAAACCATGTGACAAGTTCCTCTTATAAGGATAATTGGGGTAACTAGGACTATTAGTATCTTTTACACTTCTAATATGGTAGAAGTGTTACTTATCCTTTACTGCAATCCCTTTCCCTTGAGCCCATTCAAACTTGTGCTGCTAGCTGCTTGGCATAGCGTTCAATTTTCCTTTTGCCTGAAGCTCAATGTAGTTTAAGCCTCCATGTAGGATGGCATATTATTTATACTTTAGACCTGAATTCATTTAAACCTTTTGCTTAAGCCATTGCATTGGGAAGGGTACTTCCAATAAGTTATTATATTTCATTTTTTTGCTTTACCATGTTTGATTGTAATGGGGCAGTTTTTAGCTACCTTGCATTGTGGCTTACAATCTATTTTCTGGTCCTTGCATTTGAGATTATTTGAGCTAGGCTGACGATTGCTTAGCTTGTGCTCAGAAGAGTGAACTGAT